>CM042878.1:4974078-5339078 GCA_023658055.1 Thaleichthys pacificus | reverse complement strand
AGGGTCATTGTGATTACCGTACGGTTGGTGAATGTACAGTATAGTACATACACGCAAGCACACAGACACAAAAACATGCACGCACATATAACATATATGACAGATGTATGACAGAAACAGATGTGGATCGTTAGTTACATAATAGGGGCTGTACAACTATCCAATCATAATTCCTTTAGTGTGTTCCTAATTTGCATAATTAACTAGAGAGTAAAAGAATACCTCTGACAGCCATTGATTCATTTGAACCTAATTATATTTTACATGGTTGCATAACTCCTTACGGTTCTAAATAACAGCTTGTCCCCTCGGAGCAATATCACATTTTATTAAATATTTTAAGTGTGAGGACAGCATCATCTTAATGGAGCATTTTTTTTAAGCTTTATATTAGCATCATATTAGAAGATTTCTTAACTGACAATGTTTTTAAACTTGATTGTTAACATGAGAGTTCCTTAAATGTATAAGTAGCCAGCATACTGATAACAGACACTTAAGTCTGATTAAAAACGTCATCACCTCACCCAGAGTACTAGTACACTTGGTGTACTACCAAAACATGTATCACTTGATTCTGTGACTTGATACAACACAAGCTCTTCTCCTGCCCGGCCCCCCAATGGTGGAATCAACTCCCCACCTCCATCAGACACACTGACTGTCTCCCCACCTTCAAAAAAAGGCTTAAGACACACTTGTTCCGGGACTACAACGGTACTTAGGAATGATTTGCTGGACCTGATGTTAGTTTCCTCCAGGATCACAATGACTCTAATTGAGATGTGTTGCTCTTGTTGGTTAGTTGTAACTGATTTAAATTGTTGTACTCGCTGTGAAATATTTTACTGTTGCTTGCTTTTCTACAGGTACACTTGCACTTTTTGAGATTCATGTTGTTTAATTGTAACTTGTTTAACTAGCATGCTCTTATGTTTCTTCCCTTTGGCACTTATTTGGTTTTTCACAATGTATGCTTCATGTTTTGGCTACCCTGCAATGTTTGGGGCTATCTCGTTGTTATGATCAGTGACCTATGCACTTTTGTAAAGCTCTCTCTTGGAAGTTGCTTTGGATAAAAGCGTCTGCTAAATCAATAAATGTAAATATAAAATACTACTTCAACAATGTAAAATGTTCCAACAAAAATGTAAACTGCACCAATGTAAACAGTGCCTCCAATTTTAATAAAACATTTTGTAAGACTGTTCTAAAGACTTTATCATGTTTTTTAATGTGGTGTATGATTTTATACTTTGTAGTATATTTGCTAAGTCAAACATGCTGGAAATCTCACTGTGGTTTGCTGTTGAATCCTCCATACAAGGGCCTTGCTTCTGCTAGCAACATCTGGTTATCACAAAACCCTAAAAAGATCCATTATCTGAGATATTACAGTTCCCAGTCATCTCTTTAAACCGCATGCAACCTCCACAAACGGACCTGTTCCAGACTGTATCGAAACTTTCATACCACATGCACCGTTTACAGGTTTCTGGCTTAACTTATCACAATAATGTTAGAGTGAAGAATGAATTCAGCTCTTAAAAGAAATGTTGTCACAATGATAAACGCCTGGATGAGAGACTTGCGTTCTCCTTTGACGTGATTCCGGCTTTGAAAGTTGACCTGTCGCTACGTAGCTGCCAGAAAGCTCTCAAGATGAAGTTTACAACCTCCAACTGTAAAAATATTTATCACTGCCAGTGAAAGGTGGATCTGAGGAGCAAACTGGGGAAAACCTTGAAACTGCTGAGGAACCGGAGTGTTCGAGATGAGGGGCTGGAAACTGTCTGCTGGTCCTGAGGAGTCTCCGTGGAGGAAACCCAGGCCCACCTGGGGCCCAGCTTCGGTCTGGTGCGACCATAAATAAACCATGTAGAGCCTACTCTGTATCCCCGAGGTCTCCTCCACATTCCCTGCCCTGCTTCAACTCCCACATTGCCCATATTGCTCTTATGATTGGTCCAAAACCACTCCCTCGCTCGCTCCCTCTGTCCGTTACTCGTCCACTCCCTTTCTCACTCTAATCCACCCACCCACCCACTCCCTCACTCACTCACTCACTCTCTCACTCACTCACTTACTCACTCTCTGTCCGTCTTCCATGTTTAATGTACAAACCAAAACCTCCAGATCAGATTGGCGCCTCGGTGGATTTCCAAACTAGAAACTGCTGTTTGGCAACAAGTCTGTCTCTAACACTGCACGTGGAAGAGAGACAAGGGCAAATAGGCCAAGTGTTCAACTTTAGTAGTAGTGTCAAAGTTGCGATGCGTCGATATGTTGTAAGGGGTAACAAGCACCAACTGCCCTTAAATAAATTGATTTCTCTATGTATGTGTCTATGAGTGGCGTGTGTATCTTCATGTGTGCGAGTCTGTGTACGTGCGTGTCTAATCCATGGCTTGCCTACATCCGTGCAGGTCTCAAAAAGAAGGTTTGATGAAGCCCTTCAGTATTGTATTGTTTCAAGCGAATGCTCAACTTCATATTGGTTTCTATTGTTTCCAGCCACATGGGTTTGAGGAGGGATTACTCTGTCCATCATCAAGGGATTAGTGTGCTGCGCGAGACAGTGAGAGCAGTGTCATTCGCTTTTCCTCAGTTCTCTCCTTCCTTTGCTGTCATTTCCTCCTCTATCCTTCCTCCTGTCTCACTTCCTCCTGTCTCACTTCCTCCTCTCACCTTCCTCCTGTCTCACTTCCTCCTCTCACTTCCTCCTCTCTCCTTCCTCCTGTCTCACTTCCTCCTGTCTCACTTCCTCCTCTCACCTTCCTCCTGTCTCACTTCCTCCTCTCACTTCCTCCTGTCTCACTTCCTCCTCTCACCTTCCTCCTGTCTCACTTCCTCCTCTCACTTCCTCCTCTCTCCTTCCTCCTGTCTCACTTCCTCCTCTCTCCTTCCTCCTCTCTCCTTCCTCCTGTCTCACTTCCCCCTGTCTCACTGCCTCCTCACTCACTTCCTCCTGTCTCACTGCCTCCTCTCTCCTTCCTCCTTTCTCTCTTCATCCTCTCTCCTTCCTCCTCTCTCACTCCCTAGTGCTAATGAACCGATCTCTCCAAAACAGATGTGTCGCAAATGTGAGCTACGGCCCAGTCACAGCCAAACACTCTGAACAAAGGAAATGCAGGCATTACTTGTTGACGTACACAGACTCGCTGTCAAGCTCTAAGTGAAGGATGAACTCTGCTTCTGAAGGATGGAGGCAAGTCTTCCGTAGAGCGCCTGTGCTGATGGTGTAGAACTTTGGCCTTTTATGGATCACTCACGTTTTATGGTACGGTCGGGGAACGGGGGATGGCTTCATCCATTACTGTATGAATGTGTTCATCTCCATTATCGTTTTCTCACAGGGGGCCAGTGGAAACATTGAATCTTGTTCAGCAGGCTTGCGTTACAGGAACAGAGAGCCATAGGTTTACGCTAATGGCCCTGCTGTTCCACCATAAGAGCTTTCTCCCCGTCCATATCGTCTATCAGTCAGCTGATGGTAGCTGCCCCATAATTCACCATGCTGCAGACAGGAGAGCCTGGCATCCATTTGGGCCCATCTCTCGTTGTTTGTTGTTTTTCTCTTGCTTCGGGCCAGCAAGCCTCTGGTTATTTATGCCCGTTGTTCCAACAAATGAACTTTACGGCCAACTAATCTAACTCATCGGCAGCCCCTTCAAAGCTTTCAAAACAGAGATATTCTGGCCGACAGAGCAACGCTCCGGGTGATTGTAGACCTATTCAAACTAACCGTTACAGGCAATAAGGTGGAAGAAATGGGTTTGTTCTCGCAAAAACATTGCTCGTTGGCTTCAAACATCAGTGGAGGAAAATCAAGACAGGAGAAAAGAAGGATGCGAGCGAGAGTGGAAATAAGACGAACCTTCACCACCGCCGCCGTTATATGGAGCAGCAATTTGAGAGACCAAAAAAAAGAGAGACAAATTGAGACGTAATTGTCAGAGGCAATTTTCGAGTAAACTTCCAATGAACCCTTGAAATATATATTTGTTTACCATCATGGCCCTCCAACAGTAACACTCTTTTCTTGAACAAGGTATAATTTCCTCCTGGTTGGTGCATTGCAGGCCTGGTTTGGAAATGGTTGGGCGAACAAGCTGGAGAAGAGGAAACCACCCCAAAAACACCGACTTTCATCATCCAACAGCCCTTGAAATATCAACAGATACCACAAGAAAACTAGACAAAATCTTATTTCGTATCTCATTTCCCCCCCATCCTGACAGGCTACCTCCGCAGCAGGAGGACAAACTAAGCAGATGAAATTCCTATAAGCAAAAGCCCATAGGAGGGGGCAGGGAAAAAACGCCTGGCATTTCTGCAGTGAAGCCTGAAGCTGTTGACCGTCTGTTTGGGAGTGGAGAGCACACAAGTCTGTGACAGAGGGCAGCCTAATCTAATGGTGTCACTATTGAGCCCCCCCCCCCCCCCCCCCCCGCCCCCATGTGAAGGAGATGGGGAAGGGGGGGGATAATGTAATATGGGGGAGCCCCCTGGAATCAGACAGTAATTAGATTGGCCTGTTTAGGATGCCCACAGCTCTCTGACTCATTCTCTGGAACTGAACTGTTCTGGAATGGCCCATGTTAACCCCCTGCTGTCCAAAGCCCCGTGTGAGCGTCATGCGTGATGAGTATGGATGCTTTAATGACGGCATGATCGTGGAGATAGAGACGGAGAGGGAAGACAGACCGAATAGATTCATTTCGTAAGATAAATGTTTGGATATTCAAAACATGTTCAAGTGTTCATTATAAACCAAGTACATTACATAGGCCTACGTATTGTTTGCATGTTGTTTATATACGTTTTATGGGTATTCAAACATTTTGAAAGATAATACAGTCAAAGAGACGTGACTCGTTTCAAATTATGTGGAATCTGAAGGACATTGTTAAATTAGATTGATTTGCTGACAAGCTACTGCCTATTTTTTCTGCAAATAGCAACAGTGACATATTTATAGGCTAATTATATTCTATCCTAACTATTCAGCAAAACATACACATCAGAACTCTTCCCTTAGACTGATGAATTTCTGCAAACCCTTTCTTTCAGGTCTTTAGTGGAGTCGGCACCTGCAGTTTTGTTTTGTTTCTCTCTGCAGTATTTAAAATCGCCAGCAGGTGCTGCACAATATCACAAATGCGCTCCATGACAGAGGAAAACGGGGGGCAGGTAGGACTGACCTCACATGAGGTGGAACACAATGATCCTTCACATCTGCAGACTTTAGACACCGGTGAAAGCGAACGCCGCGAGGACCGAATATGTTTTATGAATTGATGAGATAATTACAACCCTGCCGTATTACAACTTTTAGCTGCCTTAAATGCTTTAATTAGGTTAAATGAACGTCTAACAGATGGAATTGATTAGCGCGGTTCGCCGTTTTTGACCCATGAGAGAAATAAAAGACGCGCGCACACAGAGAGAGTGTTCAGTTGCTCAGAGTTCAGCGTACTATTTATGCCATTTAGCAAAAGAACTGTAATTATTGACTTAACTGTCATTTGCAGTTGATCCATGGTGTAGTTGTTTCCAATTCAAACAGAATGACACTTGTGCATTGTGTGAAAACTGACAGATGCTGTCAAGTAAAGATATATTAACCATTCTTTTTTATAAGTTGTGGCTTTAGTTGTCAGCAGCACCATATGTCTTTAATTAATTGAACTTCATGACTTCCAGTGACTTCACACACATTCAATGCTTCACACATACTTCTCCCAATAAAAACGAGGTTAAGGGGATGAAAGTTTGGAAAATATCATTGATTTAAAGAGGTCATTATCGTGTAGCAACTCCATCCACTGGATCAGCCCTTTTTTTATATATTTCCCAGTGTCGCAGTGCCAACACGCAAGTGAGATTTACAACAGGGCTTTACCAGTGACTTGATGACCTTACCACAGTGACAGGGTAGAGGCTGGCCTGAATTGTGTTGGAATGTTCGAAGCGCAGGCATGGTCTGTATCACTGACACTCATTGGAGGCAACATGGCCCTGGCAGTTTCCTTAGCGACACGGCTACAGCTTTGAATAGCAACAGGGAGAAAAGCAGGACCACCATACAAAACAGGCTAGCCACATGGGATCTTTACCGTCGCATGTGGGTTTGACTAAATCCAGGTGTCTTTATGACATCACAGCTTGGTCTTTCATCACAGAATTTGCTCAGACTTAATGTAGAGACCACTGATAATGACGGGCATGCCTGCAATGGAACACTGATGTGTGTGGGGGTGAGCCACAAAGCTATCCTTTAGTAACTTTCTATTTGCGGTTTGTGTGCGTGTGTTTGAGTGGGTCTTTGTGTGTAAGGTGAATGTGTCTATATATGTGTGTGTGTGTTTCTTTGTGTGTAGACACTGTATGTTTGTGTGTGTGTCGGTGAGTATGTGTGTGTGTGTCTTATTATAGAACACAGAGTATGTGTGCCATTGTCAAGTGTGTATTGCGTGTCTCACAATTTCTCATTTGAGTCGTAGAGTAGTCTATATTAAAGCGAAATATTCCACCAGAATGTCCATTGCTGCCGCCCGATTCAAAGACGACTTTGTTTGAGGCTTTATTAAAGAGGTATGTACTTGCGCTCCAGTATAGTCTTACATGCTCAGTGGCTGCTTGCGTGTGCTGCACATCGTTTAGGGAAAGAAAAAACAGATGTGGCCTTTTGTCTCCTTCTCACTACCCACATCTCTCTTCAGGGCAATATTCATTTCCAACCGACTGCTCTTGTGAAAGGAGTCTATTAAGCGCACACGTTTGTTTTGTTTTTTTTTGTTGTCAAAAGACATCTTTATTATGTCAAATGGATACTTAAACCCATGGCACTGACGGATGTATTCGAATGCACACGGCCCTTATGGAGGGATGGTGCCTTGAGCGTTCGAAGCTTTGAGCGAGAGATTCCCAGCGTATGATTTTACATGCCCACTGAGTTAGGACAGAGCGACACAACAAAGCCGGCTATCATTCCGACAGGCGGGGATTCATCTGGGACTGATTTCCCCACAGTGCATCACAGGGACCTCTGCTGGTCAGGGAGTCAGGAGTGGGGGAGGAGAAGAGGACAAAAAACTGCCCCCCTCCCCCCCTCCCCCAACTTGTTACCAGCCTACTGTCCACCCACTCTCAAAGCTATCAAACCCGTGCACTCATTCACTGGCCTTTGTGGACGTAGAGGAAATATAAAGCTTGTCAGTTGGTAATAAAAGGGAATGCTAATGTCAGAGAGGAGGGTCGAGGATAAGAACAGCCGCAGTACCTCTGTTTATGCTTATTGAAGGAACTGCTTCAGGGGATGCTGGGCTCAATAGACCTGCCTAGGCCCTTTCAGACAGGTGGCATTGTGGGACTTATGGACCTGGTCAAATCCGAGTTTGTAAGGCCACATTTTACAAACAGACCCCGGGGCCAGAGAAAAGGGTGAAGGTCTCCGACAATAATTTACCCAGCCGCTGGCCTTTTAACGTCTGGTGTAACCCCAGAAGTGATGTAATTAGTGTCGTAAAGCCTTCAGGGTGCAGCCGAGAGCCGGGGAGAAATATGACCCTGGACCCAGACGCCTGGCCCCTTGGTCTGTGCTGTAGACTGCTGCTGACCCTGGAGCAAGGCAGGGCGTTTGCACTTGCAACACAGTCTGCTATCGTGGGCGTGCTCCCGTGAACCCTTGAGCACATCCAGAGCTGATATACTACTCTTTCCATTATCGATTTGTACCTAACAGGTATGGGCGAGGAGAGGGAAATCAATTCCGTCTCTCAGGGAATTGCAAGCTCAATGACAACGTAGACACCTTTTGTCAATTTCAAAGCCATCTTGATATTGTATTTGTACTCAAGATAGACTGAACAGATCTTTGCCAATCAGAAAACGGAATTGACTTGAGTTAATAAACGATCTGTCATTTACTATCTGGGGTTTAATGGCTAGGTTTGAACTACAGTGAATTTACCAACTGTATCACACAGTCAATTTGATACAATTTTATATCCAACATTTTTTTTTCTTCTTCTAGCACACCACGTCAACTCTGCAGATGGTCCTGTACAGTCCGAATACCATTTAGTTCCATCAGTAGAGGTACTAAAGGTTTTCCTTTATTCCGGTAGAGCTCTTTAGCTAACAGGAGAACCCTGTGAACATGCTAATGTGCTTTAGCGACTATGTAACAGGCCAACAAGTCTCCCTCCCCCCTTTTCTTTCTTACAGTGGCAAAACGACCTGCATGACTAGAATCACTCCACCAAGCTCGGTCCACAAGTTGTCGAGCCCTATGCATTTATGCATGGAAACCTCTGAAACTTTTATAACGGTGCGCCATTAATCTGCGTGCCATTTTTAAAAGCGGGAATTAAATTTTCATACGTATTTGCCTTCCCCTTCTCCCTCTGTCTCTCTCTCCCCGGTTAGCCCCTGTCCGCCGGGCCGCCTACCCCGGGCCGGTGAAATATTTAGCAGTGCTGAATCACACGTTGGGAGGAGAAGCTCTGTCTCTGCTGTGGCTTCGCTGGATCTCAGCGCTGCACACTGACTCCACAGAGACGAGCCACCTGAAAGAGAACCAGAGTGAGAGGAATAACATAGAAACCGTGAGAGGATAGTTTAAGAGGATCACATGCTCAGTGACTAGGGGGACACTCTCTGTCAATATGAATGTAACACACACACACACACAATAATGTTTAAATATTTACTTGCACGTAAAGGAATAAATAGATATAAGCCTAGAGCAATAGGCCTATAGTTTTTCAAAAGGTGCAAAACTAAGAATTACTGCCAGGAAAAATGAAAAAATGTTATGATACCAAAAATACATATGACACAATTATCTTTTAAATAACACTTATCTTTTATAAACCTCTGTAAATTGTAAATAAGTTCTTGAACCGTGAGTACAAAAAGTTTAAGGGGCCCGAAGCAGTCCCCCCTTCCTCGCAGCCCCGCCCCGCTATGTGAACCGGGGTGAATGGAGAGACCGCTGAGCGTAGCCAGAGGGAGCGAGCCATGTGCTGAAGGAGGGAGAGGGCGCGCGAGAGAAAACCACCGTGACTCAAAAAAAAAGGAAAAAAAAATAATGTCGGCTTCACCGGGCTGTTCACCACACACTGAGGAGAGTGAAGAGCGACACTGGGCATGAAGCAGAATAATCTTTCTCTCCGAAGCAACCACAAACAACGCAGGTAGAAATCGCAGTGCAACTTTGCCTTATATGCTGGGTCCCTGTGAATGCGCTACATGCTTCGGTAGCGGAACGGCGAAACCACAAGGACGAGAAGAGAACGTAATCAGAAAACAAGTTATTTTGCCAACTTTTGTCTTAAATGGAAATTAAGGTGCATACGGAAAATGACTTTAGTTTCAATGTCGGCTTGTGAGCGACTGAAAAGGAAAATTGGACATTTCGCGTGCACCTAGATCTTCATGGATTGGTATGCAATTGCAGGATCGTGTCATTTTAAGTGTCGTTCGAAGGAGCGGGGGCTACGTATGCTTGACTGAATTATAGGCTACTGGCAATTAGAAATTAAGTGAACGTCAAAGACCTGTAAACGTTGAGTTGAATGGACAGAATTTTCTTGCAAATATTTGCAATAGAGGACTATAATTAACTACGATTAGGCTACTACCATGCTGAAAGAAACATTGCAGACTGGATAGAATTTACTGATTTACGCCAAGGAAAGTTTTCAAAAGTATGCTGGAAAGGAATGGATATAAAGGACAAACACCAGTTTCTTTGGTATCACCGAGTACTCAACTTGATCTGATGAATGTCTTATTCTGAGGGTATAGAATATACCTAATTTGTCAATCACATCAACTGAAGAAAATGGATTGTAATAGTTATAGGAAAAGTTTACCGTTCATGAGTAGCAGAGCAAGCTGAGCACACAGCATGCGCAAACATCGAATTAGTAATGAAACGTTAATGGATGATAATCAAGTTTAACTCACTGCTCCATCTGATTAGACATTTTCATGTTCTCACAAATGGGAATGTACAGTCTGAAATCACGTTGTGTATTTTCAATTTGAGTGGACAAAACAACTTGGAATTTGAACGTGAACTGGAACTAACCATATACGACTTGGAGAACATCATGCCTACCCTGTCTGAAAAGCAATATCAATAAGTAATCGTATTGATATACTCATCATTTCATTGATAAGGACGCAGCTTTTTCATCGCATTTTGCCCACAATGGACAAGAAGTATATCACTTATCAAATGGAGTTGACGCTTCTGCTTGTTGCCCTCTTATCTTGGGTCGCTGTATTGGCGGACGATAGCAAGCTGATATCCGACAGATATGCAGTATACTGGAACAGTACCAATCCCAGGTAAGGAACAGTAGTTTATTTAGAAACATCTTTGGTCACATATCCTTGCCTCACATATAAGTTAAAGACTCTAAAACGAATATTCCGACCGATCCTCCCGTCATGTCTTAGTGGGCTATTAAGTGAATGTAGGCCTTCAAAACACGGTCCCCCGAAATGTTCAGAAACAACCGACACACCGTTGCTTTCTCCTTCAAGTAGTGGATGGTTATACTTACATTTTGGTACTACTAGGAATTCTCATCATTTTCAGTCCTGTGACCTGTGTTTTGCGGAGTAGCCTAAAAAGTGAAAACAAAACACGAAAAGCAACATTTTAAATGCCACATTTGATCAAGCATTACTCTCCTATAAGGAAATGGAGCAGTAGGTTAGTCATCCATTGACACATGTAGCCCTGACATCTGGTTTCAGCTAAAGGGACAACTCTGAACTGAACATCAACCAATTTAGTCTCAAATGATTGCCTTACTTTGGTGCATGCAGCCGACCATTTACAAGATGGATAGTTTCTCATATTTATTCCTATGATTTACAACCTAGGTTACACCGTACACCTTGTTTTTAAGTGAAAAGATTTTCAGAAAGGACTGTGATGTGGAAGTAAGAATAATTTACTACAAAGTGTTTTTGTTTGTTTAGTCAAATACAGAGTAGGCTATCAACACCTAATCATAATGCTTTATGACCATATTTAGCCTGGAAACGTATTTCAATACATTCTTTTAAACACCTAGAGTGTAAGCATGTCCTGTACCAACCGCCAATTTTTCTGACAGCTATGTCTGCATTCCACTTTTAACACAACCAGTTTTGCTCAATAGCATATCTTTGTTTAAACAAAATAATACCAGAAGTTTCATTGGGCTGCCTCTGGGGGTCTTTGACATGTAAGGTCAAATGTTTCATTTTGATATGTATTTTGAGTTTAATGTCCCCTTTCATACTTTAATTAGATTTGTAGGGATGCAAAATTTAGTTTCAACTGAATCAAGTTTCTTCTACATCTCTGTGTTGGTGACTTAGTCCACATTTGAATATACAGATTTTTTTTTCGGAGCAGAAGATAGCCCCAAAAAGTATGTTTTTCCAGCTCTAAAGGGGTGTTGAACAATGGAAGGCAATTCAACAAAACAGTTTAGAATGTGTGTTACTAGAATGTTCCAGGTCTCTAGCGTAGGAAAATGAATCTGGGTTTTATACTACAATTCTGACTTGATGACTTAACTTTAGGTGGGAATTAATAGTGGCTATAGACAAAGTGTTCAGACAGTTATCTATCCAGTGCTGAGATCATCTCTCCGGACAGGTTTTTCAGAAAAGTATCCTGAAGCAGGCCTTGGAGATTAAAGGTGACCCCCATATTAAAAACTGCAACACGCTTGTGTAGTGATTCAATGAGGTGTATGCACTCTATTGCTTGCTGTGCCAGCCTTTAGTGACGACATATTGGGGAAGTTGTATTTTGAAAATCAAAAAATATTCAGGATTGGTTTTCACGTTTCTCAGAGATGCACAGATACAAACGTAATGCCATGCAAATACGTGAAGTGTAATTATTTTGTACAAGGCGACCATTGCTGTAGATCACTGCAGTTTAAAGGAGTGTTTTGAAAGCTGAATTTTTTTTAGTTCACATCATTCCTGTTCAAAACCATCTCCTATGGTGTACGTTATATGATCATTATCGCTCTAACTAAACTTAAGCGTTGACTGTGTATCCAAATATAAGATATTTCTAGATATAAATTAAATGCCGCCACAGAATTGAATAGTTCTATTTGTAGGTTGGTTGAATGGCCATCTAACTTTTGGAATCCCATAGTTTTTGTAGGGTTCTTATCTTTTAGAATTTGGTTCTAGAATGTTCTAGAATTCATACTGTTAAAATTAACAATGCAGTTTGCTGTTTCACCGTGTAAGTTGCTTACAATTGACAATGATAAGTGATTTGCTGGACGTTTACCCAACAAATTACAAGGTATTCTTTCCTCATGATATCTTGGGCCCTCTCCCCCCTGACCTACATTTGCTGAGGTTATTGGAAAACATGGAGATGAGTGTAAAGGCTAGCTGGCTAGAGAGGACTGTCCAGATTATAATGTACACAGTGGTTATAGTTTTGAGGGCAAACATTGAAGTGAGTGACCGAGAGACCATTCCCCCAAATCATGAAGTACGTTCCAGGAGGTTTGATGTTGGAAGTTTGACCTTGGAAGTTAGTCGTTAGTTTGAAGTCGCTGATTTCACTGTGGTTCCCTCTAGGTGGCGTTGCATCGTGTTTGCTCTGGTGATATTGCTGCTCCGCCATTTTCTCATTCATTGATGGGAGACATTTTCGGTATGTCGACAGCCGAAACAATAGCTTGACATAGACTATCCTTAAAGTTGGCCACAAATAATGTTTGAGCAGGTCAAAATCACCTTACGTAGAGTTGAATTGCAAACAAGAAGTCGTTGGGTATCGACAGATGTTATTGGCTTAGTCGAAAAAGCAAATCAATTTGGAAATTTCTTAAACTGAACTCTGGTTTTGAAATACTTTAAAATGGTGGCATAACCTGCCAGTACACTGTAAATCTGCCATCGTTGAAGGGTTTAAAATAGCATGTTTGTCGCTTCTATGTGTATATTACATGTATGTAGTTTCACTGTATTTGCAGTGTTGCAAAACACAACTTTTGAGATGATAGCACATTCACAGATGGATATATTCACTGTGATTGTAGAGGTTAAATAAGGAAACACACTGCGTGTAGCTGTCTTTACTATTCACTATCCACACACTGTTCACAGTGTAATGTGGTGAAGCTCCACATGAGATGGTTTCTGTGATATATTTTAATGGCTGGTTGTGTTTGTGATTTATGCATTAGTACCTCAGGTGTAGCAAAGTAGTAATATTTTAAGGTGTTGTAACACAATACTATGTTTTGTGTTTCTCAAGTAGGATTTTTATCCCGTTCCCTCCTGTAGATAGAAACATAGCGTTGTTAAATCTACCCCCGTTCCAGATGAAGACTCGTTTTTCTGTTTCCAGTGACTAGTACTTTGGGGGTCAGTCCACAGTTGTGCGTTCACCAGATGTGCTCGTTATTAATTTGAGGTATTTTGGGATAGCGATTTTCCCTTTCCCGTGTTTTCATATTGACCTTTTTGTAGAGCGACACATGGAGTTAATTTAGTAAGTTGATGTTTCCATCTCCCCATAAACATGACTTGGGTTCAAAACCAGGTGAAAAACAAAACAGTCTTTATGTACTCTTTCAGATACATGACAAGGGGGTGAACCGTTCTGGTGAACACTGCTGAGATCCCTAAAACTATGACTGATCCCGTGATGGGGCAGCATTATTGTAGCTGGGCCGGGACAAGAGTTCTTTCTCAGTGACTTAATTGAGTGATGGTTGTGGATTACACTGTGGAGAAAGTACATAGAATTATCTATGTCCCGATAAAAGTTAATCTGCCTCGCTGGAATGGGAAATAAGCAGTTTTCCATGACGGAGAGCATAATTACTCGTTATTTGGAGAATTCGATTAAATGAAAAGATTGTCTGCAGCGATCACTAACATAAAACACTGCTTCCTTTTAGCCAGCCGTTACGTGGTGCCATGCAGACTAGAACTTCAATTAATTTAGTTCTTGAATTCATTTACTTTTAAGTCGTATGACTGTACCGCTAAGCAGATGTTTAGGATAGTGGGCGGGGGGGAAAGTTTATTAATCTTTTTTTATTTTTAAGAATGTGAATATCAACGACTATATTAATTTCATAATAAAAATGCAAAAGTCTCACACAGTGGGATCCATCTTTTAGCTCAGAGTAGGCCGTTAATGGCTTGACACAATATTACATCTAAGGGCTCCAACATCTCATTAAAGATTAAAGTTGGTGCATAATATCTATATAAGCAATTGATATGAAAGAGGAATTGACTAATCAGTAATCTAGGTTCAAAGCTTCATTAAATAAAATGACCCTGAGAGTGTGAAAGCCCCGAGTCCGACTCATTTGCTAGAACACAACCATCCATTTCCAGTGTTAATCAAAGTTGTGCAAATGTGAGACGCAATGAAATTGGGATAGTTTATATTCTTTGTCCCAATGTTCCGACACTTGCACAGTAGTAACTACTAGCTTGACCTTATAGAGTAAATTACCTTGACTAATATTTCATCTGTAGCAGTCCCACACAGCAACTGTATTTGAAAGTGCTCTAGGCTGAGTCCGGCAAATGTTTTTTTTCTGCTCTCGGTGTGAGCTCTTTCAGACTAGGAACATTGCATTTGTTGTAGGTGTATCCTGTCTGAAATGTGAGTCGTGAACAAATAAAGCGAGTTTCTTGCAACTCCGGTGTCTGTCTTCCGAATCAGTGTGTCACCAACCTCTTGTGACTCCCCCCCGCCTCATTATTCTCACCTAGCGGGTCTGGAAAACACCTTACCTGTCGCACAGGCAGTAGGCAGAGTACTGACGATCCGGTCTATGTAACTTGTTCTCTCTGCCATGGTCTCATAAGGTCATGGGTGACAACCAATGGTTCCTTGTTAGATTAATGTATTTGGAATCAATAGGTAAATAGCCCTCTAACAGAGTATCAACACTGCATCAATCCTTATTCGCCACTCATGCATTTTAATGCTTGACCCACATTCAAGTCTTGAATACAGACAGTCTTGTGTACCAAGAGAACTGAGAAACGGTGAACTTTGTAAGGTGCTCTGGAGCTACAATGACACAGTTGGAAAATGAGGACAAAAGGGGAACAGTTTAGTCATCTTGCGAATCAAGTTTGTGAATTATTTAATTAGAATCAGGCTACATAACCTTGATGGATAAAACCGATCCTGTGTCCCGAACAAAAACTCGTATTCTGAATACCTCTCCGTAAATGTCTTTATGATATTTGTCTTATTTTAGCATACTTTAGAATAATTTTACATGGTCGAAAAAGATTGACTTCCAGTTTACTGATGAAGGATCACTTCTTGGGATTATAATCACAAGAAAACTATTACAGAAATGTTTTAGATATTGATGGTTAAACCGTTTACAGCCGACATGTTTTTCTTTAGGCTTTCCAATAAAGAATAACATTAATGGGATTTACGTGCAATGTATATAAATGTATCTTTATTTCTGTTTTACATCTCTACCAAACACTATAAAGTACTAGCAGTTAATTGCTTAAATGTCCTAATAGCTCCTTGCTTGTAAAAGCATTGCAGAGCATTTGACAAATATAAATGTTGGTAAATCTGTATGGACCCTCGTAAAAGAAGGAAAAAAAGAACCCACAACGTTTCCCCTAATTAATCCTCAGTAATAGTTTACGTTTATTGACGCAAATGTACATGGGACACAGCATATTAAAACTCTGCTCTTCCATCTCTCTCCCTCTCCACTACCCTTTTATTTGGTTCTCGTTCGGTCTTTCTCTCCAAATGAACCTTAATTAAATCACTGTAATGGACAGATGCTTCTTCAGAGAGTAAAAAGCTATTTTAGCCTGTTTCCGGTAAATGTCTCATTGCTCCCTCATTTATGAAGTTTTATAATGCTGTTTTTTACCCAGTACTTACCCAGGGGAAAGTACGAGGGGCACTTTTGTGTCTATTTTGTGTGGCTCCTCTGTATTCAATCATGGAGAGACATGGTGTACTAATGGGGAACCTTCATGGTTGAATGAGAATGGAAAGTGTATGGAAAGGTAACACTGTACAGTAATAACAGCGTGCATGGGAGCACATTAAAATGGAGCCGGTCAAGGAGATGGTGTCTCCGGCACTACCTTGCATTTTGCTTGTAAGAATTTTACGACTTCTCTCTGAAAGTGCTTTCCCCATCTAAATCCATTCCTCTCACTGGACGAAAAAGGATATCTTAGTAATAAGCCTTGATAAGAGCATCCCTGTTCTTTGAACTATAATAGGAAGAACTTCATCTAACAGGCCATGACCTGTACTCTTTACTGTGTTCTTCGTACTCTATAGAGACACAGGTATACTTTGGGCGCAATTCTAGAGTCTGTACCATCTCACCATGTCACGCTAGGCTTGATACTGTTTTGATTGAAACAATATGACGCTGTGGAAATGAATTAACATTCCTACCAAGGGATGAAGTCCAGTGTTTGTTGGTACAGAACCGAAGAAGAAACGGATGCTCTGCAAAGTAAAAAGGTATCTGTGTGCAGACCACTTAGAGTACTTCTGTTTCACATCAACTTTGATGGAAAGAATTCTATACAAAGCTTCGTGTGGATGGGAACCAAAGAGAGATGGCTGGACTTGAGCCTGGCAGTGAGATTAACCTCTGTTTAGTCAATCTTCTGGGGATCGCACATTTTTAAATGATCTGTGTGGGACCTTTCAGATAACATTGGCTTTAAATTATAACGTGTTCATAAAAAGGACATTGAAGAATGATATTGAGGATAGTCTACCCGTTAAGGTCGCAATTTAGAAAATTGTACTAATTAAAAATACACGTCAGCAACTAATTATTCCTAATGTGCACCGCCCGTTTAGCTACAATTATACCATCCTAAAAATATATTTGTGTGCCAGTTATACTTCTTCTTCTATTGATTACTACTGACTGATACAAATGTCTAAATGACCGTTCTTCTGGCAATTTACATTTTAGGTTGTTGGAAAATATATCCAGTAAAAGAATATAATATAAAAATTATATTGAGGTTTTTAAAGCACGATCAAAAGATTTGTGTTTCACAAACGGGAGTGCAAACCAAAATGTTACTTTGCTTTCTCAATAAAATAATATACAATCAATAATATTTTACAGAAAATTATTTTACATAAATGCTAAGCGTTAAAAGTTAATTTGCTTGGCATATTGTCAATCCGTGTATCAAATTATTGGGATCCCAAAATGTCTTAAAGTAGAAGTAGTAGTAGTAGTGAAAGAATGTGGCAAATTTGGCAGTGATGGCGGAAGTTCTGATTTGTTATCAAATGCAAGTTCGGGGTGAAGGAATATTTGTGTTATCCGAAAGAGAACCATCAATTTAGTAGAGAACTTCAGCCCTCTTGAGATGAAACAGACCTAAAAGGTCCTTGTATTTACCCATATAGTAAATGTTTAGAACAAGACTAAAGCACTTAATAGCACTCAACGCTCAGAGCAGTTTTATGCCGCTTAGAGATTTGCAAAAATGCTATTGCAGTAATCGCTAGTTCAACGGACAATTTATTTCCATGCTTTCCACCAGTTTCCAATATGCTGCTTGTATACTACCTACATGCTTGTATCCAAATGCACCAACAGCATGACATTATAGTTCAATTAGCAGTTTCCATTCAGTGCCACTGCATTTTGGACTATGCTGGTGTGTTACTACCACAAAACCCTATCACTGGTTTGTTCCACTGTAAAGCTAATGAATGGCTTGTTTTACTGTTCTTGCCTGCTATTAGGGGTTTTCCATCGTATAAATCTAATTTTACAAAGTGCATTACATTGACATTCCAAGTCGCTGGCAACTTCTGGGTTTGCACGTGGCATATAGGTTACAGAACATTTTTTCCGATAACTAGTATACGTTTTTGAGGTTTATTTGTTTAGTTCTTTTAAAAAGCATTTGACTGTTTCTGCTCATGGATTTGAGCAGACCGGGTCTTTTTTATCCTTCACCTGTTTCTTTTTAGCGAGGCTCAGGCCCCGTGATTGGCTGGAGCGAGTGATGTCTCAGGCCCGCGTGGCGTGCTCTCCAGTTGAGAGTTGGGGTGGGGGATTTGCTGTACCACCAGCGCGCCAGTAAGCTTTGACCTTCAAACAACTGGAGATTTGGGACGATGGAAATGGAATGAAAAGAATGGAAAGGGGGAAAAAGGGGGAGAAAAAAAAATGAGTAAAGAAGTGTAGCGTTGCGCCCAAGCCATCCGGGAGCTCTCTTTCCTGAATAGCAGACATGTCAAACCTGTCATTCACGTGGTCCAAAGAAAGCCCTTTGTCTGTGGGGTCTTGGGAGAGGGAGAGGGAAGGAGGCGGATGGTCTAGGAGAGTCCCGAACACAAAGTACAGTTAGGCAAGAATGTCCAACCCCTATGCCAGATGGAACCTACATACTGCTCCCTACATTAGTATGATTACAACGGGCGCACGTAGAAAAGGCCTGTATTAAGGTTCTTGAACATTTTTGTGGTTTTACCCAAGCTGCATGCTGTAAGTGAGTCTGCTTCTTACACCCTTCTAAAACAACGTCTCAGACCTAGTTGGTGTTCTGTGTTAATTCCTTAAGATAGCAATTTCTTTTCTTAAAGATTGATAATAATGATTGAATAATGATAGATTATGGTTTCCCATCATTCAGATTTCCTGGCACAGGACACCCAAGGTGCCTCAGTCTTCAAGTCTCTGTAAAAAACATGCTATGTAAATTTAATCATTCAACCATTACAATAAATGGAATGAAATTAAAATCTAGTTTACAAGATTTTTTTTATTAGGACACTAAAGTTTTATTAATAATTTAATCATCCGGGTAAGCTGAATGTGAACTGAAATGAGTGAACAATTTTAAAAGGGGTGGTAAGGAGCTTTAAGCTGCTCAAAAGGATAATTCTTCACTTGGCTGACTGTGTAGGTTTACAATTCCGTTAGAACCGTGATGCAGTCTTGTGTGTGAAGTGACGTCAGCCTTGCACGGGCCTTTGATATCAACGAGCTGATTTTATTTCTGAGCATAACATGTAGCCAATCTGTGCTCTATTTTGCACTCTTCCGGCCTTACCCCCGGTCACCGCCGAAGAATAGGGCGGCAGGACTCCTGTAATGTCTCTTCCACAAAGGCAATCAAACACGGTTTGCCAGAACCTGACATTTCAGAGTTTTCCAGCGACACCTTAAAGTCTTGAATCACAGAGAAACTAATGGAGGTGACCTCCTGACTGAGGACTTTGTGTTAGCAGGCTGGCTGCTTCAGAGGCAGGCAGAGAGAAAAGGAGAGGGGAGAGTATCAGGGGGGGGGGGGGGGGGGAGGTTGTGGAGAGCTGAAGACTGTTTGAAGACGAGGACAGTGGCGGTAACTGGAGAGGGAACATGACTGGTGTGACAATAGCAACCAGGAACAACCGGTGTTACGCATGCGCCAGAATCTTATGACTAGGGGCAAGGAGTTCTGAAAGTGGGTTACAGAGCTCGCAAAGGGAATTGCCATAATTTAAGGCTTGGGATAGGCCTGCTTGGGATGCATTTTCTCACTTTAGGACGGGGCGAGGTTGGAAGAAACCTTCTTAATTGTATAGAATTGTGTCGGTGAATGGAACATAAACACATCGGGTGCTCATGGACGTAGTTTGCAGTCGCTAATTGTGAGAACTGCAAAACACACTCGCACTGTCCTCCCAACATGACTTACTCAATGTCACGAGAACACTGAATACCACCCAAAGTATTTCTAGTCCAGAAGAAAAAGCAGCCACTTCTCTGTCCTCTCAACAAATCAACATGCACACCCAGCACAGTACGGGACTGTGAATACCTTATGGCTTAGGCTTTCTAGGGTCCGTGGTGTGTGTTTGATAGACTTTGTGTGAAACCACTGCATTCAGTGGTAATCCAGGTAGGCGATGGGATTTTGCTGTGCGGACTTGGCTACTGTGTGATGATAAGTTGCAGTCTCACCTCGGGGCTGCAGTGAAGCCAGCTGAACATCAGGATACGGGAGGAGATTACAGAGTCTGTGTAGTCACTTTAAACAGGATTAGCCATTCTAGCTCAGGTGCAACGCTAATAGGATTAGGGACTCCCTTTTCTTGTTCATCCCACCGTTAAGCCGAATTATGGGCCCCTCAAAACAAAGGTGTGTTTTTGGACACCGCAAGGACACAAGAGGATAGGCGGTGCTCTTTGAGGGAGGGCACCTTTTCTTAATGCGCCCACACATAGTTGTCGAGTGACCTCCATATTGAATGTCATAGAACACTTGGGGGTCTCCATTGTTTGATTCAGGCTAGCTCTTTAATTAGTCGATTTAAAGAGTTGGCAGAAGAGGTACTTTGCCGTGAGAAGGGTATTAGGGATTGTTGCTTAAGGTTTGTCTTCATATTTTTATTAGGATTAGCACCGCTTTCAAAACAAGCACACTCAAAAGGATAAAAGAAGCAATATTTTCAGAGTAATATCTGGTGTAATTAAGTAAGTCTTTTTAGTTTTCCTTAAATGTAGAATATACATTTTGTTCTTGGTTGATTAACACTTTTTTTTTTTAATTCAACAGTGAACTCCCCCACCAACCTTTTATATATTCATAAAGTATTGAAGCACCCCCCCGCCCTCATAAACCGTTTTCCACTTTCATCGTAAGGTTTGATGGTTCACCTTAACACAGTAGTATTCATAGCCTCTATCCATTAAGATGAGGACCGTTTCAGTCCCTCCTTATCATGATTTCCATTATCGGTCCAATTCCATCGGAATGATCCGGTACTCCCCCTCGCCTCTACTTTAGATCTAATCTGGCTAGGGGGCGGTTACTGTGATGAGCTGTGAAAAGAGGGGCTGATATCCTCCTTTGTGCCAGTTTTGTGGGGGCCCACAGGAGAAACCTAAAGGGATCTACCTCCTAATCCTGGGGTTTATCCTTCAAAAGCCACTCTCCTCTGGAAGGCTTTGAGCTTCTTCACACAACTCTCCGCTCTGCGGCCGTCGTCCTAACGGAGAAGGTGGAACAGGAGGAGGAGGAGGAGGTGGGTGGTTAAAGTTGGGGAGGGAAGCTTCATTGTGGGGCAGAGGAAGAATCGCCGTGTTTGAGAAGATATCTCTTTGGAAGATCCTGAGGGGGGTGGGGGGGGCACCCTGTTGAGAATGTAGTGGTTGAAGCAGCCCTGTAAGGTTCTTAAGGGTTGCTGTTCCCCGGTTAAACAAGGCTCTCAAGGTCTCCCAGAAAGCTTGGGGGGGGGGGGGGGGGGGGGGGAAGGTAGGTGCTCAAATGAAAGCATGGTCTACATCTGTTCCTCCATGGCTGGTCAGTTTCTTTCTCCTCTGAAGGAGGTCAACTAGGACTATGTCTAAACGCAGTGCCCCTAAAACCCATCAGTTGTGCTTTACAACGATGCTAGTCAGCGTGATTTTCTTAAGGCGTGGAAATGACTCATCCTAGAAGTCTGAATCGTCAACAACTGTCTTTCCCCGCCGTTCTGCCACATGCTTTTCTGTCAAATATCGTAAAACAAAACGATTACCCCCCAAACGCTTCCATAAAAAGTGTAGAGACCACATAAGTGGGCCCTTGTCTCCTGACTGTTTCACTACATCTTTGCTCTAAAGGAGAAGGCTCTTGGCATCATTCCTGGTGAACGCCACCACAACAAGCCTAGAGATCTTGAAATACTATCTGGGCGCCACCTCTTTAAGAGTGATGGTCCATGTGTTTCAGCTTTGTGAGTCCTGAAAAGGCTGTATCGCTCCCCCTCTCTCGCAACTTCAGGGGTTATGAACCTCTGTCAGTTCAGCAGTCAACACAGCAGCAACCCATCTGACAGCAATCTGGTCAGGCCCACAAAAACGAATTATCCCGGGAAATGGCTTTTCATTTTATTGACTGATTAGTAAGTGCACTGATCAGCAGTATGCAATCTAATGACCTTAATTTGGTTACATTTATATCACTGGATGATGTGCAGCTGAAAGCCGAGTAAGGTATTGATTATCATAAAAGCAAGGCCATTGGCTGGCCAGAGAGCACTATTCACAGACCACAGCTGTCAATATGTACTCCATCGAGGCGCATTCAGCCAACTATCAATGACGTTTATGACAGTCACGTTTTCAAACGAGTCACGCGTCGTGTGTCTATATAGAACTTATACGAAGCCTGGAGATGGAGATAAAGATGTTAAATGCTTTGTTTTTGCGGTGTATTCAGAACACCAAGCAATTTCATGTAATTCCTACTCAGTATTCTGTCCTGATTTTGAGGTTTTTAATTCAAATATTTTTGCCTCTGGTTCCAAAAGGGCTATTGACCACCCAGCTGACATAAGAAGTAGAGTGTACGAAGCACGTTCTCGCACGGTACGAAACAGCTGGGCTGGCGGTTGCTCCACGTTCAGGGGTCTGGCCTTTTAGAGCAGGATGTGTGTGTCTTTTGAAGCAAGCTTCATCTGCCGTGTGACCCGGCCTGTCCCTTGACACTTAATTACGACAGAGATCCCTCAGAAACTATCCGAGACCTCGTTAGGAGGTCAGGTGTGGGCATCCTCTCCCCCCCCCCCCCGTGCCATCCAGATGCTCAGGGGTTCACAAAGGATGCCAGCAACCAAGAGGGGACCTCCTCGTTATTGGCATGCACCCTCATTTAACCCTTCGCAAACCATCCACACAGCTGGAAACGTAACCGTGGCCCAATCCGATCCTCGCCAACGCTGTTCTCCAATAGTGTTTTCAATACCCCGCGGCGGCGGACGTGAAAAATGACAATTTGTTTGGCCGCTTTGCGGCACGGACGGTAAAATAAATACTTTTCTCTCGCACCTTTTAATGGATCTTGCTTGGAACTAATCTGTTTATTTTGTCCACTTCTTTGTTCAGGGTCGTAAATGACTGGAAGTCATTATTAAGATGCAGCCATGCGTAGATTCATAAATGAGCCTGGGCTGTTTTTCATCTTTGTCCGCTGGCAGTATAGGACCATGAGTGTAATTTTGTACCACCTATTGGTAATGAAACTAAACAGACTCCTTCAACATTTGAGGGTGTTAACTGGTCATCAAAGAATAACCGTATGTAATTCACAGAGATTTAGTTTTCTTCTTTGTTACCAACCTGTGCGCTTTTTTAATAGTTATAAACTGATCCATTAAGTATGAAGTGCATTTCATGAATCCATTCCTTTTGCAAATATGTATCTGAATGGAACAATGTTGAATAGAAATATCCTATTTTCCTCAAGTGTTGACAGGAGGAAACTTTAAACAGTATGCTTAACATCTTTTTGTGGTCACAAGGGTAAACTTTTTTCTTTAGAGATACAAAAACAATTTGTGTTATCGAACATGAAAATCTCATTGTGCACTTATACACATTTGAAAAGAGGAATTCGCTTTTTTTTCCGACTATTATTCTGTATCCTGGTATTGTCAAACACAAAAATCACATTTCTGGCCATTTTAGTGGAATGTTTTTTGTTGTTGTAAAGATGTAAGTGAAGGAAACAAAATGATTTGTAGCAAATAAATGTTTAGAAGAACACCACCTACTTCAAGAAAAAATGAATGGAACAATAGTGTGTAATTGTTGAAAGAACTGCAGGAACCATTTGCTACTAGCCGGCGCCATCTTGTACAACACAGTCAGTTGGTTTCTCCATTGCTGTCCCGAGTTAACCTCTTAATGTATTCATACTTCTGTTCCTGTCGCCTAAACCTCGCTGAATGTGCCGCCGGCCCACTTACCCAGCCACAGGGTCTATAGAGCTAACACTGTGCTTGTTTACGCCACAGAAAATCCCTCTGATTGCAGCTTTACTACGTCAGCACCTGGTGACATCGTTAGCGTAAATCACCCTCCATCTCGAGACCGTGCACCTTTTTAAATAGATTCGTGACTTGTTCTTTCTTTCTTTCATCTCCCCACTCCAAAAGATAGTATTGGCGGTTTAAAGAACTGCCCGCTCAGGCGTAGTCCAAATAACTAGTGTTTTTGAATTGCCTCTTTGTGTTGCCGGCACACATTAGCGGGGCCTGGGAGAGAGAGAGAGCTTCATGGGTCATTACTGCTGCTCATAACCACACCTAGTGAAAAGGGTTTTGCAAGATGTTGGCCGTGGCGGAGACACAGTCTGAGACCAGAGCCATTTTGAAGCTCTGCTGCCTGCCCCCCTCACACACACACACACACACGCCCAAGCCATTCCCCACAGGGGGGCTAAACATTGTCTCCAGAACAGCTTGCCGACGTGGAGAAATATGGGTAGCTTATGGCGGAATCTTGGTGGCAAAGTGCATGGCAGTTGAGCTTTCTCTCCCAAGACGCGAGGAGACTGAACTCTTTCCTCCGCTCCAAGATCTCTGAAGTAGTAGTAGGAGCCACTGTCAAATCTGTGTTGGGCACGAAGAGTCAGGGCTGGAACACCTGCCAGGTAGGAGGGCTCCAGTCCCAGAAAGCACCGGAAGGAGTGGCTTCTATGAAGGCAGACCAGTTGCCGATGCAGTCCAAAACCCCTTCTTTAGACCCTCACTCCAAACCTTACCTTGCTGGCCTAAAACTAACTGTTCTCTGCGGGTCTGATAGGGTGTCTATGAAGGAAGAAGCCTTGGGTTGCAGTGCATGTTTTGACCCGCGAGGGGGATGCTTCAGAGCAGGAGTGATAAGATCGAGAAGAAGGAGGCATTACACGGTATTCTGCGGACTGTTTTAATCTGGGTCTGGAACGGCGTAATTGGAGAATCCTCAGAAGCAGCGGGCCGAGGAACCCTTAGCGCCATGCCCGCTGCACACACACACACACACACACACACACCGGGATTAAGCCGGGCCGAGAGGGACTGCGCTTGGAGGGTCTTTTCTGCCACATTAGCTTTAACAAAAAGGATTACTGTGGTCGAGTAATGTCCCCCCCCCAAACACACACACACACACACTTATGTTACATACACACACATACAGTTAACAGACTTCTCCACCCCCCCCTCCTCCACCCAAACACATTCATACTATATGACATACATGCCTACATACAGTAAACACACTTCTAACACCCCTTCACCCCAAAACACTGAAACACACACGTACATGCTATCGAACAAACACACACACACACACACATATACATATATATATATAGTAAACGCACATTTACTGTACCTCATCCCACTCGCCCAAGGTGCAATTAACTGGAGTTTCTCATTGAAAGTAAATGGCTGGGGTCAGACGGTATTAGCACGGCCCCCCCTCCCACCCACACCCTCGCTAGTGTAATTAGAGAGATGAGGACTGAAGTGGGGGGTGGGTGGGGGGGGGCTGAGGGGTGGGTGGTGAAGGGAATGGGAGCGCACACAGACAGGGTAGCTTAGAAGGCTTTGTTCAAGTGGAGGGTTTTTGTTGAGGAAACTAAGGCTTGTCAGTTGAACCAGGGCGCTTGGCTGGTCATCCTGAACCATCCATGGAGTTGGGGATAGTGGCTTATGTTGGGAGGGTTACAGTGAGGGTGGCGCGGGGTGTGAAAGTGTTTTCTGGTGTGTGTATGGAAAGGGTTTTCTGGTATATATGTGTGTTGAAAGTGTTTTCTGGTGTGTGTGTGTGTTGGGGGGCAATAAGATTGTGCTGTATTGAATTACATGGCCAAGTGCTCTTGTGATCATCCTAGGCAATTGAAAAAGGGATTTATCCAGGTCATGTTTCGGCCATTGAAATAACCTTCTTGAAACTTTTCACTGTATAAACAGCGTGATCCGAATAACACCCAAAGTCTCAACACTGGGAAGGCTCGACCAAGACATTGAAAATACGTTCCCAGATTGTTTTCACTTTTTTTTCTTTCTTTTCAATGTTATTATAGATTTCAAGGAAACCAGCATGTTGTTTCTTGGTGCTGGGTTTGTGTTCGAGAAAGGTCATTGAAAAGTCTTTCTGCTATCCTCAGCCTGTCCCCTCCTGGGTTTGAGTGGGAGACATGTTAAACTGTCTCTGTGGAGAGTGTGTGTGTGTGTGTGTCGGGGGGGTGCGCCCACAGTGGCTCGGAGCAGAGGCCAGAGCTGCTCCAGCTCTTAATCCGGAGCCCACTGTCGGCCCCTCAACGCACACACACACACACACACACACAGAGACACACTCATAATTTTGGTCTTCACAAAGACACACACAACACAAACAAAGCAGTAGGAAAGCATGGGTATGGTTGCTCTTCCCCCTGCCTCTCTCAACCCCCCCCCCCCCCGCCCCCCCTTCCCAGCAGGCCTGTGTCCCGGCCAAGGTCAGGGCCCCGACCGGGGACGCCAACACAGCTGGCACAGTCCGAGGTCGCTCGGCGGTTCGCTCGGGCGAGCACAGCCCCAACATCAGTCTCTTTGGGTTAGCCCTGAGGAGAGGGCTGCCTCCTTCACAGCTTCCCTCAGCCCCCCCCCCCCCCCCCCCCCCCGCCTGTCATTCTCTGTAACTGTCATTGGACGAGTGAACCCGCCACGGCCAGCGTTGTATGTTTTTAGCCTGCGTCTGGCTTTTGACCGTTGTGTGCACCCGGCGCGTAGAAAGAGCATGTTTTGATGACTGCTTATTCATCTTGAAGCCTTCTGTCTTCTGGGAACCATGTGACCTCGAAGGATGGCTTTGGCTGATTTCATATAGTTGGACTAAAGGAAGAGATTTTCTTCGTAATGAAAAACAAACAAAATCATTATTGTTATTTTTTCGTCGTTTGTTGCCGTTCTTGGGGTCTGGTTATTTGATATGCTTCTTTTTTTTAAATTTTTTTTTACATGCATATAATTGAGCTCGGGCTGTATTTAAGAAAAGGAACATATTTTATATCTTGGACCATTCATTATTGATGACCTGAAATTACAGTGTGTTGCCTTATCATGAATCATTGAAAACAGGAGAATAACATTGGTTCATATCTCACTTCATCCTCAGGGGACGAAGGCCTACGTGTTTTATACGAGCCATACACTGTGCATCACACTAACAAACGAGTGTCTGAAAACACTGGTGTTTTCAGAGCACACCCTTAAAGACTCATTATGTCTTTGGAGGGAACTTAAAGTGTAATCTTTCCTCTCTGCCTGCCTCTCAGCCCCCCCTCCCCCCCATTAAGTCAATTATCTGGGGTGCTTGGACCGCATTTGAGTGATTGATGAGTATTGATCCATAGGAAAGACTTGTGCATCACCCAGTAGTATATCATCCCAACACCCAACACATTCATCATAAACACAGGGGAGGAAGGCGGAGGAGGGAAGAAAGGAGTAAAAAAAGAAAAAGAAAAGAGGAACGGGATGTTAACGTTGTTCCCGAGCGCGCACACTTCCAGGCAAATGACCGCCATTGCTCCCCGAAAAGCCAGAAACCAGTCGGGAGCCGGGCTGAATTCCTCGTGTCAGTAACCCGATGCGCGGACAGGATTCCTGGGTATTACCCAGGTAGCAGTGGGGCCTGGCCAGGCTACGGCTCCTGCTGTTCCTTGTGTTTCTGTGCAGTGATCGGCTCTGCCCGGAGGGAGTCTTTATTAGGAACATTTTCACAGAATAAAACCTTAACAGATTGCTTATTGATCGCAACTGGACCCAAGCGGTAAGAAAAAAAAAAAAAAAAAGGGAAAGAGTCAGTGAAGCCTTGCTTCCCACCCCCCCCCCCCTCATCGACGCAGCCATGGTCCGGTCTGCATCTCGCCACCTCCCACATCCCTGCAAAGTCCACAGCCCGATGCCCCTTCATCCCCTCTCGCCCGCATGCAGCCTACAGAGTGGTACTCTCATATATCACCGCCCCCAACTGGGGGGGATTTCTGCACAGAACCACAGATAGTGAGTGAGTGAGTGTGTGTGTGTGTGTGTGTGGCTGGCTGGCTTGGTTGGATGTACTTTTTGCACCCTGTGTTTTGATGCTCGGATGCCATTGACCTGCTACATCACAGTCATGTAACCTTAACTCAGAGATTGTTGGTTGAGCTGTGGTGGTCTTGTACAATACGGAAAATATATACTATATTCTGGTTCAACTTCATTCTCAACGCGTCATCAGAAAAATAGTTGAACGTTTGTTTTTTGTGGGAGTGTGTTAAATGTTTTTCTTTTGAGTACGATGTCTTGCTTAACTCTCACCAGATGTTTCCTTGTTTGTTCATCACATTAACATAACATTCCAGAAAATAAAAACGTACTTTCTAGAGTTTATATTCATATTAGAGAACATTTAGTCCATTGTAATCTGCCAAGTGCATTCTGGAAAAGGTTGACCCTGTGCGGAATTTTTTTGTGGGCTGCAAATTCGCTGGTTGTATCCAGTTTCTCTTGTTAAATGCGCCTTTGGTCCAATATATGTTCTCAAGATCTCAGGTTGTTGCTCTCTACAAAATAGTTTAGTCTTTGTCTTCTGGCAAAACAACTACTTCAGTCCACAGCCTTTGTTTTTCTTTGTCTTCAGTTTCTCACTCGATCCCACTGTTTTTGTAAATGTGATATTATTTCATAACTGACTCAGTGCTAGGGTTGTAGATTATTTCTACATTAACATTATCTGTATTAACATCTACATTGACCGTGGATGCATCCTTAGGCAGTATTCCATCTATTGTTTACTCAACATAACTAAGTATTTTATGTTTTGGCTTTTTGGACCTCTCTCTCTCTCTCTCTCTCTCTCTCGCTCTGTCTCTCGCTCTCTCTCTCTCTGTCTCTCTCTCTCTCTCTCTCTGTCTCTCGCTCTCTCTCTCTCGCTCTCTCTCTCTCTGTCTCTCGCTCTCTCTCTCTGTTTTTCTATATGTCTCTCCTTTCTCTGTCCTCTCTCTCTCTCTCTCTCTCTCTCTCTCTCTCTCTGAATCCTTCTCCCTCTCTTTGTCTTTCTATATTTCTCTGTCTCTCTCTCGTTAACAAGACTCCTCCAGTGGAACAGGTAATTCATTAGTCTACTCCTCAGGGATCTGAGAAACATTAATGACCTCAAAGAATCCATCATGAGTTGCTGGTTTGATATGTGATTGATGGTTTCATTTCCTTTCTGTGTTATTGATAAGTTAGCAGCTCTGTGATAAGTTGGCATTCATGTGACGCATGGGTAGCCAATCCGACGATTGTAATTGTGGCAAGTTTGTTATAAATTTAACTGAGAGCTTGGGTTATCGTGGATTTTTTCATAAATGAATGATAATTGTATGTAAATGGAATTGACTACTCTGGAAAAGAAAAGTAACCATGAAAAGACATTACGGACCGTTGACTTTCAGGAAAGTGCTTTCATCCTCGTTTTCAGCTGGCAACGTATTTTATGAATTAGTGTGTTTTTTTCATTGACTAAAGCAGAGTTTTATTATTTACAGCATTTGGGCTGTGGAAATGTGAAGTTCAGATTTGACCTACTTTCTGCGTCATCAAGATGCATGAATCACTTTGTCTGGACAGAGAATATGCAAACACCAAAAGGCCTCTTTTTTCTCCCCCAAGACCCCAAAAGCATGAAATCCACTAAACATATTTACACAAGAACTTGGACTATTGCAGTCGAACTAGAAATCATTTTCAACACTAAATCCATTGAGATTTCGACAATTGACCAAAAAAAGAAAATGTCTAGAAAGGATCTTATTCAAATCATCCATGTGGTAATTACTCCATTTTCTATTTATAAAATGACTTCACGAAAAGGAAGTCTCTCTCCCCTTTCTGACAATGTATTTTACCTTGGCCGAGTCCCTACCTAGAACCTCTCCTCCTGTCCTTTTCCCTGGGTGTACGGAGCATAGGATTGTAGTAAAGGCAGCGCAATATCTGGAGAGTTAATGGGATTATGCAAATAGACGCTCTCTTAAAGGGCCCCATTTGAAGTGGTTAATGGAGATTATGGAAATGGTCTGCTGGCTAAGATGCTCTGGCTGAAAATGAAAGGGTATGGAAGGGTACCAGGCCAGCTCGGAGAAAAGAAAAATACATACAAACAAAAAAACTCAGAAGTAAATAGAAAAATAGATATGATGGGTTTGACTGCCGCGATGACTTAAGGGGTGAGGGTCATGAGACTGTTGTGTTGGTGTGGGGTAGAGGTGGGGGGTGGGGTAGAGGTTGGGGGGGGTAGGGGGGGTGGGTGGGGGTGAGATAGAAGAGAGAGGTTGGAGTGGTGGGGGAGGGGACATTGTCCTTGAGAGGTGGCAGTGTTTCATGGGGACTTGATCAGGTAAATGTAATCCCCCCACTACACCAAAATGTGGATATTTCACCCCAGAAGTGTTAGAGAGTAGAAAGACATCAGCCAAACTCGAAGCAGCAAAACGCTCGTCGTTAAACCAGAAAAACGCGACTTCTACGCGAGTAAAAAAACAAAACAAAAAACCTCCGTACAGTCCAGGGTCGCTGATTGCTCACCACTAGGCTCCCAAAGTAAGCTCCTCCTAACGAGGTTTACATTTGGAAAAGTTGACTTTGCAGTTCTAAAGCGGGTCACTCTTTGCCCTGCCCCAAACAGTGTCTGTGGGCCTCGGGTTCAGCCCCAGATGGATAGATCATTAGGGCTGGGGGCGGCTGGCCTCACCTTTATAGGCTGGTTGATTGGCTATTGGACTGAGAGAGCACAAACCGTTTAACTTGCAGCCCAGTTTAAAAAAGCTCTCCCCTTCTTTAATTACAGAGAATACGCAGGGCTCTCAACAGCTTTACAGCGTCTAGGCAATCTGGCAGGGCTTTAAAGAAAAAGAGAATGGACAAATGTAAAAAAAAAAAAAAATAATGAAAAGAAAAGACAGTTCATGTTTTTTTTCTTCTTCCTGTTGGTAATTAGTTAATGCTGTTATTTCAAGAAGGGGAAGTTATTTTGTAAGTCTAAATATGCGTGCCAACGGTTTCTTGTTTTGTCTCTGGGTTTATCTGGTCTGGGGGCTCAGTGCAGTGGAATTGCAGTATCTGTTCTTGGCAACGTCTACACGTTGATTAAAACTTGAAAGCGTAGGACGTATGTATTGACCTGTACATCCAAGCTAGTCGTGTGGGGGTGGGGGGGGTGGGGGGGTGGGGGGTAGGGGGCTATTTACAACCTCATCAAGCAGATTTGCAAGGTAGTCCTTTGTGAAACGGCGAGATTTCAAGATGTCTCCAGCCTTCCCTTCGTGATCTGGGGCCTCACAGCCCACTATCAGTGTCTTCAGCAAGGACAAATGCCAGGTGTCTTTTTCAACATCACGTTCATGAAGTCCATAATTTAACTCTGCAGACATAAACACAGACAGAGTCCCCCCCCCCCCCCCCCCCGAAGGACACTTAAATACGGATGACAGACGAGTTTCACACTGCTTTTTATGTCTTCGATTTAAGCTGTAATATATAATATGGCAGCGCTACGAACGTAAACATTGTGACCTGTTTTACTGCCAGATGCTTGTCCTCGCTGATGAGCCTCCACGGCTGTTAAGAAAAGTGCACTTTTGTCATGTTTTGTCACGTGCGCGTCCTCTGATGTACTGGAGTTGTGGTCGTCAACGCGAGCAGGCGAACATATACACGCCGACATGAAGGGATGGCGTTCGTTTGGAAATGTTTGGTGGACGGAAGGAAACCTGTTTAGTGGAAGGAAACGAGCGAACGAGATGAATCTTTGGAGAAAGTCGATCAAAATGTAGGATGGTTCCTCGTCCTTGTCAATCATTCATTTGTTCAAAATTACCCTCTAATGATGTGAATTACAATGGGACTGTTTCTCCCCCCCCATCTGTATGTAATTCAATAGAAAAGATACTCCCACACAATTCTGGTACAATATTATATGGCAGACGGGAACTCATTATAAGCCATTATCAGTGTTTACTATGATGTCGGTTCAAATTGATGAATTATTTAGGTTCATGCATTATTAAATTGCATGCTGGTAGTGTACGGCTATGTTAAAACGTGTTGTTATGCAATCAATGGGCACATTCTTCTACACAGGAGTGTTGAATGAAGCCAGGCCACTTTGCTGCAGGGAAATTGTACCGTATTGTTTGGGAACATTTGAATTTGATCAATGAAAGCTTGACTTACAGTTGGCCTGCTTCTGTGCGGGCTCGCGGAGGGGTAGAATATGATGTTGCAGCTGGACTTATTCCTCAACAATAAAACTGAAAAGTTTGAAGTTACAGCAGAGCTTTGGCTTAGCCCACTGGCTACTGCAGTCCCAGCCATGTGATTGGCTCATGAGCTTTTCTGAGCAGCCAGTAATAATTCATGGAGAGGGAGCAAGCAATAGCAACTGTACTGTGTGCGTGTGTGCGTGCGCACTAGCATGTAAGTATTCATGATCTATGTGTATATATATGTGTGTGTTTCACAGCTTCTCCTCTACCGTTATCCACACATTCCTACTCCAAGCCTCCTGCTTGCTAAATGAAAACTAATGTGTGTGAAGAAAGCATCAACTGGTCCTACTAAAGAATGAGGCTGTTCGACTCAGAGTGGCTCTGTGCTTTAAATATCCAACAGTCCTCGACACCTTGTTCTGTCAGCTTCACTTCAAAGTCAATGCTTGTGTCAACACACACGCGCGCACACACACACACACACACGAGAGGTGAACTGAATTGACTCGCTTGAGATTTCCTGCAGCCTCTCTCCAAATAAAAATTCCCTATTTCTCGCCTTGTCTGTAAAAAAGAGAAAAAAGAAAGCTGAAAGACTGCGCTGTTACACTTGTATCTTTGTGTGTTCTCCATACACCACCTGTAGCTCTCGGGATTGATGGTTGTGTGGCAAAGAAAATCGTGGAATAACTGGAAAAATCTGTCAATGGTAACTGCCTCAGCTGTCAATCATGTGACTGTCAAATGGTGAGGGGGGTATTTAAATAAATAAGAGAATCAAAGAAAACCTCTCCATAGAGCTTTCACTAGCTGAGGAACAAGACAGTCAGTTTGACTGTCGGAAGAACTAGCCAGTTCCTGGGCTCTCCAGAAGCAGATGAAGACTCGTCTCAGCTCCAGAGACGACAGGGGGACGGAGGGTTGACCAGATAACAATTGGGAGCTTTGTGTTGCTTTTAAGTTTCTATTCTGGTGAAGGTCATACACGTTCGGTATAAAAAAAAATTGGAGGGGGATTTTATGATTTGTGCTTTGTGAAACTTGATGTGCATTGTATCTGATCCTTAAATGGTATGCGCAGCGAAGTAAAACAATATCTCTTGCCACAGGATTATTTAGTGGATGGTTTCCTGTTAGCAAACTGTGTGTTCTGGGGACAGAATTGGGAATACATAGTATGCTTTGCTGGTCGTTTTGTATTTTATTTATTATTATTGCTTTACAAGAAGTCAGCCTAAACCACTAACTCTCCTGCACTCTCAGCAGTCCACTGACGTCACAACTATGATGTGTTTAATAGTTTCAGAGTAGGAGAAGATGGCGTCGACCATTTTCAAACAGGGATTCCTGTCAGCTTTACAAAATGGTGACTGTTTGTCCAACCTTCTGGAACCCCTCAAATCCCACTGCATCTGTGCCTGTGACCTACAACCTTCTGGGGAGCCGGGCTTCATGAGGAAAGCAGGCCTGCTGATGACTAAAGGAGATTAGCTTTCTTTACCTCAGATTGATGGTGGTTTCCTGTTTTCCTTCTTTTTTTACCTGTCTCCATCTTTCCGACCTTCCTCAAACCTGTTGAAATGATAGCTTAAATTCGTTCCTCACCACACCACCATCCCAGCCCCCGCCCCCCCCCTCCACCAACATCCCTGACACCCCCCACCCCACACTTCGTCTTCATGTTAACAAGTGCTCCCAGGTGGATGTTGCCATGGCAATTTCCCCCAGCCTGCCGTGGCGATGAGCTTGGGGGTTGACTGGGGAGCAGGTTTGCGGTAGACAGCTGAAGCCCCTTTGTTGCCCTCCGCTTTTCCTCTCCCGCTCTCGCTCTCCTTCTGTCCTTCTCTCTCCTTTACCCTCGTTTTTACCAGCAACGACTGATGCTCGGAAGTGCTGGAGTTTAGCCTGTTGTTGTGTGCCAAAGTAGTTTGAAAAATACAGAGCCTGTGAATGGCTGATGAATGGGGTGCACTTTCAATTTACCTGCTTATCCCCTCAAGGCACCATGGAGCTGTGCTTACATTGTGTAAATGACTCAAATTCCCAGTTTCCTACTGTGCAGCTTCCAGATCTCGACGGAAAAGGCACAGACCTTAGTTTGTCTTATTACTCGGCGCAGCAACACACTTTTCGAAAAAGATTGAATAGGAGTCAACATTTCTCAGGGTGTATGTGCTGCTGTAAAAAAAAAAAAGGCTCCGAAATAATCTTCTCAAATTCAGTCGATCCATGACTCATAACCATCCACATCCTGTCCTATTAACCAAAAGAGCAAATAGACAGCTTTACACCCCCCTCTCTCCATTGTCGGTTTAACAACTCGGCCTACAGTTTGGTAGCCGAGTGTGTATATTTCACAGTCCTGCTCCTTAGACAGTAGCTCCGCCAAATCAAAGTCATGCCCCCTGTGGTTATCTGCCCTGTGGTTAGATAATCGCCTAACACCAGTCCTCTGTGAAACTGGTCTTCCTGCTCACTATGAACCAAAAGCTTTTTTTTTTCTTCCTCGTTTTTTGGCTTTCTCTCTCTTTTCTGTCTCTCACCCTCTCGATGTGTCTCTCCATCGCTCTCCCTTTCTCTCTCTGTCTTTTTCCTGTCTCTCATTCTTGCTCTGGGTCTCTCAATGTCTGTCTCTCACTCTCACGTGGCAACTGTCCTTACAGGGCTCTGCTTAGGGGACGAAGTAGAATGTAAAAGAATTGGTGGGGACGAGTAGAGGGGACTCAGGGGAGAGAAAGAGGGTAAGGTGAGGAAGAAGAGAGGCGACAAACATGGACGTGACAGTGAGAGACACAGGGGGACAGACATTCTCAGTATTCATTGACACGTTTCACGGGATGGTGTCCAAATAGGGCCGGGATATCCACCAGAGATGATGGCCAGCGACTGTAAAGGTTGTCCAGTCAGAGAAGGGCATTGATTTGTCTTTTTCTTCTTTTTTTCCCCCTGATTCTTTGATTGACCCTTCAGTCCTGTAAGTAAAGACACACGTTACCAGACACATAAGATCCTTTCGCGACCATAGCGGACATCCCCGAAGATCAATCCAGAGATGAAATGGTTCACACAGGACCTGTAGCGTTTGTACTCATCCAAGAGGTAGTATTGATCTTCCAGCCAGTGTAGCATTAGAGCGTGTAGGTAGGACTGAGTTTTGTTAACTCTTCCACTGTATGGAGGCATGTTGGAACCACAGTTGGGGATTTCAGACAATGCCATGGATGTCTACGGATCAGAATGTCTAGGTTTTTGGGGCTGACTTGCTCTTTGCAGTGTTTGAAGTGTATGCGACTGTTTAAAACATATGGAACAGTTTCCAGGCTTTGACTGTCTCGTCTCAATCCTCCGTGGAGAGATTGGTCCTGGCGTTCCACAGAACACAGAGAATTCTTACGTTAACACCGCTAAGCGCTGACAGCATGGCGCCAGTCCGTTTTGGGCTTTTTCATGAATAAGAAATTAACCCACGTGAATATCAGTAGGACAATAATTCTTGTGTTTTCTTCACACGTGTGGTCGTGGGGGTTCATCCTATTTCCTCGGCGGTGTTGCGTTGGAGCGGACGGACACGGGCGCCTCCCGTTTATCCCAGCAGTCCCTCTGGCGGGGGGTGGCGGTGGGGGGAACGGCAGACGATCCTCCCCTGAGGCATTGTGGGTAGAGGGAGCAGCAGGGGTGTCATCTGATGGGAGTCCCACTTTCCCCCTAACTATCGCCACTGCCGCCGCCTGGAAGTTTGAGTGATGCCACCCAATCTCCCCTGCCACCGCTCAATCTCTCCAACCCCTACCGATTAAGATTTACAGTAATGGTTCCGTGTGTTTACCTTGCTGATATACCCCCCCCCCCCCCCCCCCCCTTCTCTTGGCCCGCCAGCTTCCGCCTGTCATCCCTCACTTCAGGACGTGAAGGAAGATGCAGAGGGGTAAGCCCGCTGGCCAAGGGAAATCGCTTTTTTATTCAATGCATAGATAAGCAGGCCCCCTGTCCTTCTCACCCAGTGCTCCTCCTCCACACTCTCTCTCAGCCTGGCTCTCTCCTCCACTCTCTCTCAGCCTGGCTCTCTCTCCTCCACACACTCTCTCTCAGCCTGGCTCTCTCTCCTCCACACACTCTCTCTCAGCCTGGCTCTCTCCTCCACTCTCTCTCAGCCTGGCTCTCTCCTCCACACACTCTCTCTCAGCCTGGCTCTCTCCTCCACACACTCTCTCTCAGCCTGGCTCTCTCCTCCACACACTCTCTCTCAGCCTGGCTCTCTCTCCTCCACTCTCTCTCAGCCTCGCTCTCTCCTCCACACACTGTCTCTCAGCCTGGCTCTCTCTCCTCCACTCTCTCAGCCTGGCTCTCTCCTCCACACTCTCTCTCTCAGCCTGGCTCTCCCTCCTCCACTCTCTCTCTCCACCTGGCTCCCTCCTCCGTGGAGACACCCTGACACTACGTGACACTCCACGCAGAATCTCGTCCTGGAAACACGGCATCATACACTGCCACCCGTCAGCTGGGTAAACACGCACACACAAGCGCACACACAGATGGAACTATGCTATGCAAATTCCATACACAGGAACAGGGGAAGGTAACACCTTGCATGTCAGATGTGCACACACCTGGAGGACACACACACGAGATGTTACACTGACACACACCCAGAGGCTGAAGAGCCCCTGCAGGCTTAGTGTCTGACCTCATCCGTCCTCGCATTTTGGCTCTCTCCACGACCACCTTCCCAGGATGCTTTGGGTTCTGTATTCCCCCCTCTCCGATGTTCCCTCTGAAAAGGGTTGTGTTCAATTGAGCGGGCGCCCGTGGTGCCCTTTTTCCCGGCCCAAAAGTAGCATTTCACTTTTCACTCCACTCCCACCGCATCACGGAATCGCGGCATTCATTTTTTATTCATTTGTCACCCTTCTACGCTTCAAAAGGAGAAAGAGTCCTCTTATCCCCCCCCCCCCCCTTCAAATCTTGTCGTCTTTTGTTCTCTTTGTGGTGTTTTTCGACTTTGATGAGGGGGTTCATTGGTTTTGAAGGATTTACAGTTCCTTATTGGGCCTGTCGTCGATTTCATTGAGGCCTGATACAACTCTGCCTATTGTTTTCCCTGCCGTCTACATACTGTTGAAATGAATTTCCTTTGAGTGTAAGACAAGGTCAGAAACGGGCTAATTGAAAAATATGGGCTTGCCGTATGTTCAGTTTAATTAAATAGCCTATCACCAGCATCCAAACCATCCTGTCTGTTAAGAAATTCCGAAGCAAAGCTGAAATATCCAGGTGCATGATAATTAAAACACTTCTTCTTGGCGAATATCTTACAGACTACAGTTGATGAATTTAGCTTTGCAAGGAGACATGTTCTTGTCTAGAAGTAGGCTAATTTACTTGTCAGCCCTAGCAAAGATGGCAGCTTTGAGGAAGCTAATTTAGTTCAAGAGGACTGTCTTTAAAGGGGTTAGACTGACACATTATTCTGCACAGTGGAACATAGTCAAATGGACACCATTTCCTGAAGTCATGTACCTTCAATTTTTACCTGCAGAGTGTACTAATATACATCATGAACAGGACTGAGATGGAGGGGATCGATCTGAAATTCAGATGACAATTTCATCTTTCCCTCTAGCATGAAGAGGCGGTATCTGTCAAGCACCAAATATGTGGACCTCTGTGGACTGCCTGCCAGTATTATATTCCTTACTGTAATATCAAGCAATGATCCAAGACTTCTGTTACTTCTTCATCAGAGAGGACTAGTGAGCCTTTAGAAGTGCTTAGCCTTGTGGGTGCTGTGGACAGCGCTGTGCTGTGTCATGGCCAGGTGTTGACACCTGTACCTGGGTAAATCCCCCCCCCACCCCCAGCCCCCCCCTCTTCAAAACCAAGACCATGTTACACTTGCTCCCTATCTACTTCATCGAACCCCACCCTAGGTTTTTTGGCTCAACTCCTGACCCGACTAGCCCCCCCCCCCCCGCCCTCTCCTCACTGTGTGTGTGTCTGTGTGTGTGTGTGTTTACTCTGGACAATGCGAGGCCTTCTCAGCCTTCATGCTTTAATGCTGGGAGACAGGCAACCATGAATCATTCATGGCCTCTTGGCTGGGGTCGTCTCTTTGCATACGCTATAGGAGGGTTTAGTGACGGTCCGGAGTAGGGAGGTTGTGTGTGTGTGTGTGTGTGTGTGTGTGGGGGGGGGGGGGGTTGTAGAGAAAGGGAATCGAGGCAGGCTACAAAGGCAAATGCTAACGAAAAAGAGCTGGGGTTGAGCTATAGGCAAGCTGTTTAGCATCGTACAGAACCACCTCTGGGGGGACCGTTCCCTCTCCCTCGCTCTTCCCCTGTTTTTCAACCTCTCCTTCTGCCTGTCTTTCTCCATCTCTTTTTCTCCTGTCTTTCTGTTGCTCAACGTTGTAAGGTTCTCCATGTGAAAAGGCTTCGTTTTAACTTGCAAATATAATCCGTATTCCTCTGATCTACAGTAGGAAATGAGAGTGAGCACAGTCAGAGTTTAAAACGTCTTCAGAGCAAACAGGGAAATTAGCCTGGACTCATTTATGCGACCAGCTTGTGGCCTCAGATGATCCTTCAATGCCTCTATGCTGTGGCAATTATTTTTCAGTCAGTTTGACCTAGATTGATATTCACCACCAGCTACTGTAGCAGCAGTGTTCCTTAGAATGCCGATTCACTTTCATCCTAATGTAACTTGGGTGCAACACTGGGACTGTATAAATCAAATATGATGCCTGTGTATTCGCTGTGCATGGTTTTGAAAAGGTAAACGAAATACAAATATTTTATTCACTGTTTATTATAAATCGGTAATTAAGAATAACATTGTACCTTTGCTAGTCGCCTACACAAATGATGGTATTCCTTAACATACTCAAGTCACCCAACTATGTTATATAAATTGAACATTTGTTGTATTGCTGTTACAATTTTGTATCCATTCAGAAGCGACAGGTGGAGGACATTTGTTTATGGATAGATTTTTCTACATCCTTAAAATGTGGCACTAGTAGCAGCCAGGATGCTAACAGTTAGTCTAATTAATCCTTTGAAAATGTGAAAGTTGTCACTCCACTTTCCTTCGCTTTATTGAATTAACAACTAGCCCCATAATTGGATAAAGTTCATTAGTTATCCCAATTCCAGCACTGGTCTATTCCGTGAAACACATTGGTGGCCTGAGTGTATGGCAATGATTTGCAGTCTAAAAATAGAAGAAGGGATTGTTGAGTTCACCTCGCTTGAGGAAAACTGCAAACCCCTGTAGACCCAGAAGTAGGGACGTTTACTCTACTGGATGAGAAATATGCCACGAACGGAAAAGAATTTGTCACGTTACACGGAACCACACAGCTCGGTTTTGTCTACTTTTTTTCTTGTACATTTCGTCGAGATTTGTGGAGAACGTTGTTCACAGCAAAGACACAAGTTGGGAAATAGATATTTACCACAGACTATTCCCCGTTATTGTTTCTTCATTCCCGAATGGCGACGACCTGAATTTGGATCCTCATACTGCCGTGCAGACAGGAGCTTGCCGAGTGCAGGGCGCCCAGACCCAGAAGTCTGCCACCCTCACCTCTCCTCCACACTGGCCCACATTAAACCTCAGTGATTAGGAGTGCATTAGAGCCGTCCCTAGAGGAACATTACATCCCTTGGTCTAATTGGGCCTCTATTCACTGGCCATGTCCTACAGTAAGGGAAAAGAAATGCTGTTTTGGAACACAGACGTAAGTTCCTGCAATTACAATTACAGGGTCTGGTCGCCGTGCCAAGAAAAGGAACAGGACAAGGAAGATTTTTTTTTCAGACTTTTTTTTTTTTTTTTTTGTGTGTGTGCTGTTTTAGAAATGACTCGTTGCTAAGACTTCAAGGGCATTGCAAATGGAGTCCCCGGGTGGCTAGTTCCTGAACTCCCCCTCTCTGTCTCATTTCCTGGCCTAACCACAGCTGGGCGGGTTCGAAAGTGGCGTGGCCAGGTCAGCAGGGGCGTATAGGAGAATGCACAGGAAGGTGTGTGTGCGTCCTCAGTGCCCTAGTTGCTTGGTGGTCAGGTGGTGCCCCACAGAGCCAGTCTGGTGGCAGTAATTGCTTTCATAAGGCTACTGTCACAAACTCAATCCCAGAAGGCCTTGCTCCCACCTTTGGCGCCCTCCCCCCTAACCCCCACCATGTATTCCCTTCTCGACGGACATGCAAAGAACATGGACACAGACCTAAAACCTCGCCACACAAACTGTACTCATTAGCTGCCCCCCTCCCCACACCCCCTTCCCCTCCTCCAGGGAATCCTCCCTTGCGAGGTTGTGCTTAGTTAATTAGCTCCGTATTAATCAGCGAGCCCCCTCCCTTTTCTTTTTTCCCTTGATTAAACAGAGTGTTTAAGTAATGGTTTTGATGACCGCTTGATCACCGTTGGGTCAACACGCTCACCTGTACATGTGTCCCAATTTACGATTTCCCACGTTGCCGTGGGTTTGTGCCTTGGGAGTTCATAAGCAAACATCTTGTATGTGTTTTGAAATAGCAAATCAGATCTAGGCTGTACTGTAGTCGGTCTGCCTCTGAGGCTATAGTGCTGGGCTGCCCAACCCTGTTCTTGGAGAGCTACCATCCTGCTGTTTTTTTCCGGAAAACCCTAATCTAACGGACCTGATTTGAATAATAAACACAAAACAGTGAAAAGCTGAAATAGGTTTGTTGCAACCAGGGGGGGAATGAAAAGGCAGGATGATTCTATGATTTATTCCGTACCCACTGGAACTAGATAAGTAATATCTTTGATTTGGGATATTTGGAATGATTAATTTGACACAAATTGTAGCCCAATGAGTTAACGTTTGTGTTGTGGGTAATGTCCACTGCAGTCAGAATGACGCACAGCGTGTCAAACACAGAAGTGATGCTATTCATGAAACGTATGGTTATAAAGCCTGGACTCTATCAGTCGTAGCCTTTGGGGTCCTACAAGTGTATGTTTGTGAGATTATGGTGTGGTGCGGATCGAACAGCTCTTATTTATAGAGGCATCCATTGATTTATCATCAGGTAGTTTCCCTGGGGGGGGGGGGGGGGGGGGGGGGGGGGGAGGGGGGGTTCCGCTGAGGTGTGGGTGTCGTTGTAGACACAGTAACCGACTGAAACCCCTGCTAACAAGATGTCAGAGGACAATCCCCATCTGTCACGGCCGAGGCTGCGTTTCTTCTTCTTTCATTTTTTTCCCCCCTTCACCCGCTAGTTTTTGGAAAGGTTTTTTTTCCTTCTCAGCTCTAACAAAACAAAATCAATCGTCCCACCCATCACCTCTGAAAAGAGGTATCGACAGTTCTGCTCCGGGAAAGTAAAGAGCCTGAGTCAGCATGTTGAAAAACACCCAAATGTGAACTGAAAGAAAGAGGTAGGGCGGGGGGTGGGTTGGTGCAAGTAGGACTATATTGATTTCAGAATCTCAATTACCGAGCCGAGCAATTCATGGGCTTTTTCCTCTGTGCCCTTGATAGCACATCATCCTAAGGGCTCTTCATTACCAACGAGACGCGTGTTAGCGGGGAGGGAGTGTGGGGGGGGGGGGTGGTTCTTATTAATTCACACACACGTGTCTCAGGCATCGAACAGGACCCCCGACCCCCACCCCCCTCTCTCCCTGCTTATTGCCCCCCCACCCTGAGCCTGCTGCGTTAAGTTGCCTGATTTATACGGCAGAGTCTTCGGCAAACAGTCCTTGCTTCGGCCCCGGTCGGGCCTGGCGGTGGGGAGATTTGGCGTGGTCGAAATGAACTTGGGGCGATTATAGACCTCAAACCGTCTTGATCAAGGCTTTAGCGTCGAGTTAATGGGGCTGTGAAGTTTGACTTTCGGAGATGACTCACTTCCTGTCGTTTCTTCTTCCCCGTTCCTGTCTGTTCGTTGTCAGCCTGCGTCGCTTAGCATGCGCTGTGTCATGCTAATGCTAGCACTGTTAATGACCCGACAAGGGCAGCTAATTGTCCTTGCTGCTTCACATGAACATAGGGCCACACAGGATCTGGCCCAGTGGGGGAGAGGGGTGCGGACCGTGCGGTACCTGTTTGTTGTTGACAGTGTTCCCTGTCGGCCGGTGAGGTTGTTATGCTAACTCGAGTCTTGGAGATTTGTTCGTGGACTCTGCAATGGGTCCAGCAGATGTCTCTTTAGATTAACTCAGCCTGCTGATGTATTCTTTTTTCTTTTTTTTTCTCTCTCAGGAAGTAATGGTAAGAAAAATGGCTGTCTTTTTCCCCTGGTAGATTTTCCAAGCCTGCTAAAGTGGTCTAATAAAAGGGGCCCCCTCAGTCTCTCACACTGCTCCCCACTCTCCTTATGGCTCCTAGCAGAAATGGATGACTAGCTGCAAGTGGCCTTGCTCCTACCACACTTCCCAGCTCTGTTTAATTCTCCCCCAAAAAAGAGCTATTCTCACTTCCCGGCACAGCAATAGACTTGTCTTTTTCTCTTTTTTAAAATTAATCAAACAGACGTTAGATATTTAGATGTTTCGATTCATATCTGCTATGTGGACTAATGGTGTGTGTGTGTGTGTGTGTGTTTGCGGGTGCGCGGCTACATTTAGTAGCATGCTGACGCACTTAAAGAACTGTACAAATGAGAGGGTAGCATGAGCCCCTGGGTGCTTGTTCGTTCTTTCTCATGTTTCCGTCCGACGCTCTATCTCATCAAAATCTAAATCCTGCTCCCATTTCTTGTGGACTTCCCTCCACCCACACACACACACACACACACACACTCTGTTACTGTGGTTTGTTCCCCCCCCCCCCCCCCCCCCCCAGCAGCAACTGGCTTTTTATTTTTTTAGGCTGATAGTATCCTCATAAATTATTTGCACAAGGGAAGGTCCAGTCATGTGGTGGTGCCAGAAACATTCTGACTTGTTTTGGGATACACTGTCTGTGCCCCACCTCCCCTTTTCTCTCCTGATGGGGGTGTTACCATCCGTCACACCAGACCTGCCTTTGACCGCCAGACTTCCTGTTGTGTCACAGGATTTATAATGACTCGGTGTTGCCGAGTAAATTAAACATTCGTAAGGCGGAATTCTGTCAAGTCAATACTTCCACTTCTCCTATAAAAAGCGGGTTTGAGCTCATTTGTCTACTTCAGGGGATGTAAAATGAATATTTTAAGTAAAGATGCTCATTTAGATTTGGGATGTGTAGAAACTGGCCGGTGTTTAATCCACACCTGTCGAACAGACAAGGATTTCTTTCAGAAAATGTCCCACCTTCAGTGACAAGAGTGTGTAAGCCCTTGATGGTTATTATAGAGACTACCAGTGGGGGGGAAAAAGAAAGACCTTTCACATTTGAATCTCCTGTTTTATACACCTCATTGCTGTAGCCAGCAAGCTAGCTAGAGGCCTTTGTGGACCAAATTACCAAGAGCCTGTTGCAGCAGCTGATTCGCTGGGACCTGTCAGAGAAAAGTGTCCTAATGAGCTTCTCCAATCAATACAGCCCACTAACGAAGATGAGAACCCTGTGATGAGCAAGAATGGCTGCTGCTGCAACTGCTCCTTCAGCATTTCCCCTTTCTGTCTCTCTCTCTCTCTCTCTCTCTCCGCTCTCTCTCTCTCTCTCTCTCTCTCTCTCTCTCTCTCTCTCTCTGTCTCTCTCTCTTTAGCTCTCTCCCTCTCTCTTTAGCTCTCTCTCTCTCCCTCTCTCTTTAGCTCTCTCTCTCTCCCTCTCTCTTTAGCACTCTGTCTCTCTCTCTCTCTTTAGCTCTCTCTCTCTCCCTCTCCCTTTAGCTCTCTGTCTTTCTCCCTCCCTTTTGTCTCTTACTGTCTCTCTTTCGTTCTCTTGCTCTCTCTTTGTCTCTCCCTTGCTCTCCTTTTCTCTTTTTTTCTCCTTTCGCTCACCTGCTTCCTTAACAGCTCCTTCTCCTCACAGTGGGTTGAAAGGCAGAGTGACAGACGGCCCGTTTTCACACTTTGGGAATCAATAGAATCCTACAAGAAGAGTTTATTCGCTAGTATTGACAAGCCAGTGATCAGTGTCTGTTATTGGGAAGGGCAGCAAGTCTTGGTTTCACTCTGTCCTCCGTGTTAGTGGGTTGTCGTTCTCCATCTGGGCTCTGGTAGAAAGGCTTTTTTTGTTTTCGAAAACAAAGGTCGGTGAGACGGAAATAATATGCACGAAGGAAAAAACGAAATATTCCAAATATAAGGAATGTCATATGCAGTGTATTCACGAGAGGACGATCGAAGCAGTAAAAAAATAATATATATATATATATACTGTATCTGAAATGCAAATTACTTTTCCTGCCTTGATGTTTGACTGTGAAGGGTACATTGTCCTGGGTGAAGACAGAGTGAGAATCTCTAAATTGGATAGCTAATAATGCACACTCTGAAGTGTTCACAGAAAAGTGCTGACAGTGTTTTTTGTTGTTTATATCATATTTAATAAAACAGCAATCTCCATTGATTATGGTGCCCTATGTGATTAATTGTTTTAGTGTCGTCTTGTGATGGATAATATTGCGGCAATATTGCAACAAAATGAGATTTGTTTTAAAGAATAGCCTTGCAGTATTAGGCTTTGGTGAATTATATATTTGGTTTCATAGAACAGGAATGGTTTGCCTTTTCTGTTAAACACAGTAACCTGGTTCTATCCTGGATCGGAGGGCCGGGCGTCAATGCACCTTTTTACAGAAGTTAGAGAGACAAAAACCAATGGGCAGATATAACAACAATATCACCGGGGTAAGGCAGTGGCTGAGCACCAAGAAAACCACAAGTTTCTTTCCGAACCGTAAACTTAAGTTCAGATTTCAGACGCACGGAAATTGAGCAGTGTGTTCAGGCTGAGTTTACAGAGAGCTAGTGCACCCACTCCCCCGATAAAGCCTAAATACCTCGACTTCGCCGAGTCACCTGTTATAACAAAGCAGCTAGAGAGGAACCCCCCCCTACCCCAAGCATGGAATGGAGAATGACAGAATTCAGAAATAGTCTCATTCCCCCCCCCCCCCCCCCCTTTTTTTATTTTCAAAGCCGGTCACAAACAGGCCTTCATCGTGGCTTTTCTGAAACGGGCGCGTGCAGCTGGGACTGAGGGAAGGCCCACAGTGCAGTGCGGCAGGCCCGCGCTGTCGTGGTGGCATCCTTAAGGTCCCACGGAGGGGACCGTGGGGCATGTTCCTGTCAGAGGGGGGTCGACCCCTTACACAGCCAACTGTCGATCAGGAGCGGGCCAACGTTGCCCCGGGCGACGGGACAAAGACGGCAGCAATGAGGTCATAGGAGGGTAGGGGTGAGGGGCGGTGGAGGGAGGGAGGGAGTGGGAGAGTGAGGAGGGGTCTTTTTTTCTCCCCCCCCTTAGAGTATAATATGAAAGGCTGAAAGAGGATAGCAGGCCGAGGGTAGGGGACGGGGTGAGTTAAGGGGGGGGGGTGGGGTCAGGATTATAGGGAGCCTGTCCTTTGGAAACCTTTTCTCACTCCCTCCTCCCGCCGCCCCCTCAATCTGATTAGCCTGTGCGCTACATATGGAAAGACTGGAGATTGGGGGGGGGGGGGGGGGGGGGTACCCTCATATGCCCTGCTTTTGTGCCCAGCTGAGTAGAGACCTCAATATATCACAGCAAATTAGGCTTTTACGTTTTTTAAGCCAGAGAGACTACAGTGATGAGAATGTCCATATTTCTGTTTACCCGTATTGACCCACATTTTGGTTCCTCCATAGACAGGAGCCCTCAAGAGAGAGCTAGAAAGAGAGAGGAAGCTAGAGACAGGGAGGAGGAAAGGGGTGGATGAGGAAAGCACAAACGAGCAAATATGGGAAACTGTGAGAGGGTCTGGGCACACAACCTGCTCTCTTTATGAGCCTCTCTCTTTCTTTTCTCTTCTTTCTTTCTCTCTCTCTCCATATCTTTCTTTTTCTGGTTTTCTCAGTCTTTACCTCTTTCTTTCCCTCTCTCTCTCTCTCTCTCTCTCTCTCTCTCTCTCTCTCTCTCTCTCTCTCTCTCTCTCTCTCTCTCTCTCTCTCCCCCCCCCCCTCCCCCCCCCCCCCCCCCCCCCCCCCCCCCCTCCTGCCTTCCTTTCCAGTTCCCTCTCGGGCAATCATGGTGTGGACAGCGGCCGCTTAGCCACAGTACCTGACTAACCATAGCAGCAACGAGAGCCACCACCTCCATATAAATCTGCTGTTGTTCCAGTCTAGCCGGCAGCCAGCCCTGCTAATAGTCAAGGTTATGATATTGACCTGTGTATTTCAATCCTCCTCACTGTGGCAAACCGAGTTAAGGAAAAGAACCCTTTGTTCTGTTCCCCTCTCTTGCTCTCGATTCCTCCTCTCTGGATCGCGTCTCAACGTGGTCCTCCACACGACTCACACCCATACAGGAAGAAGAGAGGGAGAGAGAGACAGAAGGAGAGGGAGAGAGAGACAGAGAGAAAGGGAGAGAGAGGGAGGGAGGGAGAGGGAGGCAACATGAAAGACGCTGAAGGATTTTGCACGCATTGGCAGATATGAGGTGCTCGACAGCTGCAACTCAAGCCCATTGCGGATTGATATTTTACAGGAGGATATAGTAAAGGCCGGGGCCGTAAGTGATTTCACATAGTTGGGTTACACGAGATGACACTTGAAACTGGTGCGGTCCCCCGTCATTTCTTGTCATAATATCAGATTGGAAAATGCACATACCAGAGAGAGAGATCTCTTTCCCTGGATCATATCAGTCCTGTACAGCTCGTAGAGCCAAAAAAACAGAACCTTGAATTATTCTGTTGTGAATAGGGGCTTGGTGCCTGCATCTCCTTGCAGTCGCACGTGTGTGTATAATACGGGCTTGATTTACCCTTCTCATCAAACATCATGTTTTATGGATGTATTTATTGTTATTAACCAGTACATCTTGGCAGACTAGATGTTACGCTAATTTAATCACTCTGATTTATTGAGAATGCTGTTCGTGCAATACTTCCTGGAATACTGGAAGGAACAGACCCAGAGAGTGTGCAGTTTTATAGATTCCACGCTAATCCACATGGAAAATGGGCTCAATTTGGGCCGAAGCAGACTGTGTTTATAGCAGCCGCCCGTCACTCGGTCCTCCAGATGAGCGAGCAGAAAGTCATCATCTGCCTTCAATCCTAGCTCGCTCCACACCAAGAACGTGTGAAGCACAGCCCCTTCGCGTCAGCCACATTTGCAAGTCATCTCCGAAAACTGTCGAAAAAAGATCGGCTCTTTCATTGGGAGTGTACACTCAGCAGATGTCGAAACACTCGTGCAGTCTGCGTTGTGTGTTTTTGGTTTGAGCAGAGTTGTGAGCTGTAGACACGGTTTAGAAGAAGATGAAGAGATGTCGACTCAAGTTTGAGGAGCCAAACAGAGGGCTTTTGACAATTGGCTGCTTATCAGTCCTGCCATCTCAAGAAGGAGAGTGGTAAACGTTCCTCTACAACCGCCATGAGATGTCATTGTAAACCCGTAACCTACATACCAGTTGTTGCTTTTTTACCTTTTCGTTTTACTCATTTTTCTTTTCTTTTTTTTTAATGCACAAAACAAACTCCCGTCTTGTTTTTCGTTTTTTTCTCTCTATACTTTGGGGGGGGGGGGGGGGGGTGGAGGGGGGGCGTGCGTAGCCCTCGTCTCCGAGTGCTGCACATCAATCGGTCGTGGAGAACAATAAGAAGCCCTCTAAAAACTGAAGAGGTTTTGTCTGGGGAGATCCTTCTCTTTTGTTTCGCAGGAGACGAGCTCTGTGACCAATTAGTGTTTCATTGGCCAGAAGCAAACCAGAGGAAGGCCACTTCATTTTTCCCTCTGTCGTACATGGCCTTTTAAAGACATTGTGTTTCAGTCTCTGCCTTCAAAACATTCCCTGAAAACACTCCTTACCCCTCTCTTACAGGAAGCCTCTTGTGATAGCTCATTAGAGAAAGTCTAGTCTGGTCCGGCCTTCGAGGTCAGGTGACCAGACAAGGTAGCTACTCCTCTTTATCAAGCCTGATCGACAAGAAGGGAGAGTTAACAAAGCTCAACTAAACCTGGGATTTGTTTTGGATTTCGTACTGTAGATAAAATGAGCCGCTATCGTGCGACGATGATGGCAGGTATCCATGTCCCTCTTCAGCGCACTTTGTCCCTCCTTGCTCGGCTAATTACAGGCAGGCTATTTGATCCATCGCCGCACTTATAAGCGCTCGCTAACGTTGCAATTTCGATGATTGACAAGTCTTTACGTCGGGGAGCATTGTCAGGCTTCTCAGAAACACTTACTGTCGTCCAATTATTGATCTTTCAAAGCAAACAGAGAGAGAGAGAGAACAAGAACCAAGACAAAGAACAGGCTTTATGGGTCAAACCACCCACTGAGCGAAGAGAGGAGGAAGAGGACTGTAGATTTTTTGAGGGGGGGAGAGCTGTGTGTTAAGATCTTGAAAGGTTTTCAATTGAGAAGAACACCTTTTAGGTCAAAGATTAGAACAATCTCAAAGTTATCATTGTGCTGTAATTGTATAATAGACCTTTTTTTCTTTTCTTTGAAACTTTTTTTGAAGTAGCCCTTCTGAGGTAATCACCCTTGGTGAGTAATGTTCCCATGTTCTAACTTCTCCTCTTTTCTCCTTCTCTTTCCGGTACGTCTCCTGAAATTGCGTGTGAAGGTGAGTTATATTTTTCTTCAAACTTTTCTGAAAAGTTTTTGTTTTCAGTTTGAAACACTATGTTTAAGGACACAGTATTTTCGTTCTCCAGTTATCTTTTATTTTTTTTAATGATTTCCGCATCATCCTAAATTCATACAGTAGATGAACCCTCTCATTCAGTAGTTCTAGTGCACTGCAGGATCTCTGGACTAGACTTGAGGTGAAAAGGCTATTCTAATCTTTCTAGGTTCGAAGTTTAATATCAACCACAGAAGTGTTGATATTGTATTTCATTTGCAAGTAAGAAAAAATCACAAATTACACATCAGTGTAATTTCAGTGCCTCTGATGTATGATGGTTAAAACGTGTGGTGGATCTAAAAGCTGCTCGGAGGTTGATTTTACAGAGAGCAGAGCAGAAGGAAGCCATTCTGGAAACCCCTTCAAATCCACCCCAACTGCAAACAGTGATGTTTACTCAAACAGGCTCCACTGCACATTCAGACCCATTACTAGTCCACTGTTTCTTTGGAGGAGCCCCGTAGGTGGCCGTTGGGGAATAGCAAGCTACTCTGAAGACATTATAGCTGGAATTCTTAGTATGGATAAGAGGTATCATGGGCAAATGACATTGTTATCTTTGTGGGGAATATGTCTGTGACAGTGAATTTTATTATAAACACCAAACCTATTTATTTAGTCTTTTTTTTGTTTTGGAACTTTAAAAGCAGTCGTTTATGGAATGCTTCAAATCCGTCAGCTGTGTGTGCCTGCGTGTGTGTACATGAAGGGATGTTTAACGTATTGAATGAATCTCAAAGGCAAATCCCAACTCTCAAAATATTGTATTTGATTTCCTCACAATAGATGCATCCACATCAAATGCTAATGCTGAATGTCTTAAACCTCAAAGTAAAAGAGATAAGGGATTCATGCTTTCTTTTCACTCTTCTTAGACTTGAATGTATTGCAGAATTCCAAGCAGCAACAGTAGAAGAAGAAAAAAGTTTGGTGGGGTGGGGTGGGAGTCAAGGAAAGTAACGTATTAAAGCAATATTTTATATTAATAAATGATACGGTCCGAAAAACTTTACATCTATCCATCCATCTTTGCAAATGCTCAAATCCTTGAGGAAAAAGTAATGATCAAATATATATCGAGGAGCAACTACTGTCACAATTAATTTGACTTTAATAAAGTCTCTTATCAGGTCGGGGAGCATGTCAAACTCCGCTGCGATAACGCAATCACATGAGGGTCAGGTGTAGAATAGCTTAAAGCTGCCTCTGGCTTTTATTCTTTATTCACCGTGTCATTTGTGTTAGATAATTGCCATCTCCCAGTGGTCCTAGGACAGCTCCTAATATTAATGCAGCCTCAGTAAAAGACGCACTCTGAAGTAATACCCAATGATTCAATTAATGTTGATTTAGTCAAAGAGTCTGGCTGGGAATTGGGGCTGGGAACCTCATAAATCTAAATGTTCCAGTAGAATCTTAAACAGCTCTGATCTCTCTAAGTGCACGTAAATCATTGTCGACAATACGAAGGACGTACAAAGCCTTTGTCTACTTAGTATTTGTAAAAAAAACACAAAATTAACGTCAAAACAAGTGTGTGTGTGTGTGTGTTTGTGGAGGGGGGGGGGGAGCGGGGGGCGGAGTGAGTAACAAAGTCACAAACTATTCTATTTTTGTCGGGTGACGCAAAATGCCAGAGGAAGAGGAGGTGGTAAATTGGTACTCAGGTTATCATATCAGTCATCAAGTCAGTGCTAATGAATGGATGAGAAGGGTGGGGGGGCTGGGGGAGGGGGGGGGGGCAAGTGAAAGACCATCTATCAAAGAGAGCAGAATAGGACCAAATCTGCAATCTAGAGCTCTCCATTTTTCATCGCTCGTTGAAAACAGGATCCCTGTGTTTTCTCGGGTGTTGGGGAGAGAGAAAGAGACAGTGTGGGAATGGGGTGTAGGAAAGTTCCGTGACAGTAGGTGTTCCGGTTTTCATCGAGACCTTAGCCAAGGTTCTCTGCCTCCTCTCAACAGGTAATTACCCATGTCGGGTTACTCTCTTTTCACTTAAGGTGTTGCCTACCCGTACGAAACACCCCTCGCCCCTTCCCCATTCGATCCCTCATCATTCTGACATGTGGGTGACATCCTAGAGACCCCCTCTCCCTGATAAGGCTACTTTAAGTTGATCTGTGGGGACAATGGGAGGGAGGGTGGGGTTAGTGTTGACCTCTGACACCACGGTGACCCCACCCATCACTGGTTTCTAGGGCCCCGGGTCAGTGTCTGTCAAGGATCAGCGGTCAGCTGTGCCTGGATTGTCCGGAGGGGGCTGGAAACCTAAGCTAGGGAGGGTCATCTCAGACAGAGACCGGGCCCAGTTGTCAAGGAGTCTGGGTACTCATCTGGAACCAGGCGCTAGAAGCTACCAGCAGATGCTCCTTCACCAGATTCCCACGTCGTTGCGATCCCCTGGCAGGAACAGCCCCCCCCCCCCCCTCTCTCTCTCTCACTCCCCCACCTTACTGCTCTCCCTATGACAAGGCATTGTTAACCTTTGATTAAGACCCCCCCCCTCTCCCTCTCCTCTCTCTCTCTCTCTCTCTCTCTCTAGCTCTGTTTTTCTCTGTCTTTCTCTCTCTCTCTTTAGCTCTCTCTCCCTCTCTCTCTCTCTCTCTCTCTCTCTCTTTAGCTCTCTCTCTCTTTCTTGCATCCTCCTCTTTTGGTTCCCCAGCTGGTCAGGTGTCCCACCAGAAAGACCCTGAGCACCTTTCACATGCCCATCAGGCTCCAGTAGAACCCTTAGGTACCCTGAGAGCCGTTATGAGGTTGGGTTTGCTACAAATGCACTTCTGGAAAGGTATTTTTAAAGACCACTAAATGGTGTGTGTGTGCGTGTGTGTGTGCGTGTGGATACCTGAGACTCTTTGTTTGTGGCCCCATGTGTGGATAGATAGATGGGCAAGGGAGCATCGTTACGACCCTGAGAGCTTCGCTATTGTTTTTATGCTTCAGGTCATTATGCTAAGAGCTTTCTCATTGATTGATTGGCTGACATAAAAAATGACCCCCCCCCCCCCCTTGCAGGAAACAAGCCATTGTTGCAGGTTGAAATCTCACGGGCTTTGTGATTATTTCATTTCGGCTCTGTTATACGTCGGGCACACGCCACGGCCCGGTTTACACCCAGCGAGCGGGTCTTGGGACGCCCCGAGCGAGTCAGCCGGGGCTGTGTCGTGATCCCGCCTTTTGGCGGCGCTCCGTCGAAGCCCGGCGTCGCGACACAGCCCTGCTTCCCCCCCGCAGCACAGTGCATTCGAAAAGAATGGATCATTTGAGCCATAAAGGCCAAGCCGAAAGACATGTCAGAGGCCAAAGAGCAGGTTGTTAACAAGACGCGCCCGGAGCTCAGCTTTTCCCCCCCCGAGCCGGGGAGGACTATGACGGGAGCAGCGAGCTGCTTGGCTGCGCCGAGGAGAGACTGGAGGGCGCGCAGGAACGAAGATGGCCGCCGTCCAAACCGGAGGAGCGTCTTCCGCTGAGCACGAGAGAAAGAGGTTAATCGTCCCAATCTCCCTCGATCCCCGTTTCCCGCCTCTGTCTCTGGCAGGGATTTGCATGAAATATTAATGAGCTGTTTGGATTAGCATAACTCCCAGCAGCCAGTGGGGGCGTGTAATCCTGGCCATGTTAGGGCGTCGATAAGGGGCATGCCCGGGTCTCGGCCCACCAGGTCCACCAGGGCCGGGGGAGCGTTCGACATGCCTGGTGGGAAGCTGGGGAGACTGATAAGACCTGCCATGTCTTGTTTATGGAGAGTCTGGAAGCGCGTCGTGGTTTGGATGGTACTGAGACTGTGTCTTTGTGTTTGCCGTGTCGGAGAGGTCACCTGCGGTTAGCGTAGGATAGGAAGGATAGGAAGGAAGGTAATAAGGAAGGAAAGAAGTTGTGTTTGGAAGAGCTTACAGACTCAGCGCATAGTGTATGAAGAACATTGTCTGTTATTTTATTTATTTTAATTTGAGAAAGAAAACCACCAAACTAAAGCCAGATTCACTGCACAAATTGAAAGTAAGAAACCGGACATTGAGTGGGCAACATTTTTCCCCTACCTCCATGTCTTACTTCAATAGGATTTCCCTCCAATCTAATTGGGTAAGATGTCCATAAATAACTGTAGTGCCATCTGAACGGCGCAGTCTAGGCTTCCCAGTTCCTCCCGGCGGCCATTCCTTCATTTGCACATGGTTGGTGCTCAGAGAAAGGGTGTTGAGGCGCTGAAAGATCTGTCTGACTCCCTAGGGTCTGGTTCCATCATTCTCCTACAGTATGCAAATGCTCCTTGGGAAAATCCTTGGCTTGCTCTCAGGGAACTTTTATTGTTGTCCAAGCCTCTTTGATTTGCCTTCCATATCCAACGTTGACAGGCCGCCACCTCAGGGGTTACGTGAACAAAGCAAGGGTGTGACCAAGCGGAACAAATCCCCAACGCCTGCTGGTCCATTTTTTTGCAACTTTTTTTTCCCTTTCCCCCCCTTCTCAAATCATTGTTGTTAAGTCTGTTTAGAGGACACTGGCCACTACACACACATCCAGAAAGTGTCCAAATAAATACTTACACCAAAGCAAAGTGGAGACTTGAAAAGAGGAAATGCAGTACACCCAGTTGGTATAATTACACTATCCCTGCGTGGGTCATAAGGTAAACACGAGGGAAATCTAAAACTGGTTGTAGTGTAGTTGTAATGTCTTAACCTTGCCAAACATTCCAGATCTATTGCCTAATTTAATTATGACTTGGCAGCTTCAAGTGTTTTTATCTACATTTGCCAGCGGACTGTTTTATTGAAGGTTAGAAGAACACGGCACGGCCGGTAACACACCAAATGAAAACACTGCAACGTGAGTGGAATCCATCACTGCTGTTAAAGGCTCCCAAACCACGGGCTGGAAATGTAATCCACATCACAGCATGTCTTCAACTGTATGTAACTGAGGTACCATGTGTAATGTCCACAAGCCAGGGTTACAAACCCCCCAAACTTCAACAGTCTCGAGTTACGTATCACAATCCGATATTGACATATACACTACTACGTATTTTAGTGTTTTAGTGCGTGTATGTGTGTGTGCCTGTGTGTGTGTACGATGTTTTGGGCATGCACAGGGAAGTGTCATAGCTCGTTGGACAGCATGTGAGTCAGGCATCTTCGGCTGTGACTGGCACTGGATGAGGACTTGGAGGGTATCCATTCAACAGCCAAGCCTGGGGAAGGGGGGAGGGAGGGGGGGAGGGAGGGAGGGGGAGGGGAGGGAGGGGGAGGGGGGGAGGGGGGGGAGGGGGAGGGAGGGAGGGAGGGAGGGGAGGGGGAGGGGAGAGGGGAGGGGAGGGGGGAGGGAGGGGAGGGGGACAGAGGGGAGGGGAGGGGAGGGGGGAGGGAGGGAGGGGCACTGGGAGGTTTACATATTTTTTTAAGGCTGATAACATCTCTCCAGATGGGAAGGAACACCAATAGAAGCACTTTCAGAATACATAAAGAAGCATTTGAGGTAGAGGCCTAAACTTGGGTTGAAAGCGTGGGAAAACGCTGACCACAAAGGAAAAATGCTGTCTTGGGTAAGGATTATTGTGGCCAATTGTACCAACAGTCAAACATGTGTATATATCACATGAGTGTATCTGCCCTGGACCACTGTAAATAACAGCTAATATACCTGTTTGAGAGTCAGAGAATCCTTGAACATGATCTACCCTGGGCGAGCGGAGTGCGATCCAATTCCAGCCTGTCCGTGCATTTCTGCGTAGTCACGGACTGGGAAACAAAGCTAATGGCTAATATGTTCCCCAGGCTTTCAGATAGACTTTTACCAAGAGTGGAAAAATCCTCAGCGGAGTCCATCAGTGAGACGATATGATGGCCTATTAACAGATTAGCTGGTGCTGCTATGGAAACCCAAGCACCTCCCGGAACAATAGAATATCTCATAAATGTTGGTTTTACAGTTGGGCTTCTCTGGAAAATGGCTTACAGCAAGTATAGAACAAGCTTTTAGTGGACCCTGTAGCTGACAGTCTTCCTTTTTATTAATTATATAATATATATTTATATATATATATATATATATATATATATATATATATATATATAATAATAAAAATCCCTGTGTGTATTGGCCAGCCCTCTCAGTCAGTGTACGTTGTACGTGCGAGGTGTTTCAAGCATCGGGTTTCAGTCTCTGAAGTGCTACAAATCAATGCCATTGACCCATGACTTTTACTACCCACTGGGCTGAAAGCATATATGGGGTTTTGAACAAGTGCCACTTTGGAGCACGCACCTGAGAGTTGGCGAGAAACTTCAACCTGTGTTCGTCTCCCACGGTTGCGCGCCTCATACTTCTTACGTGTGATTTTCGGGAATTCAATCGATTAGTGTGGAAGGATTTCGAAACGAACAGAATGACCACATTCGTCTTCGGCTCTTTTGTTTCTGTACTGGCCGTCACTAGTAAACTGCCCGTCATATAAATGCTATTTTGATGGACTAAAAGGTCTTGTAATTGCTTTGTGATCAAATCTTATTGCAATTCAACTAGATGCAGCAAAATACATTCAGCTAGATTCAGCAAAATACATATGAGCTTGATTCTCTCATACAGAATTAGACGTTCAGTGTCGTACCATGCATTTAGACGTCACATATCTATCTTAGGGTTAAGCTTGAGAACTCCCCTTAACTCTTTGTAACTTGATATATTGCTCCATTAATTATTTGATGGGTTCAACTTCCTAAGGTCCTAACCCATCCCATGGTTCAGGAGAGGCTGCTGTCGGTAGCTGGTTTGGTTTTTCTGAGGCTTCGTAAACCCGCATAGCTCAGAAATAGAAGGGAGAGGGGCCACATGGAACCTTTCTGCGTAATTAAATGTCACGACCGATAATGGGAGCTGAGTTCATGTGTTCCCCTTTTTCAAACGCGGTCCCCACTTTTATAACCGTCCAGGAAACATCGGAGCACTTCCTCCGTCGTCACGAATATGGGCAAAGGTGGAGCGTCGTGAAATCTCGCCTTGGCTGGGATCTAGTTAATGTTTACATCAGCTCTCTCCTCCAACCTGAATGATTGATGTGAACCTGCTGCATATTTCCTGGGTGTGAAATGTTGAAAGATGGAGGAAGGCAAAAAAATTAAAATAAAAAACAACCTCCAGCTTGATGTGAGGGCCTCTCAGACTCTTGGCCGTGCGTTTATAGAGCGAGTCTTTACAAGGCAGGAGTGAAAAGGCTCTTTAAAAGGGTTTATGATCAGGCCCATCTTTTCAAACCTGCTCGGCCATTCACAAGGAGGGATAAAAAAAAATAGAACGGGGGTCTGAAGCGAACCGTTCCACTTGTTGGACGGTCATTTGTTTACGCAGGGAGGCTGTGGTGATGTGTGTGTGTGTGTGGAAGGAAGGGGGTCCGGGGCTAGGAGGGGCGGGGGGGGGGGTGCATGGCAAAAGTCTTAAAGATGGTGTAGATTCAGAGTAGGCTCACACTCCCCAAAACACCCCACCTCACAGAGGCCTGAAAGGCGTTTGTCCCCCAGATAACCCCCCCCCCCCTCCCCAGTCCCGATCTCTCCTCTCAGACCCTCCCTCTGTGGGAGAGTGGGCCGTAACCAGTTGCGTCGAGGCTGTCCGCCTGCCAATCGATTGGTCACGGGCGCGCGGCCTTTAAGCGGCAGATCTGGGATCCCCCCTGTGCCCGCCCCTCCGTGGCAGATGTCTGGGAAGCAGGCACTGGGGCACAAACGGGGCACAGGGAGGGCAGTCGTGGGCAATTCGTCTAAGGGTGCCTATTCAGAAGCCACAGGCATGGCGCTTCAGCTGAGCGGAAGGGCAGGAGGTGAAAGGTTGATTTAGGGGGAGAGAAAGATCCAACTGTCGGTTTTTGAACCTGAGAAATGGATCATTGTTGTCTTGCTCCCTCACTGTCTGAATAAATGCGGTTAAGAAATGGATGCTTCTTGCATATTTCATGCCTTCAAGAACCCAAGTTATTTTTGAAACTAGTTCTTTAGACAGGCCCTCAGTCCTGTCTCTAGAGCACGGTGTGAGGTGAGTTAGCAGTGAACATGGAATACAAAGCCTGGCAATATCATTGGTGATATTTCCTCCAGTGTGATTGGGAACATTGCTTGTCGTTTTTAAAGGACCATTTCAGACAGTAATTCAGGTCAGGAAAGAGTCTCGGGGCTAAACCTCACATAGTATTCACGTTACAGGCTCTTCAGTAAAAGAATGAATGCAGGGCACTGATTTGTCAAGCTTAATGTCTTCCTGATACCTTGACAATGGGAATCAAGCTGTCGGATATTCAAGGTACTTTTGCAGCTGTTCCCACAAGCGATCTGTGGAAAGGGCGAAAGGGGGCAGAAGAAAAAAAGATTAATGAGGAAGAAAATGACATGTATATATTTTGGCGGTGCTGCTACCAGACACAGGCAGCTTTCATAGTCCAGGTTAATTATGGATTGATTCAAACTGACAGGGGAAGTGTAAGTCTGAGGCCTCGCTCGCACTGTCACCATACAACAGTTGCTTTCACTGGAACTAGTAATTGGGAAAACCTGGTTGTGGTTGTAATGTTAAAGGCTTGACACCCCCTGCTGACCCCCCCCCCACCTCCCTTGCACCGCCCCACCTCCTTCCCCACATCCTTTCCCTCTACTCCTCCCTCCCTCCTACCTCACGCCCCCTCACCTCCCTTACACTCCCCCTACCTCTCTCACCCCCCCCACCTCCTTCACTCCCCCCCCCAGCTCTCTCATTCCCCCCCACCTCCCTCCCTCCCTCCCTTCCCCTCCCTCCCTCCCTCCCTCCCTTCCCTCCCTCCCTCCCTCCCTCCCTCCCTCCCTCCCCTCCCTCCCTCCCTCCCTCCCTCCCTTCCCTCCCTCCCTCCCCCACCCCTATACAGCAACTAACATTCCCTAGCGCCCCCCCCCCCCCTTCCCCCCACCCCCACCACCACATAAATGGAAGGGCTGTTGAGTTTCCATCAATTGAGCGTCCGGTTTCACAGGAGCAGGGCTTATGAAACCTGAGGCTGGGGGGAAAGTGTCTTGACAAGAAGTACAGCTGAGAGGTGGGTAAGGTATGGAATTACACGCACGCACGCACATGCTTGCACGTACACACACACACACACACGCTACTTGTACACCCACCACACAAGCTCCCGCGCACACACACACACACACACACTCACAGACACCCTTGTACATGCGCCGCACACACAAGTACACACACCACACACACACACACTAAAACACACATTCACACGCTTGTACACGCAGCACACGCATGCATATTCTTGCACACACGTACGTAAACCCATACACTCTCTCACACACACACACACACACACAACTCAGCAGAAGCCACAGCAGCTTCTAACCGTACAGCATTTATACTCGGACGTAAACCTTCCAAACGATCAAGTCTCCATTTGTGTTTGTGATTTCTTACCCCGTGTGGAATTGATTGGGGAGATAAGGGGTCATGGGGGGCGGGATAGGGGTGTCGGGGCTTTGGCCTGCTTCCGTGCAGGGCCGTACAGGCCATCAGTCAGACCAAAGGAGGCCCGAGGCAACCCAAGCCGAGCCAGCCCCAGCCCAGTTGCTGTAAGGGGGTGATGACAGCACATTCATTTCTGGATTTCTGCCGGCCCCGCGGCGGTTACCATAGCCACCTGTTTGGGTGCCCAGTGTGGTGGGGGTGGAGAGAAGGAAGCAGGGAGGGAGGGTGGAGGAGGGAGGGAGGGAGAATAGACCCCCTCCCAGCAGGTGAGAGTTCATTATTAGCAGGGGCATCATTAATTGTCAGGCACAACAAAGAGGCCAGCCCCCGGCCCCTCTCAGGAGCCCTCCAGGCCCCCCCCCTCCTCCAGGCCCCCCTCTCCTCCAGGCCCCCCTCTCTTCCAGGCCCCCCCTCCTCCAAGCCCCCCCCTCCTCCAGGCCCCCCTCTCCTCCAGGCCCCCCTCTCCTCCAGGCCCCCCTCTCTTCCAGGCCCCCCCTCCTCCAAGCCCCCCCTCCTCCAGGCCCCCCTCTCCTCCAGGCCCCCCTCTCCTCCAGGCCCCCCTCTCTTCCAGGCCCCCCCTCCTCCAAGCCCCCCCTCCTCCAGGCCCCCCTCTCCTCCAGGCCCCCCTCTCTTCCAGGCCCCCCCTCCTCCAAGCCCCCCCTCCTCCAGGCCCCCCTCTCCTCCAGGCCCCCCTCTCCTCCAGGCCCCCCTCTCTTCCAGGCCCCCCCTCCTCCAAGCCCCCCCTCCTCCAGGCCCCCCTCTCCTCCAGGCCCCCCTCTCCTCCAGGCCCCCCTCTCTTCCAGGACCCCCCTCTCCTCCGGAGCGACCTTGTAAATCACGAGGACTGTCAAGGTCAGCGCGCCGGCACATTTTTTCTCTCGGCCGAACTGAAGCGTGATTCATGCTACCAAAGGGGATCTTTCAACGGGCCTTAATACACGTTATAAATTCTCCTACCTACCAGTCCCCCCCCCCCCCCCCCTACAGCCAGTATTGGCGTGCACCCCCACCCCGATGTTCTGATAACATGCGTTTGTTTTCAACATGAAAGGCCTGTGTGGAGAATGTCAGGAATAGGCTTCTGAGGGTTTGACCCAAGTCACAAGGCTGCGTTTTGGTACCATCTGCTTCTCTGCGCAGTAAGTGAAGCATTTCAATACTACCGTGTACAGCACCAGACTAATTCAGTGACGATACTATCCAGTGACCTTCAACCCATCAGGTCTACCGTCCTTCTTAAAAAAAAAAAAGACTACTTTATTTTGTCTTTCTTTTTCCTTTGTCTTGGGCGAACAGCCCAGACATGTTTTTGTCCTGGGCCTGGGCCCAGAATCCCGCTCTCCTGTTCCTTTCTCTCCCTCTCTCTCCCTCTCTGTTTCTTTCTCTCCCTCTCTCTCCCTCTGTTTCTTTCTCTCCCTCTCTCTTCTGTTTTGATTCTTTCTCCCTCCACGCTTCCTCTTCTTGCCTGAGCTTCAAATATTTGCAAAGGGGACAATGGAACTGCCATTTCTTTTTTTCTAGAAAAGAGAAATGCTGCATCCAGTGGCATCGATATCTGGCACACCCCGATCTCTGTTCTGAAGCTATTAGTACTTGTGTATTATGGATAAGCCTCAGTCCCTGGCCAGTGCTTGGGATCTTTCCTCTCACACAGAAGGTCCTGTTTTTCCATGTTCTTCATTAACCGTATCTAATCAATGGTTCATGTCACCGTACAAGGTCTATATGATGCCCTCTGCACTCTCCCTACCTGCCTCACACACATTAATGGATAAACACACACTCTTTCTCCTTTCTTCTCTCTCTCGCTCTCCCGCTCTCCCGCTCGCTCTGTCTCGCTCTCTCTCTGTCTGTCTCTCTCTCTCTCGCACGCTCTCTCTCTCTCTCTCTCTCTCTCTCTCTCTCTCTCTCTCTCTCTCTCTCTCTCTCTCTCTCAGCGTCTTCCTTGTGTGCACACGTACACAGGTACACACACACAAGGACACACACATGCACAGGTCCCCACATGCACAGGTCCGTACACGCAGGTACCCACATGTAGTCACCCGCGCGTCGTCAGGGTGGTGTAGACAGAGCCGTGCAGGGCAGATGGCAGTAGGCAGCGTGTCACCAGGCGCTCCAGGGGCCTACTTTGACAAGAGCCTGGGGAGTAAGGAGCCCTCCACAGGCAGATGGGGCTTTCTTTCTCTGTGTGTGTTTGTGTGTACATCCCCCAAATCTGTGTGTGTGTGTGTGTGTGTACATCCCCCAAATCTGTGTGTGTGTGTGTGTGTGTGTACATCCCCCAAATCTGTGTGTGTGTGTGTGTGTGTGTACATCCCCCAATCTGTGTGTGTGTGTGTGTGTGCGCCACTCCATCCCCGGTCTCTACCAGACGATGGAGTTTATACTAGGAGGAAGCCCCCCCCCCCCCCCCGTGCCAGGTTTCTAATGGGCTGGAGTGTGTGTGTGTGTGTGTGACGACAGACGGAGAGGCGTGCACCAGCCCCAAACCACCACCTTCCCACTCGCAGGCTTATTAGCCAACCTCATAACCACACCAGACCACCCCAACACACACTTGTTTGAACACTGGTACAGTATCCTTTGTACGCATCATGCCAACAAATGTGTGTATATAATATGCGCGCGCGTGTGTGAATACTGGACACGCCATCGAAGCAGATCAAAACATCCAGACACTTGACCTGATTTCTGGTTCAGCATCAGCCTCATGTCAAACATACAACACACAACATACAATAGGGGGATGCACTTCTAAAAACATCTCCCAACAGCTCCCTTTCTCCTCAGCGCACCCCGGAGAGAGACACACGATCGGTACAATTACAATCCACCAGCGTTAGCAGATGGCAGCTTTGATCTCTTTGACACGTCTTAGAGGGGCTTCTGGGAAGGGCCACCGCTAATTACCCACAAGACGAACTCACTGGAAACGAATCAGATTGAGTACTCCTCCATTTCAGTCCTGTTGCTCCCCTCTCCAATGAGGACGTGGAGCCAACGACGCGTGCGCCACACACCTACTGTGTGTGTGTGTGCGCGCGCGTGAGCGCATGCGCGCGTGTGCGTGTTGTATCGCACACCTGTGGTGTGTGTTTGTGTTTGACTCTTAATTGTCAAAGGCTGTGACAGGCCCTGAGCGTAGCGCTCTGACGTGGCTCTGGAGAAACTCAAGGCCGTCTAATGATAACCAGTTCCCGACGACATGCTGGCAGTTGGCGCACACGCACACACATGTACACACACACACACACATGTGTAAACACACACACATGTACACACACACACATGTACACACACACGTACACACACACATGTACACACACACACGTACACACACACACACATGTACACACACACGTACACACACACGTCCACACACACACAAAGGCAGCCCAGGGGAAAGCGCTGTTTTGGGAATCTCAAGCTCACCTTCCTGCTGGCTCTTTCATCTTCATCTAGTCGAGGAGGAGAAGGACACAAACAGAACTCGGCTCATGGGGCCTTCATTCTAGCTGTGCGTGTGTGTGTGTGTGTGTGTGTGTGTGTGTGTGTTGTGTGTGTGTGTGTGTGTGTGTGTGTGTGTGTGTGTGTGTGTGTGTGTGTGTGTGTGCGTGGACATGCGTGTGCGTGTCTGAACAGCTTGCATGTGGTATTTCATACTGTGTGCACATGTGCTTGGATCACGGTGTGTGTATTTGTGTGCTTGGATCACGGTGTGTGTATTTGTGTGCTTGGATCACGGTGTGTGTATTTGTGTGCTTGGATCACGGTGTGTGTATTTGTGTGCTTGGAATGTGTGCACAGCTTGTATGTGTTATATGAGTGCGTGCACGCTCGCGTCTGTATCGGCAAATTCAGTATAATGGGGTTTTACTCGCGTGTGTGCGTGTGTGTTTGTTGTAAGCATGTTTCCATGCATGAGAATCCTTGTCCACCTGTCACTTTGGTATTTGTTGCTAAGTGATTTAGTGGCACGGTGGTGTAGCTCTCTCCAAGCCGACGCACGCTAACACTCAGAGGTTATCATCAGGCGGAGGGAGGGGAGAGAGGCACACAGGGCAGTTTGAGTCATCGGAATAATGAGTAACGATTGGACGAGAGGGCCGTGAACGTTTTCACTTTTGTTTGTCCTCGCCAATTACGGCGGTCGACGCCGCGAGCTCTGGGACGTCCTTGAACCCTCGACCTGTACGAAACCAACTCTTAAATGAAGAACTTCGATAAAGTGCCGTGGCCTCATGCGGCACTGCAGGCTAGTCTGTCTATAGAGGACAGTCATTGAGCTGAACCCTTTTTTTCCCTCTCCAGTATGGTAATATGCGTATGGCAGGCGCTCCCCTGTATTTGCAATCCTATCGGCTTGAATCTCCGAAAGAAAAGGCCTGTTGTGTCATTTAGTATGCTTCTCTTGGGTGCAGCTGCACAACCCTACAATTCCCACAAAACACTCACTTCCTGTTTATGTGTGAAATATGCAGATTACATTATCAATCTGGGCTCTGGAAGCGTGCTGATCCAGGTTGCACGGCAACAACGCACAGACTTTGTCGCAGTCTGTTGAGAGATTGTGCCCATTTTTGGAATATACAGCTTTTTAATAAAGATATTAGTCTTGTTTGTTCAGTCAGGGTGGATAAAAGAACGGCAGTGGATATGTTGCTTCTGGCACCGTGTGGGCAACATCGTGTCAAGTGGGTCTGAATCTAACAAGCCGTGCCAGTTTTCACATTTATATTACAGAACAATTCTTTGTAAAGAGATTGAACAAATGTTTCCCATAGATGCAGCCCGTTTGTTTGGAACAGGGACCAAACGAACAAGGCGAATTTACTGTACGAATAAACATTTCCACAGAAAATCCCAAATATGTTGAATGTTTAAGTGTTGCCATTCCTGTTCGGTTTCATGGTTACAAGTAAAGTGAGTGTTTGTGGATCTATTCATTCTTTCACAATCCGTGAGTTCAAAATCGACCCAACTGCCTTTTTTTCTCTCCAGTGTTCTCAGTGCATGTAACAGCTTTAAATTATATTCCTAGAAAAGCTGTGGCCTAACGTTAATTACACCCAGAATGAACAACTGTAAACTATTGAACTAACCGTAAACATTATAAGGGCATGTTCCATTTCGGTTCTACGGTAAAGAGGCCTCGTTGGGGCGATGCAACGAAAACGTCTCTCCAGCTGAGAGCATACAGCGACCGTCGAAACACAAGATCTTCCCTGTCTTTCATGGACGTCTGTGTACCAAGCTATGTACGCCTGAGCAAACCCCCCCCCCCCCACTGCATGATTAGTTGAAGAGCACCGTGTACACAAGCAAGGAGAAACCTGAGCACGGCCAGCTAGCCGCCCCCCCCCCCCCCCCCCCTCCCCCCGCAGAATAACTTGCATTGTCGGAAGGGCATATACGGTCCTGCCGTCTATTTCCGTAGCTAGCTAACGTTTTTTTTCGGTCTCCTTCTGGCATCACATCACAGAGAAATCACCCCTGGTGCATTTCGCTATTGATTTTAATGTGGGGCCGTGTTGTTTTCATAGCAATCTCATAAACTATGCAGATTGATTTGATTGGGTTTATTTACTTCATTTGCTGGGGGGGGGGAACCAGAGACAACACTAATTATCCAAATGGATCCATTTTCTGTTATTGTAACTCTAGAAACAATGTCTGCCACTGGAGCACCAAGACAATAAGGGCTGAGGGAGGGAGGGAGGGAGGGAGAGGAGGGAGGGAGGGAGGGAAGGAGCGAGGGATCGAGGGGGGATGTCATAGGGTTGGGGAGGGCGCTGTTGGTGGCTGGGGACGAAGAGATTGCAGCATTTCTGAAACATGTTTCTCCTCATGAGGCCCCTGGGAGTTGGAGCTGTGTGTGTGTGGGGTGTGTGCATGCAAGCATGTGTGTGTGTGTGTGTGTGTGTAAATCGTGTGCACACGCACGCTGCTGGTTATGTTTTCACAGTGGGCAGAAGGGGGGGGGGGGGGGGGCAGTAGAATTAGCCATTTCCTTGAGAAAGGGAGAGAGATGATGGGAGAGAAAGGGAGAGAGAGGAAGTGCAAAATAGACAACCAGAGAGAAAAGGATGAGCCATGCTGAGCCCAAGTGAGCCAGACTGGGCCTGTGTTGTGCTTGCAGGGCCCACCCCTGGGTCCAGTCCTGTCTCACATGGTGTAGAAAGGGGACTTGAGAGGCCTGACGCAGGTACCCTGTGTAACGGTAATTGGCCACGGGTGACTAGTTGTGTCACTGTGGGGGGTTGGAAGGGTGGAGCAGCAGAGGGAGGTGGAACACGTGGCATGTGACACTGAGATACTAGAAGCTTCTCGCTCAGAAATTCCAAAAAGGGATTTTGAGGCTTGACCTTTTTTTTTTTCTTCTTTTTTTTTCTTTTTTCTTTTTTTACCACCTGTCTGTAGAAGAACTCATTCTAGATAGAACATCTGTTCGTGGCACCTCAAGACAAGAAATGATGCACGTCTGGGTTACGTTTGATAATTCCTTCCCTGAAATTTAATAGTTTTAGGGGTTTCTGGAAGTCTTGGAATTGTGTTTAATTAGATGCAAATTAAATGTTGTTGGGAGGGGGAGGGGTTTGGGGGGGGGGGGCATTGAATATGACCTATATTAAGGGGTTAGAATATGGTTGCCAAGTTTTTGGCTTCTTTTCTTGTTTGGGGCTGGTGGGATAGTCGGTGGGAGGGGCGATCTATCTTCTGCCTTATACTCGACATGAGTCGAGTCGAAGGGCGCTGTGTTGTTGTTGACTCTTACTGGTTGATACGGCGATCCCTGCTGTGTTACTGGTGTTCGCTTTCAGCGTCACAGTTTGGCTTTCAGACACCGTGGCTCTTTATCTATGTCTGAAAATGGCATGAGCTCCAGGAATATTAAACACTTTTCTCGTTTTGAAGCCTCCTGTTTGTTGCAAAACGTTTCAGAAACCATCCAGGGAGAGTTTGAATGGAATCTGGATTAAGAGACGTTGCCATGACGCTAGGAAATATTGAAAGTTGCGGAGACCGACCCCTCCTTCCCTCCTTTTCTTCAAATTCGGTGCTAAACACGCCTTTAGAATGCAGGGTGAAACTCCACTAGTATGATGGTGAAGGGCTTTGAGTGGAAAAAAAAACATAATTATCAGCAACGCCATCAGAGACCCGCTGATTATACGCAGATATGAAATATTCACATTTTGGGGGTATGCAAGACATTTTTACCAAAGCACCAAGCTATATATGAAACAACTGTGTAAAAGGAAAATTCGATTCAGCGTCCCAATGAGCGAAATGTGTTTTCCTGAAGCGTTTTGGGGGGAAATGTGTGATCGCCGACACTGATCTTCAACGTCTGTCTCTTTGTTGCCCAACTTTTCATTCCCCAAAAGTGGAAGCATTCTTTGTAATCCTGTTTCTGATTTAAAAAACAAAACACATCTGTTTATTTTGGGGGCAGAAATAACATCAGTGCTGATTAAAGCTTTGGTTGTTATAGAAATTGTTGCAGTTTTTCCACCACATGCTATGTTTCTTCCGAAATTTGGTTTTTGTTAGGGAAATACTTTGACATTTGGTTATGCTTTAGGAATGCCCCCACTACTGTATCTGTGATCTGGTGGAAGTGTTGTTTGCACTGGGCAGACAGTGCGCCCGCGGTGGCAGTGTGCCCGTCTGAGAGAGATGGCAGGCACAGAACGCCCTGACGGCCCCCAGTGAGACCAGAGTCTGAGGAGGGACTTGGCACGAGGGCCGTGGCTGTTTTAGAATCTGAGGCCGAGCCCAAGACTGGAGACCCCCTGCCTGCTTACACACACACACACACACACACACACACACACACACACACACACACACACACACACACACACACACACACACACACACACACACACACACTACCAAAGGAGCCTTAGATTGACGGGCACCCCAGCTACCCCTCTCCTCCACGCCCCTCCGCTCCCATCCACCCCTTCCCCTGTGATCGATCCAGACATCAAGTGTGCCGGCTCGTCAGTCACCCCCCCCCCCCCCCCCCCTCAAGGTGCTGCCTGTCACTCCCTCTCCTGGAGGCTCCGCCCCCAGCGGCGATGCTGATCTGGAACGATGACTCCCCGCTCTCCGACTGTGCCCACCTCTCCACCTCTCCGTGTGGCCGCGGCTCGGCGGGGTCCTGGGAAAGCGCCACCCACCGGCCCCGTGTGGGACGAGTCACCTGAGAAGTGTGGGTGTCCCACGGCTCTTCCTCAACCGTTGTGACTCCGACACAGGAGATCCACCAGCCAATAACGGCCTGTTTTCCTAATTAACTACCCGGAATATTAATAGCGCATGAAGAATATTACTGTAAAAAAAAAAAAAAAACTGATCTTGTCTAAGGATCCTAGGAACGGCTGTGGTTAAAAGATCTGCTGTGTTGGATCAAGTAAAAATAACTTGCTTTCAACTTTTTTTGGGGGGGGGGGGGGGGGGGGGGGGGGCAGCAAAGGGCGAAGGGGCACTTCAATAATAGATGAATATCCAAACATGGAACAGATAGGACTAGATGTTTCTTATTGGATATTTTTACATTTCAGGCCTAGCGCTCCGAAAAAGAGAGGGATGGATGTATCAAGTGAAGGATTCCTTCAATAATTCACCCCCCCTAATGTAGCGGGGGGGGGGGAAGGGGGGGGGGCTGGCAAACAGAGGAAGTGGGGGAAGGAAAAGAGCAGGAGGGTGTCTGATTGCTCAGCTTTAAGGGGCGTAATGAGGTGTCAGCAGTGTAAACAGCTATGACAGACCCAGATGAGACCTGACAGGTGGAGCAGGGCATCGTGGGTAGGGGGTGTCCACGCTCCACAAGGCGATTCGCGACAGCGCTCCGTCTCGCTACGCCTCAGGACCCCTGGCGACCCACCCCTGTACCCCCCCGTCCCCCTCCCTCGCCCCCAGCCCCTACCTGAAAGTGGGGTTAGACGTCCCCCCCTCCCCTCCCTCACCTTCGTAGAGGGAGTAGATATGACGCCTCAGTGTCACTGCGCAAGCATGTGAGTGGCTGTCAAGATACGCAGCTCACCTCTCTCTCTCTCTCTCTCTCTCTCTCTCTCTCTCTCTCTCTCTCTCTCTCTCTCTATTCCTCCCACCCCCTCTTTTAAAATCCTAGCTGTCACTGACAGCTACACCTGCTCACTCTGATAGCAAGGACGACTTCAGGCCTGTCACCCCACCCCCCCTCCCCTCTGCCCCCTCCCCCAGCCCCCTTGATAGGTGTGCCACTCTTGGCTACCCACGGCTGCGGGTGGCGACCGATGCCCGCGTCGACATGCCGGGGGCCCCTGTCAATCCGTCTCGACTGGCAGGACCCGTCTGCCAATCACAGGGCGAGGGGCGTGGGCCCTCCTCATGGGGGAGCCAGCCGACCACATCTCCCTTCCACCGTACCTCCTCCTTACCCCCCCCCCCCCCCCCCCCCACCCCTCCCACAGCCAGGACCTACTAAGGGCTAGTCTGCCCCCCCCCCCCCCCGCCCTCAGGCGGTCGACATGGACATCCCCTTCATATCCCATCCTCTCCTACCCAAGTCATATAGCTCTTTATTTCCTCTCTTCCTCTTCGTATTCCTCCTTTTTAATCCTCCTCCTCTTACTGCTTCTCCTCTTCCTCCTCCTCCTCCTCCCCGCCTAGACAGTCCTCTGCAGCACACTACACTACACCTGGCTACACAACACCACGCTACACCACGCTACACCACGCTACACCGCACTGTACCCCGCCGCGCCGTGCCGCGGAGGAGCATGGTGAAGTAGCCTGAGCAGAGCGGCGCGTTGACTCTCTCTGTCTCCACTCACATCTCTCCCCCGCCCACTGTTTACCACCACGGCCTAAAACCTTCCCAAACTCTGTCTTAACCTCCATCCCGATGGTGTGTTCACAGCCCGTTCTGATTGACAGATGTGTATATTTTAACAGTTGGCTTTCTACTAATCCCCCCCCCCCCACACACACACACACATCCCCCCCCCCCCCCCCCCCCCCCCCCCAACCCCTGTTTCTCTCTCTTTGGCTCTACTGGGCTATTGATTTCCCTGGCAGGGTCAGGACCACTTCTCTAGGCTGTAGGGGGAGGTCCTGTGTGTGTGTGTGTGTGTGTTTGAGAGTGGTTGTTGATTGATGCTTGGCAACTCTACAGGGAGGGAGGGAGGGAGGGAGGGAGTGAGGGAGGGAGCGGAGGGAGGGGGGTAGGGGGCTTGGGGAGGGCCACCCCAGTGCCTCCTGAAGGGGGAGCAACGCCAGGAGAGTTGTTTACGTTGCGGCCCGCAGACGGAGGGGAACTCGACCCAGCGGATGGACACAGTAAACCTGTGGTGTTTGGTTAATGTGAAGAACCAACTCGCCGCTTGCTTAGCGCATACTTCCGTGAGAGGATTTGGCTGCTTTTAACCCGAGGGTCAGTTTACTGTGGGGTACAGGTCAAACGCTCAGTGTGTACAGAGCGAGGGTTTGGACCCCCTTGGGGTAGACTGCTTTTCAACACATTCACTATTAGCCAGGGCCTAAGGGAGTAAACTAAGCATAAAGTAGCCATTTATTTGCATTCTGCAGTGAACAGCAGGACTTGGATAAGTGCTAAAGGTCGTAAGAAAGTTCCTGAAGGTCATTCAGGCTCATGTTAAGCACCTTGTGATATTCATAATTAAATTCTCCCTTTGCATCTAAAAAGTATTTGACCAAAGTGAATTTCTGCTCCTTGTTCTACGGTAAAAAAAAAAAGACAAAAAAGGGAGGAAGAAATATTTGACAAAGAGAAGCAACCTTTGACATCTCTCTCATCGGCAAGTTTAACCTACATCGCTCTTAACACGCCACTTTCCCTGACGCATCCCTGCCCAGCGACTGGGAGCACTTTGATATGGAAATGAGTGTAGTTCTATTTCTTTTTTTCTTTCTAGTTTTTTTTTTTTGGGGGGGGGGGGGGTGGTATTCTTTGACAGCGCTGGTCTGTGTTTACATAACACAGAGAGGCGGAGGCCCGCCAGAGACGACGTGCCAGGCCTGCGCGGAGAGCCCCGATAGATCTGCCCGTCTGATCCTCGCCTCGCCACGGGCACTCTGCAGAGAGGATGGAGCAGCAACAAGCCCAGGAATACATTACCCACTTCAGGCCTCTCATTCAGAAAAGACCGAGAGAGGGGCAGAGAAAGTGGGAGAGGGAGGTGGCTGGGGGGGGGGTGAGAGGGGTGGAAGGGGAGAGGGAGATAACGGGTTTGGGGTGGAGAGGGAGGGAGGAAAAGAGAGGGAAGGAGGGGAGTAGGGGGTGAGAGGGAAAGAGGAGAAGGGAGAGAAGGGATTGCCACAAACAAACCATTAACCTCATTACCACTGAGCTAACCTAGAATACACACAGTCTACACGCAATACAATCAGACCAACGTGTGAGAAGTGTATATCTCAAACCGAGATTCTCGTGCCGTCAATTTGATATGCTGATGAGGGTAAACCAACCTTCTCCTCATATTTGAGTGATTCCGCTCTGAGAATTAGTGCTGTGTGTTGGTGGCATTCACCAACCCTCCTCACGTAACGCAAGGTCGGATTGTCCCTTGTTCTGTGATGTGGAGTCTCTAAATCTCAGGAGTACTTGTATTGATTGCATTTATAGTCTTGCTTGGAGGCTCCCAAAAATCAAGCCATGGAGAAAAGTATAGGACAGGGTCTCTGGCTTGAGGATTCAGCTTCTTAATGATTTCTTTGGAACACTCATGCTGATGTGAGATGAGCTCAAGGAGCTAAATAGAACCTGGAAACCCGAGGCAAAGTGATAATGGCGTTGAATACTCCTCCATTTCCGCCTGTGGTATGAAAAAAAAAAAGGGGATGAATTTGATTATCGTGACAGTCTTGAATTGCAAAATGCCATCGAAGAAATCCTTGGCTGTGCTTAAGTAGGTGGAATGAAAGGAGAGAAAGATTGGAGAAAGGTGGAGGAGAGGGGGGGGGGGGGGGGGGGTAGTGCCACAAATGACACAGGCTTGTGTGTCACATCACTGAAATCAGAGGTGAAGGGAGTTTCAGTCATCCCTCTCAGCCCAAATCTCCTGTTGTTTATTTTTGTGACGTCTTGAATCGTTGGGCAAGACACACAATGCATTCCCCAACACATCCTAACTCTTCACACAACCACTTCGGAAATACAATTCAACTCTAATCCTCGATCTCTTAAGCAAACGATGAAACCGAACTAATCCACAAACCAACAAAGCCAACTGCTAACTAGCATTTTCTACTCCTCCCTGTTTTGCGGGTGAATTTTGCAGGATTGTAACAACATCTATTTACCTGTCCGCTGTTCGAACATGGTGGAAGTTAAGGCCTTGAAATGAGGACGAAGATCCCTGTCAGGTTGAGGTAATTTGATTTTGAGAAGATGTTGTAATGTGCAGCTCTGCGAGAAAAGTGAGAAGCGAACTGGACGAGTCCCAATAGGCCAAGCCAGCATCGGCCGGGGAGTTAATTGAAGTGATAAACTGCCCGCCATCTGCCACTGGAAAGCTTCTCCTTCTCTACCCCCCCCCTCCCCCCCGCCCTCTCTCTCTCTCTCTCTCTCTCTCTCTCTCTCTCTCTCTCTCTCTCTCTCGCGCTCTCTCCAGCGAAAGCTCTCTGTTCGCCGGGCAGCATTGATCCCCGCTAATTCCGAGGGAGATATTATTAGAGAGCGCCGTCGGGGGCTATCTGGACAGCCCCGACAGCGCGGAGGGAAAGGGCTCTCTCTAATATGACTTCATCCTCGTCCGCCCGCGCGCTCTCTCACAAGCCCCCGCGCGAGGTTCCTCGGCGTCTGCCGGACCCTCGACGTTCCGCACCTTCTGCAGACAAATGAGCTCTGACACCTCGCCTAGCCAAGGCACCTCGGAGCCGTTTGACCCCAGAAAACTGCCTCTGCCTCGCTGCCGCTCCATTTTCTCATCTCCTCCATCTGTGTCGGCGTGGCGATGCAGCTGGTCGTTCGCTGGTGTGTAACTGAAGGAGGTTGAGGCTATCCACTCCTCCTCAATGCCACGGTCATTCCTCCAAAAATGTGAGAAGATTGCTCCAAAAATGTGGTAATGATCGTCAGCCCTTATATACTTTGGCCTACCCTCCAGAAGTTCGTTTTTGGAGCCGGTTCCTACGCTGGCCGTATGGTAGAGATGCTGGCTCCGTTTTCCGACCGCACTTTTGTTTATAGACCATCAGACCTTCCATGTGGGTGTGAGATGCCAGTGGCCGCTCGGTGAGGCCAAGCGTGCCCTTTCGGAAAAAGGAAATGCATCTAAGTGAGCTGGATATTCAGACCGTTTTTTGTTGTTGGCTGTTTTGTCGTGTTTACCAGAGGATCCTGTTAATATTCTGTCCGATATTCGGAGTCATTTGAGGCCTCCTATCACTCCCCCTCACTGCAACCCATCTGGAAAGTTGGGCGGTCGTTCCTTTTGTCCCGACGGACCCCGGCGAGGGAGCGCCTCAGATGGACGAGGCCCTGTCAGACCCTCGGCGTGATTGTTAGTAATGCGCAGCGCGCGCTGCCAGGGGAACTCATCCAGAAAAGCGGCTTGTTTGCTCTTGATCAGTGATGTGGCACCCCGGTTTATATTATCGCAGTTTACGCCGGCGATAAACACACAAGGGCTCTGATGCATAGCAGAGCGGTGTTTGGGGGGAGGGGGGCGTGGTCGGGGGGGGGGGGGTCGGGGTCGGGGGGGGCGTTGGGGTGTCGGAGGCACTCGTCGGTCCAAACCAGAGCTGTTTGTTTCTCCGTTGCACCACTGCACCCATGCCCCCCCCCCTCCCCTCCCTCCCCATGGTTTGATTACGCCCCAGACTCGAGAAGGCAGGATCCGCCCCAGACAGGATCCAAGCCCTGAGGCTTGGATCCTGTGCTCCTGACCACACGGTTCTGCCCATGGGTGACGACTCCTATGTTTGTGGTACCAGGACCTCCCTGCCCTCTTGGGCGTGTCTTTAATGGCTTCTGAAGACTCAGGGGCCCAGTACCTGGGTGACAACCAATGGCACACAGGTCTTCGTGGTTGTGCCATTATTGCGTCATAGCTAACCTTGTCACGGTTTCCCCCCCAATTACGAGATGCCAGATTGGCTCACCCACGCAGTCCTGTCTCTGATTTCAAAGCTGTGTAACATTCAGTGAGGACGCCCTCTTTTCTCTGGCATGTACTGTCGCATCAAAGGGATATCAGGAATGAATCAGCTGTGCTTCACATGCTCTTCATCAGCACTAAATGACACGGGAATCATAACAGCCCATATGGACATGGTGGAGATGGGTGTGGGGTGGGAGGGCATGGATCTTGGGGAGGGGGGCATGAAACGGTGGGGGCAGGGGCTTGGGGGGAGGGGGGGGCAGGGGTCTGAGGGGGCCTGTGTCCGGGGGGGCCTGTTGGACACACTGAGTCATGATTGGTTTGACGTTCGTTTGACGTGTCGGCCCTATTGATGACTCAGTGGGGAGTCTGGAGCGGTGTCCTCTGGGAATCGTAGTCTGGAGATGTGATCAAGTGCAGAGCGGGCAGGTAATGGAGCCTCCAGCTGGCCCGGGCTGACGTGGTCATTAGCCGCCATGGCCCATGCGAGGGCCCCCCTAGTAAGGGAGCTGTGGGGAGAGGGTGGAGAGGCTTCTTAATTCAGCCCACCTTCCACCTCCATCACGGCCAATGGCTCATTAGAGCAGCCACTGGGACAATCAATACTCCCATTAACCAAGTGCAGAAAATGAATGGATTTAAGCGGGCATGATTGGTCAGCGCTGCATCGTCTCGGGGAAAAAAAACTCACCTCGGCCCTGACTATCCCCTTTCTCTCTCTCTCTCTCTCTCTCTCTCTCTCTCTCTCTCTCTCTCTCTCTCTCTCTCTCTCTCTCTCTCTCCCCCCCCTCCCCCCTCCCTCCCTTTCTCAGTCTCCGGCTTTCGCTCCCTCCTCATCCCCGCAATGAGCGATTGCCAATTTCTTCTCGACCCTTAATACCTGTCTATAGTTTCTCCAGATGGTAAAATCATCGCATTAGAGAAACTAGGCAGTCATTGTCTAACGGGGGTGAGTCGCCGGTCGTCTCTCAGAGCGACTTGCAGCCGCATGCCGGCTCCTTTCAGCTCCCGTCAGCCTCTGCCTTGTCGTGGTTGCCATGGGGCCGCTCACCTGCATGTGTCTCCTCTTTCATTTCCTTTAATTCGATTATTCCACATTCCCCACGCAGGGACCAACGATTGCCGGAGAAAAAAGGCGAGCTGGGTGCAGGGACTCGTTTTCGAAAAGCGCAGCGCTTGCAAACCTCATTAACACACTTCAAAAGGAAATCTAAAAAATTAATAAGGCGGCAACAGTTTGCGTAAATTGAATAATTTAGTTGCTGTGCTAGTCCCCAAGATTATATTAGGTGCTGTGAAACTGAGTTGCAGAGAAAATGGCCTCCTGGTACACATAGTGTACACTGATGTTTCTCACCTGATAGTGTTGACTACCTCCTTTGCTGTCTGCAAGGAAGTGAGGTCTACAGCAAAGCATTGTTGTGTTTATACTAAGGGGGCAGGTGTGTTTGTAAGTGTGAATGTGTGTGTATTTGGTGGACGTGCATTTGAAATGTGTTGGTGTGTATTTAGTGTGTGTGTGTGTGTGTGTGTGAGCCCTAGACTTGATTGACAGTCTTCCTGCAGTCCCACTGTTCAAGTCAAAGGTGCTAACCTGGGGTCAGGATGGGGAAAGAGGGGTATAGAGCTCCCTGTGTTAGACGGTCATCACCACAGGGGGCGTGGCATGTGTGAGGGGGGGGGGGGGGGGGGGAGTGGGGGAGGGGCATGGGGGGAGAGTGGGGGAGGGGCATGGGGAAGCTGGTTGCTGGTCTGTAGGGCTCCACGCCCCTTCCACCTCACCATAGTCAAACTGGTGGGACCACTTCCACCCTCACATTGTCTCCTGTATTGGAACTCAAGGGGGGGGGGAGCGGGGGCGGCAGGGCGGGGGTCAGGGGGGTGTAAGGGGCATTGGGGCCGGGGGGGCCGGGGAGGGGGGCGGTTTGATGGGCAGCTGACGGAGCCGACGGGACAGAACCGTGGTCCCGGAGCCGTCGCGAGCACGCCCGGTCTGTCCTCGCCTCCAGCGGCTCCCTTTCATCCTCTCCTTTCACGGGGACCAGGAACACGGCAGAGGGGTGTCCGGTTGCCGGTGAGGGTTGAGGGTGACACCTGTGTGTTCTTTTCGTCCTCCACTACCAAAAAGGAATCCTTCTCCTCGACACATGCCCCTGAGGGACGGTATCCAACCACATTCATGCCAGATGTACAACAGCTCTTTGTGTAAGGTGCTGGGGAGTCACTGACGAGCTGTCAAGGATAAAGAATTCAAGGACAAATTAAAGTAATGGATATGTACAGTGTCACACCTTGCAGATTGTTATGGTCGTATGGTACTACTGTGTTGCTATAGTCACCGTCGCTAATGCTGCCAGGTGCTCTCTGGTCTAATTGAGTTAGTGTGTCACATTCTATATGCTTGGATCATTGGAAAAATGTTCCTGTATATGTTGAGGTTATTAAAAACCATTCTCAAATTCTCAGACTCTCATACCAAAGCTATTGTTTTTTAAGGTTGAGAAATAGGCCTGTTATGTGAAATCTGATGAAATCAGGCTTGACGGCTCGCACTGCAACAAACGCTTCAACTATTGGACCCAGTGGATTTTCGCTGAGAAAAGAATAGACGGTAAACTTTCAATTCAACCTTTACTTCATTCATTCAGCATTTTCACCACTGCATGCTTGATCGTGACTCATCCCCCAGCTCTCCCCGGGAGGATCCCCGACCTGTTGGTTCTTGAGCCTAGCCGGCACCACGTTTCAAAGCCTTTCTACGTGGGTCTTGTAGTGCAAACCTAGCAGCCGTTCCAGTCAAGTCCACATTACAGGGTCGAGGGTCGAAGCTTTCTGCAGTCCTCTGTTGTGCCGACTGGGTATCTCTTCTGGAAGGGGAGAGTGGAGGGCGATGGGGTTGGGGGGAGAGTGGAGGGCGATGGGGTTGGGGGGAGAGTGGGGGGCGATGGGGTTGGGGGAGAGTGGGGGAGAGTGGGGGGCGATGGGGTTGGGGGGAGATTGGAGGGGGCGATGGGGTTTGGGGGAGAGTGGAGGGCGATGGGGTTGGGGGGAGAGTGGGGGGCGATGGGGTTGGGGGGAGAGTGGGGGGTGGGTGATGGGGTTTGGGGGAAGGGCTCTGCCATAGCCTCTGAAATATTTAACCCAAACTAATTGGAGAGCACTTCCCATTTCAGGATTCCTCAACCTCTGGAAGGGGGGAAAAAAGTAGGACCAGATCAAAGGATGCCGCTCTATCCCTCCGGAGAATGATGAGAGAGAGAGAGAGAGAGAGGGAGAGAGAGAGAGAGAGAGAGAGAGAGAGAGAGAGGGGGAGAGGGAGGGAGAATGAGTCAGTGAGGGAGAGAGAGAGAAGGTGATAGGACAGAGAGAGAGAGGGTTGTATGAGCGGGAGAGTGAGGAAGTGATAGAGTGAGTAAAGGTATGGTAGAGAAAGGAAGAATGGATGAGAAATAAAGGGGTGAAGATGACAGTACCTTGGGAGGGATGGCGGTGAGTGAAAAAGTTGGGGAACGCGCCACTCCAACGGCGATAGAAGTGTGTGAGAGAGAGAGAGAGAGAGAGAGTGTGAGAGATGAAAGGGTGGGATGTAACCAATAAGGAGATGGCAGGGGATTCTGGGAAGTGTATGTCATCTTTCTGGTGTGTGTGTGTGTGTGTGTGAAGGCCTAGCGTGATCTAGGGAACACATGTGGCAAGCGTGTGTTCCCCCTTCTCTTCCTCTCCCCCTCCCTCCCTCCCCGTGGAAGATGGTGTTCTCACCACCACACACAGCTGTGTGTTCTTTCCCAGCTTCGCCCCTGGAGTTGGAGGTCACAGTCATACTTGCCTCTGTGTGTGTGTGTGTGTGCGTGCGCGCTTGTGAGCATGTGCTGTATAATGGCCATGTCATGAGCTCTCTACCTAAACCCTGCTATCTTGTGTCTCTTTTATCCTTCTATCTCTGCATCACCCCCCCCCCCACCCCAACCCCCCCCCCCCCACACACACACACAAACACACACACACACACAACGCTTCAGTAGAAGCCTCTACCCGTTTCTTTATTTCCTTAACCCTCTCTGTCTCCCTGTAGCTCTCTCTCGTTTTCCTCTTTCTCCGTCTCTCTTACTCTCTCGACTCTCTCTCTCTCTGTCTATTCTCTCTCTCTCTATTGTCTATCTCGTTCTCCGTGTCTCTACTCTCTCTCTCTCTCTCTCTCTCTCTCTCTCTCTCTCTCTCCGTCCCCTCTTGTAGTGAGTGACAGCTCCAGCTCATCTCATAATCTGCCGCGTCGCCCCCCCCCCACCCCCCCCACCCCCCTCCCGAACTCCACTCCAGTCAATTAAAAATCAATACAATGCTCATCTCTAATCTCCCTCCTGCGGGGCTTTGATCCATGCCTCATTAGAAGCAGGCTGGATGTACCTCTGCTGCCAGACGACTCACACACACACACACACACACACACGTATTTACTCGTACACAATCAACATTACAGATGCATAGAAAGTTGTACTTACACATTCCCTCTCTCTCTCTCTCTCTCTCTCTCTCTCTCTCTCTCTTTCTCTCTCTCTAGTATCTCTCTCAGTATGTGCACCTCTCTCTCTCTCGACTCGCCTCACACAGCTCTGCATCGTCATTCTCAACAGAGAGCCATTCATGAATTCATTTCAGATCCTCATCAGAAAAAATGTAATGGCAGGATGAAATCTCAGCCGCATCTATTAATAGGCAACCCCATGTACCACCTTTGTAATACATTTTTGAGGACAGGATCGCTAAAGATGCCTCATGTCTAATTGATACTTAATGCAGCACTTCGCTTGATGCCCAATATACTATACAGGATGTACTGTGTTTGAATGAAGTAGATTGTGGGTCTGCAGTCTTTCCAAATGAAGGCACATGTAATGCTTGAGGCATGGTTTGTGGTAATGAAAGACGATTGACAAATTAACTTAATAAGTAGGTCAACTACGTGAACCACACACACACACACACACCTCCAACCCACCCCGGCCCCCAAATGCTTTCCCCTGGGTTCATACTTCTGAACCAGGCTTTATTTAAGGACCGTTGACTGTCAACTTCTTCATGGCTTCTCTCAACACTCAGCAATAAAGACAAGTATAGGGTTAAAAGCCCATGTGAGGGCAGGTGTGTGTGTGTGTGTGTGGGTAGGTGTGTGTGTGTGTGTGTGTGTGTGTGTGGTGTGTGTGTGGACGCCTGTGTGCCCGTACGGGTGTGTGCGTGTGAGAGAGAGAGCGAGAGAGGGAGCGTGTGTCTGTAATGTGCGTGCATCTGTAACGCGTGTGTGTGTGTGCCCAGGTGTGTGTGTGCGTGTGAGACAGAGAGAGCGAGAGAGTGTGTTTGTAATGTGCGTGCATCTGTAACGTGTGTGTGTGTGCCCAGGCGTGTGCGTGTGTGTGAGACAGAGAGAGCGAGAGAGTGTGTTTGTAATGTGCGTGCATCTGTAACGTGTGTGTGCCCAGGTGTGTGCGTGTGTGTGAGACAGAGAGAGCAAGAGAGAGAGTGTGTCTGTAATGTGCGTGCATCTGTAACGCGTGTGTGCCCAGGTGTGTGTGTGTGTGAGACAGAGAGAGCAAGAGAGAGAGTGTGTCTGTAATGTGTGTGCATCTGTAACGTGTGTGTGTGTGTGCGGAATCTCAGCATTCTAGTGAGCAGCTCTTGGAACTAACCTATGGAGTGCAGCCTGGAGGACCAGGCTTAGGGAGCAGGTGTGCCGGGGTCCCTCTCCGTCTCTCATCCCATTCCATCTGACACATGATTGGCCGGGACAGAGACATGAGACGTGTCTGGAATCCCAGACTGGCGGCCATGTTTTCTCTCTTTTCTTTTTTTTTCCCCTTCCTTCCTCCATCTTCCTCTGCCTTCTTGTGAGAGAAGGATAAAATTAGGGTTGACCTATTTCCCTCGAGGAGGTGCCTATTTCCAGATCTATTTGGGGGTCAGGGTTCAGTCGGGAAAAAGAGGGGAGAGAGAGGGAGAAAAAGCGCCCTTGTTTCAGAAAGTCCTCCGCGTCTTCCTGTGTGTGGAGTGATGCCAGTCTGGCTCCTCCCCCCACTCTGCTACTTTCAGGGGGGTCTAGGGAAGTCTCACACAGGCAGCCAGAAACAGCTTTCTGATTGGACGGCACCCTCCCAGTCTTGACTGGTTTCCATGCTGACGACTGGTTTGCTCCACTAGAAGAAGCCTTCTTATTTCTTTTCTTTTTTTGGCTTTTTTTTTTGTTGCTGTCGGTGCTTGCCATTCCCTCGCTGAAGGAATAGAAACAAGAGAAGGATCGTTTTGAAACGTTTGACAATTTCCATATTATTATTATTTGTACTGTACAATTGTTATTCCGGTACTTGGCCTAGAATTGTGGTGAATGGTGCCGTACAGGGTTACATAGGAATCAGACAAAAATGGCCTTCTCTCCTGGAACTTAACTAACACAGGATATACCCCTCTCTCATCTGCTGGAGCTGCTGGAGCTATATTGCCTTTAGCCAGATGGCCTCTGAGAAGAGTTCAGAAAGTTTTCATGTAAATGTATATTCATGTAAATGTATATTCATGTAAATGTATATTCATGTGTATGCATATTTTCTCATTTGCCCTGTTCTTCTTCTTCATCCTCGTCCATGCTTTTCTTGCTCATTAGATGAGTCCGTTCCGTCTTCGCTCCTTCTCCGTGGGGCAGAGAGAGAGAGAGAGAGAGGAGGAGAGAGAGAGAGAGAGAGAGAGAGAGAGAGAGAGAGAGAGAGAGAGAGAGAGAGAGAGAGAGAGAGAGAGAGGAGAGAGAGAGAGAGAGAGAGAGAGAGAGAGAGGAGAGAGAGAGAGAGAGAGGAGAGAGAGAGGAGAGAGGAGAGAGAGAGAGAGGAGAGGAGAGGAGAGAGAGAGAGAGAGAGAGAGAGGGGGGGGGTAGAGAGAGAGAGAGAGAGAGAAGAGAGAGAGAGAGAGAGGAGAGAGAGAGAGAGAGAGAGAGAGAGAGAGAGAGGGGGGGGAGAGAGGGGGGAGAGAGAGAGAGAGAGTTTTCTTGGACGGGTGCGATAGCCAGAAGGCTCCCGCTTGGCGTGTGAAGATGGGCTCCATGCCATGCCCAATTAACCCGCCAGTTGGCCTAATGGCCTGCTGCGAAGCCTGGGGATGGTGGTTGGAGCGTCTGGAGGTGTGATCCGCGGTACAGGGCAGGGGTCAGTGGGACACACCCTCAACCCTGGAGTTGAGGCCGAACACTTTGAAATAAGAGTTCTCCAAACTCCCGCAGAGCAATCAGGCTTGCCAAACCCAAATTGTGGGAGACAATTTGGCTCCCGTTGAGTAATGGTTCTCGATAGGTTAAACGGAGGGTTTTCAGTGGCAATCTGATTGGCGATTGGCTCCAGAGGGAGAAGGCATGGGAAGGAAGTCTGGTAGATGTATTAGAGCTCATCTCCACTCGCTGGTTTCCTCATCAGTGAATGTGTCCACGCCCACCCACCCTCGACCAGCCGGCTCCCTGTCCTCACTGCGATGCTGCGGCGCGCCTGCGAAATAATTCTTGCATTCGTCTCTATTTTCATCCGCTTCTTAGACCTGTTGGGTCGATCTGGAGCCACTTACAGAAACATCAATATGCCTCCGAAAGACTTCCTAAGGTGAATTCTCTGAACAAGTCTAAAATCCTCATATCCATCACTGCTGAATGAACCCTTAAGCGAGTCCAGTTAAAGCGTTCAAGAGTTCCCCATGACAACGAGCAGGAACAGTAAGACTAATAAAAAAGACATGAAAAAAAAGAACTATTTTTTAAAGGGGGTGTGTTGGAGTTTTTGGAAGGTGCTTAAAAAACCGCGTCCCTTCTCCCACCAGCACATTGAAGAGGGCTTCTGCCAGAGTGTGTTTGGAGAGAGTGTGGCGATGGTGGCGTTTTAATGAGCTGCGCGGCCCAGCCTGGCGCGAGGGAGCACAGGCATAATGAGAGCTGGGCCTGGCACAGTCGTCAGCATGTGAGAGCCTGTCTCCTGTGGCTGCCCGCTCCTGCCCGCTCCTCCCCGCTCCTGCCCGCTCCTCCCGCCACGCCGAGCCGCGCTGCCAAACCGGCCCCGGCTTTGGAGTCGGGGATGAAAACACGCTGAGGCTGCGCTCGGTCCCCAGAACCGTGTTCTCTCTCTCTCTGTGTGTGTGTGTGTGTGTGTGTGGGGATTGGCTTGGTGGAAAAGGCATTGCAGACGAAAAAGGCTGAAGGATCCTTCCAAAGGGGAACTACAAAAGGAAGACCCAAATGGTGGTTTTGCCTCGCGTAACCTGGTCAACGCGTTTGGGACGCTCGTGTCCAAGCTACGAGAGGACGAGCCCCTTCGGATGCTGCCCCCTCACTGGCTGCCCGCTCCCCGCGCCCCGTTCTCCTACCGGCGAGGTATCCGGAGCCCCCTGTGTGTCGCCTCTCCACCCCCCCCCCCCACCCCCCCTCTGCTCCTGCAGCCCTGTTGCTCTGTGATAGATTGAGCTGTCTGCAGAAGGCAAACGAGGCCCGCGCCACACAGAGAGGAGGCATGTAGCAGCAGCTGTCTTGATTCACCAAGAAGAGACACTTCATTAAATCCAATCAGAAGAGCTAAGGCAATGAGGGGAGGGGAGTGGAGAGGAGAGAAGGAGGGAGGGAGGGAGGGAGGGAGGTAGGGGGGAGCACAATAAAGATGGGATCAAGTCAGTTGACTGTAACTCGAAATCTACCTGGGTGAGACTGATATCGCCTTGGCTTTTGGAAAATTTCCTCTGAAGTGTCTCACCGTCTATTCATTCGCCCGCGTCGACGCCTCCTCGCGAAAGGGAGCGATTCAAAGACTGCGAAGGACAGAATAAATTGAGGTGTTTTGAGAGGGAAAAAGTTCCCCTCGGCTTTTGGAGATCAGAGAGGAAAACATGTCCCACTGTCACAGTTAGGCCCTGACTCAATCCATTTTTTTTCTTCTTCTTCTTCTTCTGTAATCACTATCATGTGACATTTCAGAGAGGACTGAGAGCAGCTTGCGCTGAGCTCAGAATGACAGTAGACCAGCCATGAGAACGATGACAGATGGAGTGCTTGGATGCTGTCAGGACAATTAGAGCACATTTCATCTCGCTGTCGATATTGACCGCGCCGGCGCTCATAACCTTTCCAGCCGCCGGGCATTGAGAGGTCTGCGTAGCCGCGGGCACAGGGGGAAATTGCTAGGCTTGAATGCCCGACAAACACACACACGCAGACACACACACACTCCCCCCCCCCCCCCCCCCCCCCCCCCGTTGTACTTCAGAGCTATAAGGGGTTTCGAGAAGCGCCATAATTATCACAACACTGACTTGAGCATCGCTGGGGTCGAGTGGCAATCAGGAGTAGCTGGGTCCCTCCTCCCCTCTCCTCTGGTGCTCCTGGCTCCAGGCTGGAGGTCAGGGGGAAGAAGCCCGTCCCCAAGCGGACAATGAATGCCCTCATTGAGGGCCTCATTATGGGCCTCCGGACAAGGGTTTTTTAGCCCTTGTGGTTAATTTGCCGGCAAGGCGTCTGGGGGTGGCGTGGGCTCCGGGGGGGGGGGGGTTTCGGTGGCGGTTAATAAGAGCGCCGTGGGGGGGGGGGGGGGGAGATGCCCAGCGTTGCTCACCCCAGAGTGTTGCTCCACGGTGCCCTTGTCTCCCCTTGATTAACACGGTGGCTAAATGATGCCCGCTCTCTCCGCACCCACACACGGACAAGCGTGTGCATGTGCGAACACGAATGCACACACACAAACACGGGCACTCCCACACACACACACTCCCACACACTCCCACACACACACACACAAACACAGGAGCTCAATTCCCTTCATCCCTCAAGCCTCTCACTCTGGACCCCAATCGATCGGCCAATCACAGCTGCTTCTCAGTGACACAGGCTGTGAGGGCTGGCCGGGGTCGCGACCCCGCATCGATTCCCCTCTCTGGGATCCGTCTGCTCCAGTGATGGATTCCGTCTCCGGCTCCTCTGCTGTTGGAATCCCCCCCCAGCCAGAGTTTAATCTACAGCGTTGGCGTCCTAACAAGCGCTCAGGCTCTCCTGTCAGCTCTCTCTCTCTCTCTCTCTCTCTCTCTCTCTCACCTCACCTAACCTAGTCTCTCTCTCTCTCTCTCACCTCACCTAGTCTCTCTCTCTCTCACCTCACCTAGTCTCTCTCTCTCACCTCACCTAGTCTCTCTCTCTCTCTCTCTCTCTCTCTCTCTCTCTCTCTCTCTCTCTCTCTCTCTGTCACCTCACCTCACCTAGTCTCTCTCACCTCACCTAGTCTCTCTCTCACCTCACCTAGTCTCTCTCACCTCACCTAGTCTCTCTCACCTCACCTAGTCTCTCTCTCTCCCTCCCTCCCTTTTCTCCCTCTGTTCCACTGTGTGTGGATGAACACAGGTCTGTTAAGGCGTCTCGTATCAGAGCTGCTTGGAGAAAGTGACCCGCTATAGCTAGAGAGTAAAACCTTGTCCTCTTTCGAGCGGTCGTCTTGCGTTTCACCACGTTCATTGTTGCTTCCCTCAGCCTTCTCGACCAGGCTGGTTCATGCAGAGTTCACCAGGGGTCACAGTAGTAATAGTAGACAAAGAACACAGGGTCCGATTACACCTAGCATGTAGTTTGGTGCGGTGAGGTTCTGCAGAACGGTGTGTGTGTGTGTGTCGATGTGTGTTTGCGTGCATGTCTTAATAGATCCTGGATAGTCTTACTTCCTGAATACCTCCCCTACCATAACTTTTATCACTCGGAGGAAATGGTCTTCCACCATGTGTGTGCGAGAGAGAGATAGGGAGAGAGACTGTGGAACTGTGTGGAACGCAGCGTTAAAAGACAGTGGCTTCTCTGTTTTAGCAATCACTAGTAGCGTTGGCCAGGAGCTTTACCTGTTTGACCTACTTGACCAAAGGTTGTTGTGATGTAGCCTCTCTCTCCTCTCCTCCTCTGTTCTCCTCCTTCCTCTCTCCTCCGCTCTCCACCTCCACTCTCACCCATTCATTCAGAATCCCCCCCCCCCCCATCCCAGTTTAGCTGAAGCTGTGGCATCACCAGTCAGGAGAGGCTCTTTGATTCAGACTCCTCTGATTCTCCTGGCCCGAGGACTCGAGGACGCCATGTAGGGAAGGCAAACACCCCCCCCCCCCTTCCCCTTTTCCTCCCCCCCTCCCCTCCATTCAGAGGGTCCTGACAGGTCCGCAACGTCCACGCTGGCAGGGGTTGGAGGGATGGGGAGAGAAGGTGGAAGGCAGGGCGTTGCTGGCCTGTCAGGTTTCTGATCCGTGCCCTCTCTCTCTCTCTCTCTCTCTCTCTCTCTCTCTCTCTCTCTCTCTCTCTCTCTGTCTCTGTCTCTGTCTCTCTGTCTCTGTCTCTCTCTCTGTCTCTCTCTCTCTCCTGGCTGTAATCCCTTTTTTACATAGGTAGAAAACGTTTGAAACGGTTAATTGATGTGGTCGTAGCCCTGTCGAGCCAACCGACGTCAAAGCACAGGTGCAAAGTGGTGTTGAAGGCCCCTCGCCGTGAAAAGCACGCTCTCCTTTTTTCAACTTTTTCATTTTTCGCCCTCGACTCCAGCATGAAAGCACGCTCTCGCCACCGACTTTGTAGCGCGAGCGAGCAGTTGAAGCTAACGCCGCACTTCAAGGCAACGCAACAGAATCTCAACACGGCCTCGTTTCCCTCCTCACTGTCTGTTTCTTAGTCTCTTCTCCTCAGCCAGACTCATCAGCCGTACCCTTTGATCTGCGCGCAGGTTTGCAGGCAGCTCCTTCTCTTTCTGCAGAGGAGAGCAAAGCCAAACTTTACGTGAAGGGCCCTGTCTCGATAAAGAAAGGCGTCAACCCCTTACCTCGTCCCACGGCTGAGAGCTTGACGCGGGGGAAATCTGACTAGCGTGTTCTCCTGTCCGGCCAGGCCATACTGGAACGCAGCTCGCGCTGACATAGTGGTGGATGAGTTGCTTGGAGAGATCTGTCATCCTTTTGCTGGGAGTTTGGAAAGCTCCAGGTAGATAACTGACAAGGGGTTTGTGTGTGTGTGTGCGTGTGTGTGTGTGCGTGTGTGTGTGTGTGTGGGTGGCCGTATCTCCTGTGTGAGACAGCATGTATTTAACTACTCGTCTGTGTCTGTTCCTGGCTATCTGTGTGTGGACGTGTATGTACCTGTCTATCACCGTGCGTGTGCAGCTATCTGTTTTCAAGCCAGCCAGCGCTTTGACGTGGAGAGGGAGAGAGGGAGAGAAAAGCTCGGGGAGAGCCTGGGAAACGCATGGAGGGTGCAGCTTGTGTTACCCATCAGGCCTACCTGTCAGCCCAGGAGGAGGGGGGAGGGTCCTGGGCCCTCCTCCCTGCCGTCCACCACTTCTGTGGGCGCTTCTTCCACACACACACCGCTGCTCTCCGCCACAATAGGATCTGGTTTCCAGGCCCCCATCCGCCGATACAGGCCCGAGATAACTTTGTCTGCCTGCTTGTATCTTTTATCTCACATCTGGGAGCTTTGCCTGGGAGCAGCGCAGTGACAACACTGCCTGCATTGTCCCTGCCCTTGTCATGACAAGGCTCCGGTTTCGGGCGGTCCACGGAACACCGAGAAGCCCCCCCCCCACACCCCTCCCCTAGCCCTTACCGGGGTGAGAACCGTGGCCGGGGGGCAACCGTGGCATGACACTGACACAGGGGTGGGGTAGGGGTGGAGGTAGGACTTGTGGGTTGGACAGTGTGGCCAAAGCAGGTGCGTGCGTGTGCGTGTGTGTGTGTGGTTTGGGGCGGAGAGCAGGGTGAAAACCGATGACAGGAAGTGTTGTCCGCTTGTGTGCGAGATTCGGAGCTCTGACCAATCGGTGGCCCGCATCGTGTACCTCTGGGATCCCGGTGCGCCGGGCTACTGTGCTTTTCACGCCAGCAGGTATCTGATGTACCCTCCCTGGAAACAGATTCCTGCCTGCTGATGCCTGTGTCAGGAAGATTAGATGTCAAATGTATTAAAGGGGTATGACTCAGATTCCCGGTTCTTTTCCCATTCAGGAATATCAGAAAATGCTGGCTAGGTGTTGACATTACCACAATGCATGTTCTGGCGTCAAGCGGTAATATGTTGTTTTCGAACAGTTGAGTGCATTTAGTCTACGGTTGCTGCGTCATACAAAATGCATTTCCATGTAAGAGCATTGGTAGCTTTCTTTTATTACACTGACATTTTATGGAAAAAACATTTTTTTTGCCGCCCCCCCCCCGTTAATTTTATCATGACTTTTATTTTTTTTATTTTCACAAATAAGGCCCAGTACAAAAAGGCTGTTGTACAGTTGTCGTCATTCGGCCTTTGAATGCCCACAACACAGTTTATAACGCCACGGAAACTAACAAGGAAACACTAACTCCTAACCCTCCAGCTGATTACCATTCATCATCAGCAATGCTGCTGCCATGGTGGTAATTCCTTACCATGTTTTAGTCTTGGTACAGGAGGGGAACGTCCCCCCCCCCCCCCCCCCCCTCCAGCCTGCCTGGCAACGTGACAAATGACACTGACACATCTCCACTTAGAGGAAATATATATTTAATCAATACCTTCAAGGAGTGGACTGAGATTGAACCGTAAATCCTGGTAAAGCTGGTGTGAGGAGGGTGATACTAGCTACCTGTTTGCTTCCACCGAAACTGGGGGTTTCTGGGTAAGAGAAAAACGTGGGAAGCCTTAAATACAACGTCCCGAGGTTGAGAAAGGCATTTTTCATGTCCCTCAATGGGAAAGTCAACAAACAACCTATATTTTATATAAACAACCTTTGCTTTTCTTTGCTGGTCCAGTTCCATGCAGTGTCCCAGTTGTCTTTGTCAGACTGTATTGAAGGTCTACAGTGATGTCTTTTTGGAGTGAAACAGGATGCTTGTGTTCATGTGGGGAGTCTTCGAGGGGCTGAACCTATGGATCTGTTTTTCACCTGTTTTTATCATTGTTACCAGCGAAAGAACATGCTAACAAAAGCAGGTTACATGCTGTGTGTGTGTGTCCGTGTGTGTTTATGTGTGTGTGCGTGCATGTGTGCTGTGCAAGAGCAGCTGAGAGAGAGATATAGAGAGAGAGAGAGAAAAAAAAGAAGTAACTCCGTCCAACTTCACTGAAGTTTATGCGCCTGACAAAATGGCCTCGGCGCTCTTCCGAGAAAAGGTTATAAAAGTTTTGAATAATGACGTGACGGGACCTCAACATTGAACCCAGAAAGACAGCCGGTGCGCTGACTTAAGGACGAACAGCAGGCTTTGGGTCTGTTAGCGTCACCCTATCCCTCAACGCTGAACTGCACTAACTCGCTAACTGTATTACCTTGCACTTTGCTAATGGTGTTAAAAAAGACAAAGAGGGCAAGGCTGAGGAGAGGGTAGCGGGCATTATACACTTATCTCCGGGAGTGCATGGCATCATAATCATTTTCATTTAGCTTCGGTGCTTCTTCAAATCCTTTTCCCTGCTCGCTGCCTTGCCCCCTCCCACACGCACACGCACACGCACACGCACACACACACACACACACACACACACACACTCCTTCACTTGACTGTAATGTACAAAGAAGCCACAGTAACTTGATATGGGCAAATAGGCAAACAGAAGCAGGTTTGTTTCTCTTTCATTCTCTAATTTTTCAAGGTTTTGGTGTGTGTGTCTGCATGCGCCTATGTGCAGGGGAAGCAAGTTACTGTGTGTGTGTGTGTGTGTGTGGTGTGTACACACCGCACACCATCCCTGACATCCCATATACCGTTTTACTTCCCCATTTTACACAATTTCTTCTGTAGTTTGTTTGTTTTTTATGTTTTCTAATATGCCAGGTGGTCTCCGCCCCCGAGAAGCATGGCACCGCAGGGGGGGGGGCTCCCTCTGACAGCAAGAGGCCGGTCTCCTGCCGATCCCACTGGCCCCCTGGAGGCCACCTCGCACGCATTCCCTGTTTACATTTCCCTTCTCTTCCACCGTAATAATCAACCTAATCTGGGAAACTTCCATGAAATCCTCCAGTTTGGTTGGGCGTGAAAGTTATGGATTTAGACAAGGTTAATTTAGCTCTGCACTCTGCACCATTTTTAAAAATACTTTTTTAAATTCTACTACATTTCTTAAGGCACGCTCGCAAATGTTTTTGTTACACGAGGTGTGTTTGGATAAACGTAAAAGGAGCAGAATCTGCACGAGCATGTGATTGAGCAAGATTTTTCTGTCGGTCTGAATTGTGATGGGCTTCAGGAACAAGGTTATGTTTCGTCAAAACAAACAAAAGAAACTCAAAACATATTATGTAGATGGCCTCCAAGTGCCTCTCATGATCATAATCAAATAAAAAAAATATGTTTTTAAGGATATTTTGGAACACAAGTCAGTTAATGTAATTGATGTTTTTGTCTAGAAATCTTTCAGAATCATTGTTTTTATGTCAGGTCGCATGCAAACTTGGCCCGGTCCGACGCGAAAGATGTGCCGCAAATGTGGTCTGCTGTCTGTCTTTTTCCACAAGCTAAAATACTCATAAATCATAGCTGCACTCAGTGCGGCCTCACAGTCTTTCTCTGAGACATTTACCGACAGCTGGGATACTTAATCTTTCCTTAAGCTCTTGACAAGTACCTGATGCCTGTCCTAAACAGATGACTGTGTTACTTGATTACTTACCGTTGTCTTCTGGCTTATCTGTACATCTGCACTGAAAAGCAGGCAAATCCTTTAGTTCTATACACAGCATACTTTACATTCTTAAAGCAGATATTTTACCAGTACATGTACTTAACAGTTCTCTATGTTTCTTGATTCCAGCACTTGCATTAAATGCCGACTGTGAATACAGCATCATTTAAGTTAACATTTATATATATATACAGTATATATCATATATAAACTGTCTATATGTTTGACACTTTTCAACTCGCAAGAAGGATCATCTGTAATAGACAGACAGAATAATTTATATCATTTTTGACTCGAGTGTGATTTATGTATAGGTTGTATACCTAGGATACAATCCTAATTATGTACTCTGTTACCTGATGGAATGTTTAAGTACAGTCAAAAGCCCTGCCCTTGAGGCCTCTCTCTCTCTCATAAAGTCAAAGTTTCGAAACCTCACTCTCTAAATTCACCAACTCAAGAATATCCAGTGACTCTGGCCGCTTGTAAAAGGTCCCTGCTCCTGATCCGTGTTGTCATCTGAAACAGATAACAGATTCCCAGGGATCCATAAATTGTACAAACCGCAAACCGAAAACAAACACATGGGCAGGCTCTCCGAAAAAGAGAGCGGTTTTAAAATGCCATGTGCACAGTGGACCTGAGGTAATACTGGTGATTGTGTGCATACCAATGACCCCCAGGTATGCACTACTAACACCATGCTGTTCAGTCAAAGGGGTAACCATTCACACCGTTACAGAACTGCAAAATTACCAGCAGGACTATTTTAGAATAGTTTCTCTAGCTTTTTCTGGGGCCTGCAAGTTTCTCCCCAGATTTATACAACAAACACCAAGTGACTCCTTTAATCACGATCTGGCTGCTTGTTGTCCCAGTTAGAGGAGAGTGAGGCTCATTGGGAGTCATGGCGATGATGCTTCTTCTCACCAGGCCGGCGGACAGCGAGGCCGACGAGAATTAGCCAGAGTGTAATTTATCACCACTCTGCCAATACCCATCGCTTCGGATCTGTACCCCATCTGCAAGGGATGTGCTCAGTGTTTGAGAGAGCGCTTACTTTCGCCTCCAATTACGATTATTCCCAAGTGGGGGAGGAGGAGGAGGAGGAGGAGGGGGGGGGGGCGCGGGGGGTATTGATGAGACTCTGCTCGGACCCTGTGGCCCTGAAAGCCAATGGATTGCATTATCCATTTAAACGCTACTTAGCCCTATATCACCTGTTTTTGGCCTGAGGTGAAGTCAGGTGTCGGGTCGGCGTTTTGTGTGTGTGTGTGTGGGGTGTGCGAATGTGCTCGTGTATCTGTGTGAATGTGTGTGTGGTTGTGGTTGGGGGTGTGAATACGCGTGTGTGTGCGTGCACATTTATGAGGGATCGCGCCCAAATCTTTCGCTTCCTCTCAAGGTGTGCGAGCGCTCAAGCATCCCCAATTAGTTTTCAACAATCCTCCTTCCTCCCCCCCCTCCCGTCCCCCTCCCCCCCTCCTCCCCCCCCTCCTCCCGTCCCCTACCACTAGACCACTAGGGGGTTTTCGATTGCGCAAACTGTCACAGATGTGCTCTAGTTTTCTCCCTGCGTGTGTGTGTGTGCGCGCGAGTGTGTGTTTGTTGTTGTTGCGCCTGCCTCTGCTGTTGCCGTGGAGAGAGGAAGGGGGGTTCGGGGGGGGGGGAAGATAAATAGTTTCCCATCAGATGAAGTGTAATTATTCCACCCTCGTCTGGGAGAGTGTGAAATAAGAAAGGAGCCTGGTTTCCCCGGCAGATGCCAGCAGGTATCCAGAAGCAGTGTGTCTTCGTCATCTCATTTAGCAGCTAAGAGTCCCGGCGTTTACAATTATCACAGGCATAGAGGTGGGAACTCGCCAGGGAGACTGGGTACGGCTGGAGCCGGAACACGGCGCACAAGGAGAAACGGCTCCTTCATGTTGATCAAGTCATCTCCTAGTACATTGTCATGTTTGACTTGTTTAGGGATCAAAAGGCAGGTTGTTCCTTAAATTATTATTATTTTTTTTTAACATTCTTAGCGGAATGATTTTCCAGTATTTCTGCGCTATCGTGTGTACGATTTGCAAAGTGGAAAACAGCAAAGGCTAGCCCCGTTGCAGGCCTCAAGAAACATCACACGGTTTTATTAAAAAAGGGAAAGTGACAAAGAGGCGGTTGGCGCGGTCGTTCCTCAGTCAGCGGACGGCAGTGTGACGCGGCCGGCCTCTGAGTCAGCGCCTCATCAATGATTTCACGGAAGCCCAGATATAGCTTGAGGCCCGCGTAGCGACTGGGACGGCCATGTTTTCTAGCACCCATTCCGCTCTGCTCCCTCCTAAAGGCTCCAAGCCAGGATTAAAACACACTAACCCATGAGTGTGGGACTGAAAATCTACGCGCCTCGTATGACCGCCCTCTGCTATCGTCTTCTTTATCGAAATGAGGTGTCACTAAGTACGTTTCAGGACGGACAGAGACATGAAAATGCAATTACCAGAGAACTCTCGCTACTGCTCTCCTCCGCCAGCCCCTTTGCATTGTGGGTAAACAAGTGCTGCATGTTAACGGAGTATGGATCAAGCCACTGACTCATGGTTAATTCAAGCCTGCGCAAGGTACAGCACTGTGCAGATAATTATAGCCCATGCAGACATGCTGTAAGGTGGTTTCCCACCATGCGCACACACCTACACGCGCGCGTGCGACTGCACACACACCCTCACACGCCTCGTATTTCTAGTTACAATTCAACGGCATGAGAAAGACGTAAGCGTTTTAAACGAAGACCTCAATCTCTTTTATCTCTCCGTGCACTCACACACACACAAACACACACACACAAGCACACACACACTCTCCTTCCCCCGGAGGCGTCCATCCCCAAAACATTTCCCTGTTTGTTTGTTTTGTTTAGCTGCAACGCTTCTTCTCGGAGTTGGCCGAACACCAACTGGAGGTTAAGTTTGTGTAAACGCCTCAATAGAAAAATTGCTCACAGAGAGTTGAAATAACAAGAGAAATTACGGGGATGCAGTGAGGTCTGGGGGGGGAGGGAGGGGGGGGAGGGGGGGGGGGCAGAGGGGCTGTCTGTGCGTCTGCCTGACACAAAGAACAATAAACACGTTCCACATGGTGAGAGGTGGGCTCCAGATGACGAGGCTAGCAGGACCAACACGTGGAAATGGCTTCCAGACCGACCCCACCGAGCACAAAGGGCCTTTCTCACCACCAGTCCTCCACCGCTAGCCCGCTACCTAGCTGTCCTGTCTCTCAAACCCCCCCAGCCCCCTACCACCCTACCCCTCCAGCTACTACTGCCGCCTCTCCTCGTCGGATCATAAACACGGGAGATGTTTCAATCACCTGAGACCTTTGCAAAGCCTCACTACTGAACTTTAAAGCTGGAAAGTGAGTTGATGTTTATAAAAAAAGAAGAAAAGAAAAGACGAGTTCTGAGACAAAGTGCGTGGGGAAATCCTCCCCCATCCAACGTAATCACATGAAAACGCGCCAATGAAAAATGAGGTTTGAAGTGCCTGAAAGGGTTGTGTCAAGTTATTAAGTCCATTTGTTTACATTTAGTCAGCTCTCCCAGGTCATCGGTTAATTGCAGAGTAAATTCCTGTGTTTTCTTTGGCTGTGTGTCAACAACGGAGGAGCGAGGCACGATTAAAAGAAAAAAAAAAAAAAAAGGGTCACATTTCCACGTCTAGGACACTGGCAGCAGGCAGACGTCGTATCCTCGTGTTTGCCAAAATCCACAAGATGGCCGTCTTTTGTGTTGACTCAGGGATTCCTGAGAAAGCATTACAAACTACGACCCTCCCCGCTCCGGTTTGTCCTGCCACGCCTCACATGCTGATTGGGGGGGGGGGGGGGGAGGCATGTGGGTGTGTTGAGTGGGTGACCACGGCCAGGCACAGAAACGAAGACACTTGTGTCTGCCTGCCCTTTTCCACACAGTTTCCAAGGACATCTTCCCCAGATGGATATGTGTAACATACCATCTGGCGAGTCAGGTTAGCTACTCTGGGCCGGGGGGACAGAGGAGTAGTCTTTTCCCTGTGTGTCTTCCTGATTCCCTAGACCTGCACTGTCCCACTGCCTTGATTTATTCGGCATGGCTGGTGGTTTGTCTTGTAAAGTGTGTTTCACAGACAAACAAGCAAGCAGCTGGGGCTCTCTGTGACGGTAGGGGAGGTGGCGTGGAGAGAGCACTCCTCTCCCGCTCCAGGGAGGGGTGTTTTTCCTCGGCTGCGATCCCCTCCGTCTCATTGGTTGGGATGGCGTTGGCGCTTTGATGTGATTGGTCATGAGGGATGTTGGAACGTTTGAGAGATTAGGTTTGTGTCACCTAGTGTAATGTAATGGCTGAGTGTCATGCGAAACCTTGTGTAATGAATTATTTTTAATTAAATGACATCATGGTGTTAGGTAGAAACATTATAGGTGTCATTTATATCCAATTAATACAAATAGCTGAGACCTACATTTTAGGTGTAATATATACTCTAGCATTATAAATATATTGTAAATCTAATGACTGTGAGTTAATGTTTCATTCCTTTTTATGTGAACATTTTTTTTTCCCCAGCCCTGAGAAAGTACCTCATAATGTACATCAGCAATCAGTGAGTCTTTTACGAGTCAGTTATTTAGGTCCATTAGACGTGCTTTGGTTTAGATATCGATGGTTTTGCAGATGCTTCCTGTGCAGGAACTTCAAAGTCTCGGCGTAACGGACAAACATTTCCCCCCGTGAAGCCATAAAGGACGCAGAGTCGAACCACATTGCCTGGTCTGGTCCAGCCTGACACCACTGTAAATCAGAAGAAGAAGTGGAAGAGGGAAGGGAGGGGGGGGAAAAAAGAGGTAGAACGCTGGTTCCATTTCAGGAGTTTGTCAGTAAATCACCGTGTTATAAACACTTTATAATGCAATTGTAAACATTTTGGCCTGATTAATTAAAGTCCCGAGAGGATTTGTTGGTGGTCAAACGGTCTGAGAAGTTCCCTGGGAGCTTTCAGAGACCTAGATCCCCTGTCTCTTTAGTTTGAAAGCTAAATTGATCAATCACCACCATGTGTTTGTGGTCCTGGGAGGAATGGGCCGGTTTAGAAAATGGCTGGGCTTTGTCCACACCAGACAGATCTCCGGCTGGGAGAAAATGTTCCGTCTAGGAAGGGGGGCCCTCGCGTTCTGGAAACCGAAGTTTTTGTTTCAGGTGTGTCAAAATGTCGCATCCATATTCAGTGAGCAGAAACGAGAGAGAAAAAATGAAGGGATGTAAAAGAAAATCTATAGAAATGCTGTGATTCCAGAATTCGCCAGAGTGCGTTTGATGGAGGGGGCTGGACAGGGTGCTGCTCATGTTTACAGCTGTCATAACCAAAGCATCAGGGTGGAACCGGTCTTACACCCCCCCCTGACAAGTGTTTACGGAGGACATGATGAGATTTCAGTTCCTGCTTGTAATGTCAGGGATCGGGGAGGCTTGTCAGGTCCTGGAGACCCACCAATCATGAACGCTGAGGTTATGGGGAGAGGGGGGCGGGGCAGACACCAGCCAGGGATTGATTACAAGACCTGAGATAGCTTACGTATTATCTGTCTACACACACACACACATAAAAGTGAGGGGAAAACCTCACAAAACACACTCTTCCGTGGCTGCCTTATTGATATTTCTCCTTGCTTCCCCCCTCCCACCTGACTGCCTAACAAGGTCATATTCCACAACTTGTTATAGAACTCAATCAAGGAGAAGCCATATCGGTCCATCAAGACTATTTCGCCGCCTCCTCTGACCCTTAATGACGGGCAGGGACGGGCGGGGAGAGCGGCAGCGGGAAACTTTATTGATTTATCCAGACACGACGCGCAATTTGAATGGGGAGAGGAGCATGATGGGCCGGCCGCGCTCCGCAGGAATATGCAGAGACGACAGGCCGGATCCATTTAAGTCCCTCTAACACATGTTTTATGGAAAGAGAATTACATCTAGACCACAGGTTACTGCAGCGGGCATGGGTTGATTATTACATTTAGTAGTTACCAAGCCACTGCCTCCCCGTCGTAAGCCAGTGGGAGTCGTATAGAAATGCAACCCGTGCACTTTTCGCCCGGGCGGGAAAAAAGGAAAAGTTGGTAGTTAAATTGTCATTAGGAGGGAGAAGGCGCGCTCCGTCCGAGCACTGATCTAAGAAACATGGCCGCGCCGACACACAAACATGCAGTCCAGAGTAGAAGATGTCCCTGTCTGAAGGAGATGAAGGGCTGTCTCTCTTCTCCCCACGCTCTCTCCTTTTCTCTCCCCCCCGCACTCTCTCATTTCTCTCTCTGTCGCTCTCTCTCCCTCTCTCTCTCTCTGGAACCAGATAGTCTTAGACATGTGGACCAAAGGGGCTTATATCTTATTTAGATTCCCTTCTTTCTCCGTGGCGGGAAAGGGAGGAAGGACGAGAGAAGACGAGATGGGGTGGAGAGAACATTATTTGGGGAGGAGAGGCTGCGATGTTGAAGCAAGATGATGACGGGCATCCACGACATGTGGAGGGAAAAGAAAACGTCCAAAGATGATGGCGGTATGATGGACTGGGAAGAAAGTAGCTCGCTGGAAATTAAAGGAGAGGAAAGCGAAGGAGAGAGGGAGCCCATAGCACACACAGAAGGAGAGAGAGGGGGATTGATCTCTGGTCTGGAGCGATAAGGGGTGGCTGGGCGGAGGGGGGCAGCGGAGGGCGAGGGAGGGGGTGGGGGGGGGGGTTCTGGAGAAGATCCTCATGTGGCAGCTGGATCTGGGCCTCCTTGCTTGGCCCCTCTGACACTAATTCCACCACCACCCCCCCCCAGATTAGCTGTCATCTGATGCCAGGCCTGCCTGAAATCTCCACCACCCACACCCCCCCCAAACACACAAACACACACACGCACACACTCTCATAAAACAACCCCTAGTAACCCCATACCCCACCCACCACCCTTCCCCCCTGGACACCTTCCGACCCCCCCCATGCCCCCTTTTGCTTCTTAAAACTAAGCCCCTGCGAGCCAGGGCTGGAGCTGGCGTCGGCTGTAAACACTGGCCGGTGTTTGTGTGATGGTTTATCTCTACAAGACGCCAGAATGGGTCTCTCTTCCCCTGTGTCCCCTCCCCCCTCTCCTCCCCCCCCCCCCCTCTCCCCTTCCCAACCAGAATCTTGTGAAGGATTATCAGACTCTTTGAGGGATCTCGCTCATGGCGGACCTGATAAGGATGGCTGAGAGGTGTGGAGTCTGCTGACTGCCGAGGAGAGGGTTGACACGCGGCGGAATGGGCCGGAAGGCTCTTCTTCCCTGCCGCTGTCTGGTTTTTGGGTCAGTGTGTCAAGGCTGTTTGCGTTTGCTTCCCGTGACTTTGAGGTGTATTTGTGGGGATCTGTGGGTCAGTGTACGTAGGCCAAGTGTTGTAGGGCTCTGTGAAATGGGTCACGCCTGATTTCAGTTATATGCAGGGGGAGAGAAACGGCTCCTCTGAGGCTTGTGTGTGTGTGTGTGTGGGGGGGGGGGGGCTGTATCAAGGCTGCAAAAAAAGGAGTCAGGAATCCAACCCCCATACCATGGTTTTATTTCACCAGCGATATTTAGAATGGGATTGGTCCAGAAGATATTTCCAGATGAAGTCCAATCATCGCTGGTCCGTAAATTTGAGCTTACGCGCGTTGAGCTTGACCCTAATGTGAGGATTTAATAGCCGAGCCACTGGTTCCAGTAAACTCTCTAGTGGCAAAACTCTCTGGGATTTTCCTCTGAGGGGCCAGATCTGTGCCACCGTTCGGGTGCTCAATTTGTATCGAAATTGCCCCGACCGGCAAACTCATTTCAGCAGAGCTGGGTGAAAGCCAGGTCCCTGTGAAAGAGCTTAATAAAGCCTCTCTCACTCGGTGAACCCCTGTCAATCTCCCGCTCCTTCTCTCATTTGACGCGTCACGGACAACCAGCCCACTGTTACACTCAGCTGGTTGGTGCGTGTATGGTTGACGCGGTGGTAAGGACTCTTTTGGTTAGGTCAGGTACAACCAGAGTGCAGAACAACATCCGTTTGAACACTGACAAACGAACTATTGTCGCTTTGTGTACCTCCTTTGTTTTGATCTCTTCCAAGCGATGCTTGACCTCTCTGCCTGTGTGTCCTCGTTCAGGTTTCTCCACGGAGAGTACACGGTGGAGGTGGCCATCAATGACTACCTGGACATCTACTGCCCGCACTACGAAGACCCGCTCCCGCAGGAGCGCATGGAGCGCTACATCCTCTTCATGGTCAACTACGACGGCTACACCACCTGCGACCACCGCATGAAGGGCTTCAAGCGCTGGGAGTGCAACCGGCCCCAGAGCCCCAACGGCCCGCTCAAATTCTCGGAGAAGTTCCAGCTCTTCACTCCGTTCTCGCTGGGCTTCGAGTTCCGGCCGGGTCACGAGTACTATTATATCTGTAAGTTGTGTGTGTGTGTGTGTGTATAGTTGGGGTTGTGTGTGTGTGTGTGTGTGTAAGGGGGGGGGGGGGGCATGGACACACTCTTTTACGTTATTTTGTTGCACACATCATTCCCCCACTTACACGCACGCTCGCTCTCTCTCACTCTGTTACACACACACGTTTTTGTTGTAAAATATGATTGGCTCATGGATGCTCCAGCAGATGAGTCACATGGCCTGGAAACAGGGGTTTCATTGGCTGGAGCTAAGTTCCTTCGAGTAACACCAATTTGACCTTGTCCATGTTGAAGCAACCTTTGCCAACGCGGAAAAAAAAATTGCATGAAGACCCCACATCGTGAATTCCTTTTGATCATCTCTGTTATTCTCCATGTCCAAATTGAGGTAGAGGATAAATATTCACAAAGAAATGGAATTCAGATCCCCCCCATGACTCGGACCAAAAGGATGCTGCTGTGCTTCATCAAGACACCCTCCAGCCCCGTCACCCCAGATACATATCAGGAAAATGGTATTGTCTTCGCTGTTTATGGTCTTTGAAGAGATGATTCGGATCCCTTTTATGGGAGAAAGATGGACTGGAGGAGCCAAGCTACGGCAGCGGTGGGGGCTTAATTGATAGGCTTTAGCTTTGTGGTTTGATTTGGCATGTCCAGCCTGCCTCTTCGTGCCAGGGCTGCCCACCAGGAAGCTGCTTACGGCACATCAGAGGGACTAGGGGCCCCAGCTGAGAGCCAAGGGCCCTTCATTGTCTATCACAGCACTGACTACGTGATGGAGGAGCAGTATCGGAAGTCTTCTGATGGTGAATGTTTGGTGGTCTGCGACTGATCTGTGTTGATTTATTTATTTGGATGTAAATAGAATAGAACAGCTGTAATTCCTTTTTGAAAGCAGGGATTGAAAGTACTTTGTTTGATAGTTTTGTTAATTAGTTCAAACTGAGCATGACTTCCCCCTCTTTTCAAAGATGTTGAAAGGTCACTATCAGACAGAACAATGTCATTAAGTTGTTACCATGTAAATGTAAGTACTAGATGAAAGAGTGGACTGTGAAATAAGACAATAAAGCATGACTGAGTGGTCACACTGCTACCAATCACGTCCGACAGAGGGGTGCTCGGAGAAATCTTTTATCTTCGGTTTCCGGTTGGCTGTTTTTGTCTGACCCCAACATCTTTTTGAGTAGGAACCTGTTCATCCCATCTCTTCCCCCCTTGATGAAAATGTCAATTTGTCAAATGGCAAGCAAGCTATTAGCCGGCTGCTTAGCTTCTCAGGGTGGGATCGGTACAAAACCAGTTACCGGTGCCCTCATGCGGAACGCTTCAAATTATGCTGATTGGTCAAATCATATTTAGCAGAGGGAACCTGATGGGGGTAATTGTGTCCTTCTGGCTCCGGCCGCGGTCATTACCATTTTTTGGACACGAGGCGCTAAAAGCCATTAGCCAGGGGGAGAGTTTGAGCCCAGTCGGGGTGGTCGTTCTCCCCAGACAGGCCTGATGCCTCGCCTTCGGGACGCCCCACGCCCCCTCCACCCTTCAAGGTCACGGCACACAGTGTTTCCTACGTTGGAGGTTGTTGTGTTTTTTGTTACTTCCCCCCCCCCCCCCGGGTCCTCTTGCTGCTTCCCCTCTCGTGCCCATCCCCGGTGTGTCCATGCGCATGACAGGCGGGAGTTTGCCAGGGTGCATCTGTCCCTGTTTTGCTAATGGCCCTGTGAAAGGTGTCCTTTGGCCTGATAAAAGAGTCCCCGCTGGGCCCAGGCAGGGAAAAGGCTCAGGGCAGCGTGCCGGATGCATTAATGAGGCAATTTCAGCTCTTTTTCTCCCCCCCCCCCCCTTTTTCTCTCTCTTCTTTTTCTCTCTGTCTCTATCCCTCCCCCCCCCTTTCTCTCAGATTTTAAAAAGCGAAATAAACTTTAGAGAATTTGTTTATATATATATATATATATATATATATATATATATATATATGTATATTTTGGGTGAGGGGGGTGAATGTTCAGAGGGGAGAAAGCAAGTCAGTCTTTTCATCTTAAATTAATAAAGCTCATTAATTGGGTTGGTGCGAGCGACCCTGTGTGTGTCTTTTGTTGCTAGGTAGCAGCTCTTTAGCCTCCAGGAAGAAAGGTGACACAACATCGCCCTATTATACTCAGCCCTGAGGCACAGCGCACCCCCCCTGCCCTCCCCAACCCCAAAACTACAGGCACATCCATTTAACATTGATTCAGCACAAGGCAAAGGACTCATCTGTGGCCTGAAGGGAGATGAGGCTTGATGGTTCTTCTCACAAGGTTGCAGTGTTTCATCATTTTTAGTGGTCCACTGCCATCTGTTGTTTGTTAATGCCAACTTTGTTACCAAAACCAGACTTTTTGCAATTTGCAGGGAAAACAAGCCTTTAAAAATGTGCTGCTCGCACACAAACGCCTCCTACTTTTCCTTAATATTTATCCTTGACCAGTGTTTCAGTATGTGTTCCGCTGATTAACGAGATACCCGAGACTGTACAATAATCGGGCTGGTTTGCGGCCTGTCTGCATCCAGGTCAGGCCTCTTCCATGGTGCGGGCCAGCCTGGTCGTGACAGTATTTAGACAGCCCCCCTGTGTGACGAGGTCAGGACTGACGGGCCTCATACACCGCCTTCTCTTTCCCCCCCTAACCAAGCCCCCCTATCCCATCAGTCACTCCAGCCAGTCTGTGTGTATGGACCCCTCCACTCCTACATATGGTATATATTTCAGTGCTTATTATCCTCTGGGTGATGGAAAGGTATTTAGGCTGAGGGGGGAAACAGTGTTGGGAGGGGGGGGGCGGGGGGAGGGGGGGGGTGGGGAGTGGGGAGGGGAGGGGGGGGACAAAAAGGTCCAGCCTCTAACCGACGGGGCGTCGCAGGACTTATTATGCCCGGTTGGTTGTTGTCACTCCCAGGCGAGGAGGAGAGGACGGAGAGGGCGGAGAGGGCGGAGGACAGAGGGCTGGGCGACACAAAGAGAAAGCCCAGTTCAAAGTTGGCATTCAGCGTCGGAGGAGCGCCGTTCCTCCTTCCTTCCCCGTCCTGAGCTGTTTTTAATGCACTCCGCCCCGCGCCGCCGGGCCTGGCCCCCTGCATTGTGACGCCTTTTGTCCCCCAACGGCACACCAGGCTGGGAAGCAGTTCCTCCCGCCATTCCCTCCTCCTCCTTTACGTTTTTTTTTCTTCTTCTCCCCCCCCGCCCCCCCTGCTTTGGCTACTACCAATATCGTAGCTGTCTGGCCCCTGGGGGGGAGGGGGAGGAGGTGGTGGGGGTGGGGGGGGGGGGCGCAGGGGCGAGAGGGGTGGCGATAGGGGAAGGGGAGGGGGGGGTCCTGAGAAGTTTGGGATGTGGGGAGGTACCACTGGGGGTGAAAGGGGGGCTTAGCTTGGTTATCTGTGAACAACAGTGCGTGTCCATCAAAGCTAGTGTAACCCCGTACTGCTCTCTGCAGGCTTTCAGGCCTGCATTCATCAGATGGGAAGTGGTGGTATTTTCAGTGTCTCAATGCGTACGTCACAGTAGATAGGATCTCTGCAACCCTGCTCTGCACACGCTCAAACATAAACTTGACTCTCACGCAATATATACTCTTTAGTATTCCTGTGAGTGTTCCTGTATTAGCTGGTCATGTGTTTGGAAAAAATGGCTTAATTACAGCAAGTTATGACTAAATGTATGCATCCTACTGCTGCGTAATTGCAGAACTAATAACCAGAATACTATTGGCATTTTAGTAAATTTATTTTTATGCCAAAAGCTAGGGTTCCTGAAGTGAAACATAATTTGGTATGCAGGAAGGAATATAATTCCATTCTGGGCACAAGACTACTTTGGATCATTACACTTTGGTTCAAGGTTAAGAATAAAGCTCTGTGCCCAAAATCCTCTCTCTCTCTCTCTCTCTCTCTCTCTCTCTCTCTCTCTCTCGCGCTCTCTCTCGCTCTCTCTCTCTCTCTCTCTCTCTCTCTCTCTCGCTCTCTTGCTCTCTGGCTCTCTAGCTTCAGTATGTTCCTTCCAGTTATGTCATTAACATATCAGAGGGCCTTGGAGTTGCTTCTTGTTTTCTCTAACTCAGCCATATGGTGTGTGAATATGCAGAGCCACTTGGACCGTGAAGTACTGCAGTTTTGTTCTTTGCACTCTAGTCACAGAACAGCCTGCAAACTGATTAGCCAAACTAACATTTCTGCGAAGCACCTGGCCAATGCGATATTCCGACTGGAGTGGCAGTGACTCAGGGCCAGGGTCACCAGAAGAATGACTCCCAAACTGACAGACTTGACAGACGCCAATGTTTTGGCTCTAGGAGTTGGAATACCTAGATGACCATTATTTTACTTTTATTTTGAAAGGGCGGGGTTTGGATCGAAAGGGAAACAAACGCCTTATGGATCGCTGCTGTGAAATCTGGGTCCAATAATGGTTGAGGACATTTTAGTTTTAATGGAGCACTACTTATGGGCCTTCCCAGGCAGTATAATGTGAGCTATTTTCTCTTAGATTTGACAAGAAAACTGCTGCTGAATGTGTTATTCATTAACAAACACATGCTTGTCTCTCTTTTTCCTTCCCTCCCTCCCAGCATCCCCACACCCGAACCTCGTTGGGAAGCCCTGCTTAAAGTTAAAAGTCTATGTCAAGCCCACAAGTAAGTACTTCTTCTACAGTCTTAAGGGAATGTTGAATAAAATTGCTTACAGCGTCTGTTTCCCCCCCTGGACAACAGTTTTGCCATGTACGGAACTGGTAAAGAAAGCAAGGGGTGACATGTCGATACCGTGTGCTTTCTGTGGAACACACTTGCATCGTTTACTGGTGTGAGAAGGACGAAGCGCATTTCAAATGCTGCCCTCCGAGCACTATAGCACAAATGCTATCCCCCCTTGCACTGCATGCGCGGGGGATACCCCTTGTCAAAGCTACCCAAACTACCGCTGCTCCTCTTGCGCAGGCACCATAAATCTCCATTCATCCTGGACCCTGTGTAACCTGCGAAAGGTAAACGAACGGCAGGAACACCTGCAGGGTCAGGAGACTAAGCTACTAAGCCTAGCTACTAGCCTTCTGCCTTGTGATTCATAATGGTATGCCTCCGTTCTATCTCTGACTAAGCTCCCAGTGCTTCCTCCGGCCACCCCCCACCCCTCCCCCTTCAGATCTGTGGCATTTAGAGTTGAACTGATAGCGCCCATAGAACGACACACACACACAGGCACACACACTTGACACTGTAAGGTAAACACACCTGCCCCCAGGGCACAGTCTGGTGGAAGTGATTCATCTGCCACCGGCCAGATAACAATCCGACCTCTGACCTCCAAACGGTCATCATCCCCCCCAGCCCGGATGGTCTCGCTAACCCACAGGGCTGAAGGCTCTTTACACGTGTTGCAGAGATGGCGTGTTGCAGAGATGGCAAGCACTAGGGGGTCAGATGGCTGAGGGGTTAGGGAATCGGGCTATTAATCATAAGGTTGCTGGTTCGATTCCTGGCCGTGCCAAATGACGTTGTGTCCTTGGGCAAGGCACTTCACCCTACTTGCCTCGGGGGGAATGTCCCTGTACTTACTGTAAGTCACTCTGGATAAGAGCGTCTGCTAAATGACTAAATGTAAATGTAAATGACTAAATGGAGAAGATATCGGTTGTAAACTTGGGAGTTTGTATGTGTCTTGCTCTCAAGTCGAGCTTTTGGTTAGTGTTGATATGAGCCACAGCTCCTTTGTGTCAGTTGGATTGCGTATCTTCTTAAGTTGCGGCCTTAGAGACGGTGTACAGACCCAACAGGTTTACATGGCAAAGCTGCACAGATGGCAAGGAGGGAAACATGTTATAGCTACATGTAAGCTTACTGTAGGTGTGAAATTATCAAGTTGAAACAGGGGTGCCTTTTAATCTAGTTGTCAGTGTGTACCAAGGATTTTCAAAGGCATTCGGCCCCCGACAACATTGTCAAGATTAAGAGTCATCATGCTGCAGATGTGTTTTCCATACTGGACCACAGAAGGCATTCATTCGTTTCGAGCTATTTGTACAAAGCCTTTGGAGAAAAGGAAGGTATTAAACTCCCTTCACAGTTCAGACTACTGTGTCAATATTTGGAACAGTGTCATTTGCAGAGTAATATCCTTGGGTTTAAGTTTGGTGGTTGTAATTTCCAGTATAACCTTACCTCTCGCGTCAATCCATTATCTGTGTAATTGTGAACCAATGTGTTTAAGATGATCAATCACAGGGCTGTTAAAACAATAATGTCAATTGTAAGTCTGACTAGTATTTTTATTACAGAGTATTATAATTAACAGTTTCCTTAGCTGCTCAGTCCAATTTGTCCGACCTCGTTTTATGTTCTTCTGCTAGACATTTTGTCCAGTCTTGTGTTGGACACAGTTTGGTGTCATACAGTAAAAGCGTGTCGTTCTATGAAAATAAAAGCTCAATGAAGACACAATAAGGAGATTGATAAACGTACAATATCTGTATATTGGTATAGGTGCTTTGTTATTTTCAATATATAGACTGGTCTTTAACAATGGCTAGAGCCTGTTCATAACAATGGCATGCAATCACAAACATATATTCCTTCAATGCAATCCAGTTTCACCTGAAGACATTTCATAGAACAACTACGGATTTCTTGCACAATCTCAGGCTTTTTTTAAATTTTAAACAAAAACCTTGTCTGCGCAAATAATATATTTCTGTGACTGTTTGAATAGCTGGGGGAAAGCGGTTATTGGATTGTGTGGTTTATTCAGGATTTATAGGAGGATTTCAGTGTGGATTAGGTTGGAAGTCTGAATTGAATTTCCATAGGCAGTCACTATCCTGTGTGGGTTTGGTGACTGGGAAATATAAAAATATATATATATATGTGCATATTTACTATAACAGAATGGTTTAGAATGACCCGTCTTCCATACCATTTCTGATTCAAGCAACCTGGTCTTATTACTCTGCCCAAACCATTACCATAATTTCCCTCGCTACGCTACGGTATGTAGCGCTGGGTAGAAGCCTCTATTTTCATAAGGAGCTGTATTTTAAAAATGTTTATTTTGAAGTGTTTGGGTTAAGTTTCTTACATACCTAGGTAAGGTAATGTATATATAAAAAAACATTGGACCAGTTCGAAGAGCCAAAAATCCAGGTGCTCGAAGGAGAAAGCGGAGGTGTCATAAACGGTGTTCAAGTGCGTCGTTTAGGCCCTGCCTCACGCCACTCTGCCTCACGCCTCCCCGCCACTCTGCCTCACCGCCACTCTGCCTCACGCCTCCCCGCCACTCTGCCTCACGCCTCCCCGCCACTCTGCCTCACGTCGTCAGGCAAGACTCTCGCTGAGAGCTGTAACTGACATTGAGCGGCCGTCGCTCTGCCCTTGTCACCGCGGAGATGACAGTCAGACTGATGGGTGTAAACAACGTTGCCGTGGCAGACTGGCGGTGGACCTTATCTGGGTCACAGAGATGAAAATAACAAAAAAGGCCCCAATATACAGTAGTGCTTTCCGCTACATTTAGTATGAATGAAACTGCATAGATTTCTGTATATGATTGCTTGTCATCTCAAGTGTAACCTCTCTTTATTTTCCCCATCTCTTCTCTTTCCCATCTTCCTTTGTCACCCTCTGTGGCTTGTCCCCCCTTTCTCACCTCCCTCTGTTTCTCCCTGTATATTTATGTATTTTTTATTTCTCTCTCCCTCTCCCTTGCCTTTTCACTTCTCCCTCTCCCCCTCTTTGCCTCTCCCTTCCACCCCCTCTCTCTCTGCCTGGATTTCTATTCATCGTTTTTTTATTATTATTTCTCCCTCCCTCTCACTTGCTCTCTTCCTCCCTCCCTCCCACTGCTCTTCCCTCCCTCCCTCTCACTTGCTCTTCTCCCTCCCCCTCCCTCCCTCCCACCTCTCTATCGCTCTCAGATGACTCAGTGTACGAGTCTCCGGAGCCCTTCCTAACAGATGACAGCGCTGGTGGTGGCTGCAGCGTGGCCGTGCCCCGCCTGGCCCTCCTGCTGGCCGTGCTGCTGACTCTTCTCCTGGCCTCCTCATAGCAGCATGGGCCCTGGACGCCCCCCCACCCCCCCCAAAACGCAGCCCCCCGCCTCCCTCCATCCCTGCTTAACCCCCCCCCCCCCACCCTGAGCCTCTTCCCTCTCTGGAAAGGGGACCCCGCCCCAACCCTTCACTCCCACCGTGAGTCACCCCTGGACTGATCACCCACAACTCTACAAGCAGGCACCATCTGGACAGCCCCCCCCCCCTCCCTCCTGCTAGAACCCCTGCTTCAAGATCGCCAACCCTTGACCTCTCGGTCCACGGTTCATATTCAGAGAGGGAGGAGTTACCAAGGACCAGAGGAGCCTCTGTAAAGACGTTATAAAAACAGCCTTGAGCAGGAAGTGGGCATTGTAAACAGAGTTTCCGTGTTCACTGACCCCCTGATCCATGCCGCTTATGCCGTCGACAACGCCTCAGTCGTCTCAACTCCTCCATCCACAGACTGTGTCTCTTCAGCGTCTTTGTGCTTTGATTATGCCAGAATATTCTCCATCTGTACATGTTCATTACGTTGCCCAGTGTACAATAGTCATAGTATCTTTATTTGTCATGTCTAGTTACCTCCTCTCTTTCTCTCCCCCTCTCTCTCCTTCAACACCCCCCCCCCTCTCCTCCCTCCTCCCTCCCTCCCTCTCCTCTCTCTCTCTCTCTGTCATTCTGTGAGTCTCTGCCCAGTTCAACATCCTGATAATTTCTTTGAGTAGCAATCCAGAGTAGGACAGGACCTTTTTTCAGTAAATCTGCCAAAGACACTTGTTTAACTTTTATACTGGGGAGGGGGGAGGAGGGAGTGGGCCTGAGTCATGACTCTTGAAGAATCTTGAAACAGGCCGTCCAGCTTAACCTAGACTGAGGCTTTAGTCGGCTTCTTTACAGAGAGGGCAGTTGTAGATTTTTAAGAACAAATTTTTCTTTTTTTGTCATACAAAAAAAAAAAAAAAGAATGTTACATACAAAACAAAACAAACCAATCAAAAATGGCCTTTTTTCCACTGGTGCTGAATTCAATTATTGAGTCTTTGTGTCGAAAGCTGCAGTGCTGAGTCGAAGGGGGACATCATGTGGTGAATTGTGTTTTTGTGAAATTCAGGTCTTGCGTTCAAATTCCCCCCTCCCCTCACACCCTTATTTCTCTCCCTGTCTCCCTCTCATTGGTATGAATGTGAGGTTTTCTTCGCGAGAGGGGGCTTACTGTAGTTTGTGATCGCTGCGTCCCGTCGCCGCGACGACGGTGCCGCCACCCTGACCCCGGCGGGTCAGTCCAGGAAAGGAGGGCCGAGCATTTTCGAGAGGGAACGGACATTGAGAATTCCCATCATGCACTGTGCCAGATCGAGGGACTCGGGCCTCGCCCACACTCTGTAGTCGGAAGGATCCTCAGAACCACTCCAGCAGGAGTTTGAGAACTGTGTAGCACTTCTGCTTATGAGATGGACTCTTACGGAAAACCGGGGACATGTGACGTGTGGGAAACTCGCCGTGAGCGTTCCTGCCTGCAGTCCAAGATGTGACCTAATGTCACAGAGAGCTCGCTGGAAAGATCAGAAGGAACACAAATAAACCATGAGACCTAACATGAATACGACTTTTATATTTTACTTTATTCCATGTTATTTTTTACTTTCCTTTTCAAAAAAAAAAGCAGAACAAATTATTCATATGTGATATGAAATTATAACGTAGACCCTTGAATTACTAGAGAGAGGATGGTACCAGTCTCTACTGTCAAACAAGTCTAGAGAAGTCAGCCGTTTGCTATTGTTGTTGTTGTTTTCCTGCTTGTATCACAATGCATTCTGGTACTTGTAGTCCTGTATTTTTTTTTAAGGTGAAGAACATGGTGTGGTTATCCAATCATTTCCTTTTTAGTTGGTTTTAATGTGGATGAAAATATGTTTTGATTTCATACTGTATGAAATGTACCTGTTTTGGCAAAGACAAGCTATGGAGGTTAAATGGAAAAAAACTCAAATAAAGCTTTTTGTCTATAGTGGAAATAGCTCTGGCTTAAAGTGTGAGATGTCTGCGCTGTAGGCTGATCCACCAAGTGAATACATTATCATTATCGAGCTGTGATAACTGCTGTTTCAATCTACCACAAACTCTTGGCCATTGTTTACAGTGTGTTTGATTAAAGTGAGTTGCAGTCTAATGTTGATACAGTACGCCGTTTTGTAGTAAAGAAAAGGAAAAAAAGGTCACCATAATTCTATGAGAAAATCTCCTGCTTTTGAATATTTTCTTAATGGATGCTTGTTACAAACATTGCAACATTTGCCAGAGAGCCCGGCGGTTTTAATCACTCCTAATTGAAGGATTCGACGTTCAAGATTAATGATGGAATTCCCACTTCGGACTTTTCTGTGATGCATGACAATTAAGTTTTTGCCCAGGAAAAAAAACGTTTCCAATCAAAGAATTGACTCTTGTCATGTACCAAATTACCTCTGGTAAGTGTTCAGAGGGAAGATAATTTAAGAAATGTTTCAGTGTTTGATAATTTCACAACAAATAAAGCTTCCCCTAAAAGTAGCATTTGTTTGATTTTGACAGTTTGATTTTGACTTCTAAATCACTAGCTTCTCCTCTTCCTGTCGCTCATCTCTGACCGAGTTTCATCCTGCTGCGAGACTAATTCATGAGTGACTGAACGAGGCAATTTAATTCAAGCAAATCATAAACATAACGACCACATTGTAGATGTGTTCTTTCTCTGACCCTTCGTCGACTCGTTTCTTTCAAAGGAGATGGAAAAGAGTAAAACAGGGGTGGGAAAATTGTACGGCGTTTAGGAAATGAGGTTTGATAGCAGTGAATGCAGCAGGTACCTCATAGCGAGCCATCAACTGGTAACCCGGGGAGAACGACAAAGGGCCGATGGGGTAATTGAGGGTGTATTGAGACGGTCCCCCCCCCCCCACCCAAGTTACAATTGACGTTATTTCCTTCCCACATCTCTTTTGTAGAAATCTTGAGGGCTCTTGGCCCTTATTTGTATTCAGAAGAAGCCCTGTACTGCAGTTCTATGGCCATCTGCAACAGCACTGTATGTCATTTTACTTTGTACTTTCAGCAACCCTCTGGGCTTATGTATACAGTACATAACTGACTATAGCTGGAGTGGTGACTTATGCAGTGCACCTGTGGAGTTCAAAAGGTTATGCAGAAGTTGTTGACCATTAAAAAGGTGGTGAAACTTTTTTATATACCGTTTCCAAAAAACGAGGATCTCTTAGTTGTGGAAAAGAACCATTTCTATCTTTTTTTTTTGTCATCCCTTTTGCACAGGATGGAATAGTCAGAGCTGAAGGTTTTCCTGTATCAGATGGTAAACAAGCAGCACCAACTTCATCAACAATATAAACAAAACAGTAAACATAGTTGGTGAATGTGAACTGTATACAGGAAGGCCTACAGTCACAGACTCAGAGCAGAAACCTGAAAGGGCCAACTCAACTGTTTCCAGCTGGGTCCTTTGTATGTCGTCAATTAAAAGATTTCCTTTCATCCTTGCCTGCATCTCTGGCACAGGTACCCTGGTAATGACCATCGATGCAATTGTAATTAGTTCTGTTAATGGGAGCATAGACCGTTAGATGAATATAAATTTTATGTGAATACACAACAAATGCAAAAGATACAACCGCCCTCATGGCCAATTATCGGATGAAGTACCTTTGCCACTCTATAACAGCGGGACTTTAAAAGTTCCCTTGGGGAACCGGTAATAGAAAAAAAAAAAAAAAAAAAAACTGAGACTGAGACTGATTAGTAATCCGTGGCTCTCTGCCTGTATCATTCCTCATCTCTGTCCCCTGTTTGCCAGCGTGGACCGAGTGTCTCTTGTGCATCGTCGTCTTTTAAACAGGGGAGCATGTGAGATACCACAAAGCTCCTCTTGACCTTTTCACAATCAAACAGGCAGCAGCTGGGGGCCCCGCGAGGCCCCCAGCGAGAGGGGGCTTCAGCACTGCCGGCACTTCCAGACACGGCACCGCGGGCGTCGCCTGACGAGATAGAGAGCGACTGGTAGCCTGGCTCACTCAGGGCGAGTCGTGACTGGCAATCTTTAGCCCCGTTCACTCCGCCAGAGTGCTTCTCCTTAAGATGCCACTGATCGGTTATAAAGCCCAACACACACATGGGTGGATAGAGGAAAACTCAGACTCCAGAGTGTTTGGCAAAAGAGACAAACAAAAAAACGTGTGCCCTGCATTTAGTCAATCGAGTTAGATAGTTTAAGCGTTTTGTTTTTCATCCAGTGGCTGTTTTGATAAGATGGCAGGTAAACTCTCATCAGACAGTCTAACCTCAAATGCAAGGTCATTGCAATGCTGATAGCTTCGGCCATGGAGTCCTGATAAACAACACTTCGACTAAAAGATTTGTCGTTTTTGTCACCCTGTGCTTTGAACAAGCCCTCCGCATGCCATGTTCCTGAAGCCAATGGCTCTCTACTTCAATCCCAGGACACACACCCTCCAGATGTAAGCAGTTCCAATGCGTTCTGTTTGCCACGGTAATTCCCTCCGCTTAACACATATTTTAGCATAATTAACAAGAGCAAGACAATCTGCCGCTAATTGATCCTGCATTTCGGCCAGCTGATTCTCATTGGAGCCTTTTTTTCCTGTGCTCTCCTTCTCTCCCTCTCTAACACAAGAGGGTGAAGGCCTGGATTTCTTTATTAATGAGCACCATCTGTGCTCAATGTGGGAGAGGGAAAGTTTGAGCGCAGGGAGAAGAGAGGAGCAGGAGAAAAGAGGAATGTTTCATGTGTAGGTGCAGCCAATGAGAAGCAATGGTCACACACACAAACACACGCACACCCACACGTACACACCAAATCAAGATTGAGGGCCGTCATAAATGTCAGGATGTTTGAAAGTTTCAGGACCGAATACCGCTATTGGACGGGTATCGCGGTGCTTGTGCAAATAGTAAGTTACAACTTCCCCTCTTGTGCTTGGAGAAACCCTGAACATTCCCATGTCTTGACTGTCTCTCTTCTCTCCGTTCCCTCATTTATTTCGGTATCTTTTTATGCAAACTGAACCAGTTCATAAGTGCAAGCAGATGTTTCATCTCCATTCAATGAATGAGGGTGCTTCAGGCACGGAAATTTGATCCTTGGCACTGGATGTGAGCTGTGCAAAACAGGTTTTCTTTTTTCCATGTATGAATCCAAAATGTTACGAAAAGGCAACAGGACCGTCTTCGATATGCAATGTGCGTTCTAGAACTGGATGTCCAGTGAACGGTTCTCACATAAGTCTGTCACCACAGAGTAAAAAAAAAAGAAAAAAGATTTGACGACTTCCAACGACAGAATTCCTGATACTTCTGAAAGGTAGCAGGAATAGCCACATGAGTCCAATACACTGGGAAGCAGCAACCCCAAACTGTCAGAATAACTGATTGTAAGCCAAACCTCCTGTACAGATTCCCATTTCCTAAATAGGCAGTCTTGCACATGGAAAACAAATCAACTGAGATCTGAACACAGTTAAGTCAACGCTCGGGGAGAATAGTAATATTATCACTGTTAATTCAACAGGAAGAGCTTCTTACTGTGTGGGAGACACGTTCAGGGTGGGTCGTGCCTCGGGTTAGAGAGAGGCATGATCATGAATCACAGGTGCAAAATGGGAAATAAACGACAACGTTTTAAATCATCTTTAATTTCTTTAGGCTCTTCCCCATCTCCGAAATCCCTAAATGATACGTAATCTGTCCCTGATATCGTTATGCAGTCTCTGTACAGTTATATTTACAGACCTCTGCCACCTGTTACTTAACATGACTGCTTTTTATAATCCAGTCATCTCAACAGTAAGGAAAAATCACAGATATTGGTAATTCTTTGTATTCAGCCGCCGGTGGGCCATGGAAACATGGTGAGAGGTTTAAAGTCTGATTTGGATTGAATTGCCCTGTTTGCATTTTGTTCTATATCAATACAGTATAGGTCTATTATTTGGAAAAGAGAGAGAATGAGTTGATTTATGTTTTCATTTGGTGCACAGAAACAGCATTTAGGGACTTAAATCTGTGGGAATTGGAGAGCAACAGTTTGCATAAAGCAGTCTGCTTTCCTACAAGCATCAGATTAGATTAAACAAGAGCTAACTGTGAAATGGATAAAACAGCCATGGGCAAACTATATTCAGGATCAACAGTAACCATCAAATTGAATAGGAGAGCAGACCTCATTGAAGATGGTAAAAGCCGGGGAAAGTTTTCTTCATTTACATTTAAATAGATGTGCACGGTTGAGATGCTGGGAGAGTAAAATAAATATTTGCTTTTGTTGTCGATTTGATTAAAGTACCACTGTGTTACAGGAGTGAGATCCCGTCTTTGCATTCCAACAACTGAATTCTTAACGGCAGAACGCCATTAAAGCCAACCGTCGCTCTGTGCAGTTTCACTCATATCCATCAGTCTTAAACACACCGTCAATAAGTGATCTCACATTTCATTGGCAAATGTCAAAGTGTAGTATTCCCTAACTTGTCAGGTATGTAAAATGAATGACAGTGTGAGTGTTTATCTAGGCATGTTTCTAGAGCTGTGGTCTAAATAACGACAAAAACATTGTTATTCACTTCATTGACTTTTCACAAATTTTACTTCATGAGTTCATTTGTTATCTTGTAGAACCATCGTATTTTTTGCGAATGGTTAGAGGAAGGGAAAAAATACTTTTCCTAAACACAGTCTCATCAGACACACATTTTAAAACCTTCAACTAAATCATTTTCATTGGATTTTCTCAACGGTTAAAAATAATTACACGCTGACTGATAATCAAACAATGCCACCAGAATTACAGTATACAAATATGTGTGCTCTGCATTCTGGATACAATAAGGAGCTTAACAGAATAGTTATTTTTGATATCTGTGTATCAATATCAAAAGGTTAAAACCAGCTGTGAACAATTATGTGCCATTTAACATTATGGCTCATTGCGTTTTATTGCTGTTCAGTACTTACAGCAAGCAATTAGGGCCAATCTTGGTCTAGGCTTTTTGCTTTAGTACAACTTCAGATTGACTTGAAGGTAAAACCTTCATTGTTAAGCTCATGTAGACCCTGTGTGAATTCAGCAATTGTTTAAAAAGTATATGTTTAAGTCTGACACATCTCTATGATGCTGTTGAGAACAATGATTGACTTATAATGATGAATTGTAAGTGCCAGTATGGCGCCCGCCATACCAGAAAGAATGGCCCTCATACTTACAATAGGGTTAGGTTTAGGATTAGCAATGACAAGTGTTTGAGGTCCTTTGCATATAATGCACGTAAGTAATTCCCTTTTTAAAAAGGAGAACAATGTAAGTAAACACTGACACAATAGATGTCCTCTCCACATCTGTACGGCACTCTGGTTTCTCCAATTCCCCACATAGCTACCCTAGATTTTTTTTTTAAACGATTCAGGCCAAATAGTTTTATTAGAAAAGGTTCTGCCCAACTATTCTTCCTGCGGCCTCCATATCCCACCATCCCCTTTGTCTTTCCTGGTCGTGGCTCACATTATCAATGTTGACTTTAGGCTTTTGGGGGATTGAAGTACACAAGAGGCTTGCAGGTCATTGAGTGGTCATGGTAGGGATACTCCATGGCAACTTAGTCGTCCCCCCCCCCCTCCCCCCCTGCTCTCTGAGGGCAACAGGAAGTCTCCCTCCGGGACTGACTGCTTCTTTCCCACTCGTTAAACCATTTTGCCCTTTCAATGAAGTCAGAGAGACTTGAGGCTGAGTGAAAAATTGAAAGACCTCTTGAACCCAGGGCCCTCGTTGCACAGTGCACACTAACATACTCTGTCACAGGCGCACAGACACAACAGACGCGGCGTCTTTGGAAGGCAATGTTTGGGTTCGTGGAGAAAGACAGACTCTGTCAGTTAGGTAACTTAGACCGCTAATGGACATATGGTGTGTGTTCAGACGCTGTAAATGGTCGCAAATTGCTAATGTTTAACGATGATGTATTAATGTTCACTCGGCACTCCCCAACATCTGAGTCCATGTTTCGGCTGAACCGAGCAATGTTTCTAGAGGATGGTGCACATACATTGCAAAAAAAAACTGTCGGCCATTAGTAATCTCAATGCAATTTTCCCTCGTTAAAATCCACTTTCGATAATTATAGTCACTTTGGTGTTTTTTGGAAGGGGTTGTTATGAGAACTAAGTTGTTCAACAGAGATTGTGATCTTTCACAAACCGGCTAGAGATGTTTTACAAACAGCAGGGATGTAGGCAAGGGTATGTGTTATACCAATAATTCATTTAGTGCCTCAGCACGCAATCTGGTACACACTGACCGCCCCCCCCCCCATAGTCCTGCACTTTTCCCTCTGAAACAAACTACGTAGATGAGGGGGAAATGGAATTAATAATTCATAGGCGACTGGAGAGAGGCTGTTTTTTTGAATCAAGTGTTTTGACATTTGTCTCCTGTAATCCAAAGTACCCGGTGATTGAGTGTTTGAAGTGGTGGCGAGAAGGCAGAAATGAAGGGAGATTGGCCTTGGGGGTGGGGGGTGGAAATGGCTTTACATGACGATGACTCTTTGTTCCTTTCCCGTCTTATTCGCTAACGCCCAAAGACCCCTGTATGAATCTCCAATCACCTTGGGAGGGCACAGGAAAGGGAGGGCTGGGGCTCTTGGGTAAATTAGCATTCTGACCTCAGCCAGAGGGAAATATCTTGTCATTACACACACACGCACACACACACAAACAAATGCACAATCAACTATACGTACTCTTTTATATTCTGTACATAAACAAACTCCTCAAACCCTCCAGACATAAAGAACAAATCACAGCTGAAGTTGCCTCGGTGCACCATGGCTGAAGGACGTTTTGAGAGCTCCTCCTCTCGTTCTCCCCTCAGCAACACACGCCGATGAAGCAATTCGGCCAGACCTCAGATCCTGCCGTGAATCAAAGTTCCTCTGAAAATGTTCTTTTTCATCTTGCTAACGATCCTTGTTGTCCTTGTTTCCAGGCCAGGTGGCTTCCAGCCTGTTCCTTCTCTGCTTTAAATAGTTTACCTTTGCCCTTGGTGTCCAGGGCCAACCACCACAGGTTAATAGAGGAAGGGTTGTTGCATGGCGTCTACACAGCACAGGGGTGAGCAGGGGCACACTGCTTGGAACAGGCCTGGGAGGAGGGTAGAGGTTGAACCAGACCTGTGGTCCTTGCCGAGTTTTCCCAGCCCAGGTGGGGGGGGGACCCCAGATAATGAGTCACAGATGTGTCAGGGGGGGAGGAGGAGGAAGGGGGGGCGGGGGGGGGGGGGTGAGGAGCAAGGGGAACGATCTCTCCCAACCCAGGGCTAGCAGCGACTATAAAGGCGAGCCAATTAATCTTAAGACCTGTCTTCCCTCATTACCATTCCGTCCCTACAGAGATGGATGAAAAGGCCAATTACACTTTGAAGTTGTGATTAAACACTGACGGGGGAGTTTGTTGGGGTTGAAGGCGAGGGAGGTGGGGGAGGTGGGGGAGAGGGCTCTCATGCTTTCGTTTAACTGCCCCCATCTCCCTCCAACCCCCCCCCCCCGACCCCTTTATTCAACCAGCAAAAAAAGGTAAATAGTTGTAATTCTGGGGGTCAGGGCTGTAAGGAGAACGTGAGTGCAACAGGGGCTCAGTCTTTAAGCCAGTTTAGCCTGTTCACCCGTGCTTCCTATCTCTGTTCGAGATGTTTTGATGTTTTTTAACGAGGGTCATTTGAAATCTGTGAGTTGCATTTTGCCACGTTGCGATGATGTTGACTTCGAGTGATCGATATCTTCCACAGTAGCCCCACTGTAACTTGACGAGAATGCGAGCTTATTTCAAACGTACTGTACACTTATCGAAGAATGCTAAAGCTGTGAGAAAGTTCCAACCTGACAGCTTCCAAAATCCTCCAGTTTGAAAGAGTTTTTGCATCGATTGGTATTTTCTTCACCACAGGATTTGGTATTTTCTTCACCACAGGATTTGATCTGATGTACTGGAGAGGAACCTTGATATACTTTGGAGGGCTACATGTTCTGGGCTGAGCAGTGTGCTGAAGTTCACACAGAATAGAACTCACATACAGTACATACACATACAGTTGACCCTGTGTGTGCAAGGTTTGACCATATTAATCAGAATGCCCTTTGGGCACGAATACATCTCTCCACGAAACTCGCACTATGATAGGTACATGGTACCATGTTGAGTATCTACTTGTCAGAGTAGTCTCGCAACCATCAACCTACAACCTACATTCCATACCTCAAAGACAAATCTCTCAGAAAAAGTATTGGGGAAATAATATTGGGAAAGCTAAAACAACACCTTTAAAACGGGTGAATCTACACCCATTGATGCTGTGAAGAAGATAAACAGATGGATCAGAAACTCTGTGTGTCCCTCCTGTCTAACTCCGATTCTGCCGACACTCTGAAGACAAGGTCGTTTCACCTTGACGTTTAACACTAAATATCCAATTTGTGTCGACTGGCGAGTGCACCAGCAGGGTGTCATAATCCCGTCTGGCGGGGAGATAAATGGAGAGAGCAAGGGTGGCACCTCGCCCACAGTTCAGGGGGCGGGCGATGAAATCAAATTCAAATCGCGTTTTTTTCTTTTGGAGATCTACCTCAGCTCGCCTCAAACAGTCAAGACGTGATTGAAGTCAAAAGGACGTTCTGTGGCCGCCCCAAAGAAGAGCGATTGAGTGAGAGAGAAGAAGAAGAAGAAGAAAAAAAAACGGCGTTCGTTGTCAATCACCTCTTAATTGTAGCAGTTGGTGGGAGAGTTTGGTGGAGGTTGGTACTTAGTCACTCCAGTGCTTTGTGTGTGGGACTGGGGCTTGGGTAGCAGGGGGAAGGGGGAGGCTATGCCAGAGATGCAGAGGGGGCATGTTCGCTGTGCTGACATCTGACTCCAGGCTCTGTGTTTTAGGACCCTATTAGCTGCCCCTGACATGCCTGCACCCTGGAAACATGTCAGATCAGCACCAGGGAGGCACTGCTGCCATCAGCCCAGCAGACATGACGGGGGCAACAGAATGCCTGACTCACCAAATGTTGGCATCGAACACAGGTTGGTTAATTGCCTTTCGGATTGCCATGTTTTCCATTTTTCAAAAAACTGGAAGTTTGAGGAGAGAAAATGGAAATGCAAATAGTTTTGCACCAGGTGGAAGACAGTGATATGAATACAGTCACGAAATAATTCTTGACTCTCAAATGAAGCCCATATTCCAAACGTCTTTGAAAACATCAGTCGAACGTAACAATTTACTAACAAAACAAGAACATTAATTAACACGCGTTGCTTTCGGGTGGGCAAAGCACAATATTTAAGCCATTGAAGTCGAATGCATTGGTTATCGCACATAGCAACACGGTCTGTTTTTCTGTTTCCAAGCAGAGTTGACATGCACTTAGCCTATGAAAGGAAAAAAAAAATAGGCCTGTTTTTGTGGTGAAGAGAACCTACAGCAGGGGCACTGACAGAGTAAAAACATGCAGCTTTAGGACAGAAAGAGACAGACATGCCAGACAGACATGTTGGTCGGACGCCAGTTTGAACAGGCAGACCCGAACAGATGCGACGTATTCTGGGTACGTGGCGAGGACCTGATGGGAAGGAGCGTGGGGCTGTTCTTCCCTCGCCCACACTGAGGGACACAGAGATGCTTTTGGCTGCTGCTCCGGAAAGAGACAGCACTGACAGGCTCGAGATCCTCCGCAGAAGTAGTTCGACGGCTCGAGATTCTCCACAGAAGTAGTTTGACGCACGCGTACACACAGCTGCTCCAGCCGCGGGTGTCACAGTAAGACTTGCGTGCGTGTTGACACACACCAGACCTGCGTCTGTGGCTGGGCGAGGTCCTCCACCCTCGCCGTCCTCCAGCTTAGCGGTTCACTCCTCGTCCCACAGCTGTGGAGACTACGCAGACAGCCCGCATAAATCTTTCAGTGGTAACACGGAGCCAGCGGAATCGGAGAGAAAAAAGGAGTGTCGTACGAATGTGATCAAAGAAGTATGCAAATGTCACTGGAAAACTGGAATATTTAAGACAGGATTAATATTTATGCCGTGAGACCGTTTGTTGTGGAATTTCGGTCTCACCTCTTCAGTGTTCAGGTCAGGTCCACAGACATGGTCAGGTCATATATGAATAAGTTGGAGGCACATACGATTTGCACTTACCATTGACTATGTTGTGTTTGGATGTTAACGCATAACTAAAGCCTGTATATGCATATCAAAAAGACATATAGGATGCCCCGGTATCTCATCAGATAAGTGCACGAGTCATGGAGGTTGTAGCCTTCCCTCGGGTCCGAATCCTGCCTTGGACCTTTGCTGCATGTCTGCCTCTCTCGTTCTCTCGTTCTCCCTGCCTGTCCTGTCACCCTTCACCAAAATAAAAGTGGATGAAAGGCTTTGATATGAAGTGTACACTACTTCACTGGTCTGAGGGGAAAGTGAGGAGTTTGAGTCGGCAGTGGTGATGACCGAGTGAGGCGTGTTGAAAAAGTAATAAGATGTTTCAGCAGCCCCTTTCGACGGCTTTTGAAAATCAACATTTCCTTTGGTGCTAACACGTTTACACCAGGCTGGAAGATGTCATGGCATGTCTGCGCGTAGCCAGCTTCCGGCCTGACTTGCTGTCGGTTGGTCGGGCGAGATACAATCTCGCACTGTGAAATTCACCTCTGAAAAGAGAAAGAGGACTCTCGGGTCGACGTCACGCCAGTCTGGGGCTGCAGATGAAGCCTTGACCTCCAGTCAGGATGTTTGAGCTACAGTGTCTTCGGGGACTTTCTTTGCTTTCTCTGGGTCCCCTCCGCTCAGGCCGCAAGGCCACACGCCACATTCCTCCAGCTCCCCAAATGCTCGCCACCCGTCACCACGGAAACCCCCGGAGAATCCAAAGTCTGCTTTGGTCACTTCCCCCCCCCCGTTTTTTTCCCCCTCCAACTGGCTTCTTTCTTTCACCGAAGTCTGTTTTTGTTCCCCGTTTCTCTCTCCATTCTCTCTCGTACTCGTTTCAACGCTTATCTCTGTGTCCCACTCTTACCTCTCCTCTCTCCTTCCACCTCTTCTCCTGCTTTTTCTTGCTTCCAGTCCCCTCTCTCTCTCTCTCTCTCTCTCTCTCTCTCTCTCTCTCTCTCTGTCTCTCACCCTGCACCAGACTATTTAAGGTAGTATTTCTTTATTTTTATTAGTTCCCTGACTTGGGCAGCGCTTTGATCGCCCCACACGGTGTAAAGGGTTCCTTCCACGGCCAGGTGCTGAGTGAAGCCATTTCCTCTGGGCCCTAATGCCTGGCTCCCACATACCACACAAGTCTGCAATTGTGCAGACTTGGGTTGGCTGAACGCAAACCCACCGTAGGTGCTTTGGGGCCTTAAGCACACGCCGAGGCTGGGAAGATTGATGTGCGATCGGAACGTTTGGGGGCGACATGGCGGACGGGGATACGCACAGTTAGAGCGTTGAAGGAGATATTCAGTTTTATTTTTTATTATGGAATAGAGACTTCTAGTCTGGGTGGAATTAAGTCTGTTCATGTTGTCAGGTTGGGATAATTGGGCTCTGTATCTGACAAGGCAAAAGAAAAGTGATGAGCTCGCTAATGGCCTTCAGATGAATTCATAAAAGGTTATGATTTGGGTCTGGACAGCTGCTGATTCTATAAATGGGTTTATGATATTTCCTTTGGCTTCAGCCCACTTCCGTGTATGTGGAAGTGAACTGTCCCATCGTGTGATGTGGTCAGATCCTACATCCACTCTTAAGTCCAGTTTCATTCGGTCTTCCTTCGTGTTTTGTACCTGGCGGACTCACGTACAGTCGCACGTTACAACTTTAGGAACATTTGGGGATATGTTTGAGGTACAGTAAATCATGCGCACATATTTCTGTATGAAAGTAAACTTTCTTAGTTGCAGTAACGTGAGGTTTAAGCTCACGGTTGCTTTTGCTAGACCCTCCTGTTTACTTTAGTTCCTGTGTGTGTGTGAGTGCGTGTGTGCGTGTGTGTTTGTGTGTGTGTGTGCGTGTGTGTGAGTGAGTGCATGTGTGCGCTTCAGTCGCCTGTGGACTTCACGGAACAAATGGAGGTTTATCCCAACTGCTCCCTTCCAAACTTCCTGAAATCCTAACCCCACTTGCCCTGATCATTTCAATTAGTTCCAATGAGCCCACGAATTTCATTCTGTCTGTCCTTCACGACCTTGGATAATACAGCAGTTCGGAAATCTGCTTAGTGTTCCGTGACACACGGAACCTTCCCGGGGCACATTTGTAATTTAGAACTAAGCCCGGTGCTTTCATTATACGTCGGGAAAAGGTCTTTTGTTGTAAATTATTGAGTTAGTGCAGGAGCAGGAAGATGGAAGGCGGTGGCATGAATGCCTGCTCTGGTGCTGGAGGAGACGTCTCGTAGAGAGACCACCGCCTCCGCCCCGCCGCCCTCCGCCATCGCCGAGCGCCCTGCCAGCCTGCTGGCCGCATTAGCGGCCTGGCGGAGGAGGACGACGGGGAGGAGAGACCCCGGTCTGTTTTTACTGCAGACGGCACCACGGGGGGATTCCAACATTCCCTGTCTTTACTGGTCCACCACGGCTATGGTTACTGGAGGAGGAGGGGCGGGGTGGGGGGGGAGAGGGGGTCTTCTATAGATATTATCTTTTGATCTTGCTTTTTTCCTCATCCTCCTCCAGCTGCAGAAGTGTTTATATTCCAGGCTATGGAGCCCTGTCCCACGGGCGTTGTAATAGCGCTGACTTACAAAGGGAGGGAGAAGGAGATTAAATGACCGAAGAGAAATAAAACGACAAGAAACAAGATGAAGGTAGAGATATGTGATCTTATGGAGGGAGCGAGGTGTTAACTTGTCCTCTGGGCATGTATAATGAGTAAGACCTGCTTCTTGGTTGAGCGTTTATCAACTCGCCAAATCCCTGAAATGACTATTTTGGGAGTTGAACAAAAACAGAAAAAGGAAGATAAAATTCTTAGTTTTCCCTTGTGAGAAAACGTTGACCATGCAAAATTAGTATATGTTTCCATATCTTAATAAATACTGAGGGTACAATTACCTGACCTGGATTTAAACAAACATTTAAATACCTGAAATTCTTTTCGAAATACTAAAAGAGATCCGTTCCGTGTTGCAAGTATCACCAATACACACACACATACACACTCTCTTTCTCTCTAAAACTTTCTCTCTCACACACACACACACTCTCTTTTTCTCTAAACCTTCTCTCTCTCCCCCCCCACACACACACACACCCACACACACTATCTCTCTCTAAACCTTCTCTCTCTCCCCCCCCCCCCCCACACACACACACACACACCCACACACATACAATAAGAAAATTGTGTTTATCTCTATTTTTATTTAACAATCATTTTATGGAAATCCTAGCTAATGCATCATCTCATTTGCAAGCATTCCTCTGTGATTTTTCCATACAAAACTCGGCATGCTGCTGGCAAATGATCCTCCACCGTGGGTGCTCTCCAAATATGACTGGAGCAGGTTGTGCAAGTGAATAACGGATTGACTCACACTGGGAGACTATGAGATCCCCAGGCACAGGGAAGAAATCCTATTAAAACAGACAGGGGAATGTGTGAGTTCTCCATACTCCATACTCTCTCTCTCTCTCTCTCTCTCTCTCTCTCTCTCTCTCTCTCTCTCTCTCTCTCTCTCTCTCTACCTCTTTCTCTCTCCCTCTTTCTCTCTCTCCCCTCCTCCTCTTTTTGCATTTGTTTTGTCTTTGACTGGCAGCTGCCTAGACCTCTTGCTCAAAGTTGCTTCCTGCTGTCAATCAAGCATCCATCTTAGGTCTCCAACCTTTGTTTTCCAGTTTTCCTCTCTACGTTTATGAGCAATGGGCCAGTAAGTAACTTTGAACTGTTTTACAGTTTTCAATGGATGTCTTTTGTCTTCAGGAACACACAGCCTTCACCGACAAGCAAAACCATCAGGGTCTGTTCTTCTCGGCTTTTTAAACCCCTGTAAGACAGATTTGGGTGACTTATTGATACATTGATGAAGATTATTCTTTGGTCGGATCACTGTTTGGTCTGATCAGCTCCATTTTGAGATGACGAGATGCGTTTTCACTTTAAACTAAATCCTAATGATTTCGCCAAAGATAACGGCATCTTTCAACTAGTTTTTTTTTAACTTTGTCTGAAAGTCGGACAGATCATTTTAAGCGTGATTCTTTTATCACTCTCTATGATGTAGGTGCATTTGAAAACCATGATAAGATGATGACTGCTCTTACTAATACCTCCTCTGGGCTGTACCCTGGCTCCCTTAAACTTTGTTAAACGCTCACAGGCAACCTTTTAGTTAGCCTTTTATTGATTCATGTTTCAGATATCAATTACCTTTTGAAATGTTCTAAGCATTAGCTGCTCAGTTTTGCGTTCTATTCCGGCGGGTCTTAGCAGGGGGAAAGACCGACATGATCTGCCTCGAGTGAGAAATTCAACAGTGCGGTCTCTCTCTCTCTCTCTCTCTCTCTGTCGCTTTCCCTCTCACTCTTTCTCTCTGCCCTGAGAAACAGAACTGAAAGCGGAGACATTGTTGTGATGGGACCACTATGGGAGGCGCGCAGCAGCAGCAGCGGGAGGGAGGGAGGGAGGGAGCAGGCTCAGTTGATGGCGCTTGGCGGAGCCGTGAAGGATTCCAAAGCGTTTCTGCCTTTTCCATATTGGCTCCAATGCTTACTTTGCATGCCCAAGAGAAGCCTAGCGCCAAGCCCAATCTAAATATTCATCCTCCCCACAGGAGCGTAGAAATGGAGACCCCTCGGTGCATGGGTAACTAGCTGTCGAGTGGCATGACGTCCCAGGGGCAGTGAAGGCCTCAAGACTGATCCCAGATCTCTGTATTTGGAGGCAAGACACTAGCATATGCAACCCCTCAACCCCTCAACCCAGCCAGCTCAACAGGCCAATTCCTTGCCGATCAATCATGACTGATGACCTGTTTACAGGTAAAACCACTGAGCCATGTTAGGATGTCTTGTTGGTTTCCAGACCCTGTTTTGGGGCGTTTTACAAGACGTGCATTGCCCACATACCATGTGTAATCTTGGTGTGTGATTTGGGACCTGTTTATTTGTCCCTGGGATACATTTAAATCAGGGCATATCAAAAAGAAATAACTCAGGCTCATCTCAATCAGCCTTCATACGTAATGATACAGTACTCTTTGAATGTTGGGACTGTGAACCTACGCAAAGAGCTTTATGTCACACAAACAGAGACAGCATGGCAAATGAAGCTTGTCCCTCACACATTGGTCTCCATTATTGAAATTAATCTTTAAATAAACCGACAGAACTCAATAGAACACCCAGAGACTTAGGATTCCATCTTAAAATTAACGCTCACAAACACTCACACATTTATTCTTCAACACACACACCCACACACACACACACACACACTCGCCAGCTCGGTCGGTAGTCTTCAGAGCACAAGGAGAGTAGGAATCCATTGGCTACCATTGATCCTATAGAGAGCAGTGCAGTGGGTTGTATCATTATGGGACTGCATTTGGGCCTCTCCTCTTCTCTCCTCTCCCCCTTTCATGTCTTCACACCCGGTGTGCGTTCAATCGACTATCTTTTTCTGCTGCATTACCCTTTCTGCAGATGTAGAGCGCAGAGCCAAGCCACTGATGGTGGCAGAGGAGATGAAGAGAGAGAAAGAGAGTCTGTGGAGATGACTCCACTCTCTCTCTCTATTGCACCCTCTCTCTCTCTCTGTATTGCACCCTCTCTCTCTCTCTCTCTCTCTCTCTCTCTATTGCACCCTCTCTCTCTCTCTCTCACTCTCTCTATTGCACCCTCTCTCTCTCTCTCTCTGTCTTTCTCTGTCTTTCTCTCTCACTATCGCACCTCCTTCCCTTTCGCTTGCTCGCTCTCCCCTTCCACGAAACAGAAACCACATCATTTCCTTTCCCTCATGCTAATGTACTGTATGTATTCATGTGACTGTGCACTCTTCCTTGAACAATTCTTGGAATCTGCATTTGAGAGCCGCCTTTGCGGGCCAAACTGTAAAGCCCTGCGTGTAAACTCCGTGGCATGTTTTCCCCATGCAAGCGTACGTGTACAGTCCCGTGTTTTCACTCGGTGTTTGTGTGTACCGCGTATACCTTTTCTTTCCGTTTGTGTGTGGGTGTGTGTGTGTGTGTTTTCGCTTGACTTCCCTAACCCGGGACACACAGCGCACTCTCTGGTAATCCATAACTCCTGTCAGGAGAACGCCTGTGGCGTTGTGTACTGAAAGAAGAAGTCTTGACTCTCGCCCAGGTGTCAACTGTCAGGCATCGCCGCAGTGCACAATTACAAGGCAGAGGTCCTAACGACGCGCTCGCTCCGACACGCTCGCGCTCCTCTCTCCTCCCATTAACCTGTCAATTAGACCTCACCTGGGGGGGGGGGTCGGAGTCTTTCAGGAGGGGCGTCACGTCGAGTGACTGCCTCGCGTCGGCCCCCTCTCCCCCCTCCGGGCTACCTTGACGATGATTGAGACCCCCCGCTGGTCTGTTCTCGCTCCCCCGTTCACTTTCTCCATCTCACCTTCCCCTCTCTCTCTCTCTCTCTCTCTCTCTCTCTCTCTCCCACGGGACACTGTCCTTCGTCTTCTCTTCCTCCCTCTCTCTCCCTCTCTTTCATCTCTCCATCTTTCGCTCGGCTCGAACACACTCCGGTCTCCGGAGAAGGGCGCCCCGACAGAGAGAGAGCGCGCGTGCGTCCATGCACGTGTGTGCATGCGTGCGCATGTGGTTGTGCACGTGTGTGTGTGTGTATGTGCGCGTGTGTGTGTGTGTGTGTGTGTGTTACGGTGCTCTTACCTTCATTGGTAATCAGATCTCATCGGGCGGGCCAGCGGTCAAACCGAACAGGGGCGAGTGATGCGTCTTTCCCTGCTCCACTAATCCCTCCTACATGGCTGGGTGCGCTGGAGTCAGGCTCCCTGCCCACGCTGCACCTCTGGAGGACGTGACGGCATGCCCCTCTTCACATGCGCGCGCATGCCCTGCACGCATGCCGTCACACACATGAATGCAGGCGTACACGCTCACACGCGTGTACGCCTGTGTGCATGCATGTGCGTGCGTGCTCACATGCATGCACACAGGCGTGCACGCTCGCACACACTCGCACACACTCGCACACGTACATCTGTCCGCACCCTCACACACGCAGTTGCACACACACAGGCCTGCACGCTCACACCCACACGCAATCTCTACATTCTCTCCAACACACGTGTTGCAGACATGCTCTCCAATCCCCGCATGCACACACCACAGCTCCTGTGTGGTGTGTGCATGCATTAGAACGCCCTCACAGGTTCATACAGGAGCATGTCACTCACAAGTCCATGTTACACATATTGATTTTAAAGTCTTAAGACACCACTCAACCCCTTACTGTCACCGGCAACTTGTTTCCCTCCTCTCTTCCCAAAGCAAACACACACACACAAACAACACACACACACACACACGCACACACACACATCCCCCCCAGGTAAAGGTGTGATCAAGGCTCTCGCCCTGGATGTTCATCCAGCTAAAGGAAGAGGGCCTTGCGGTCCCTGCGGAACAGAGCAAAATCTGGATTGTACCTGCTGAATTATTAATGCTATGTCGACTATGCATAATGTAGGCTTTCTGGGGCTGGGGGAGGCCTAGGGCGATGCTGCTTCGACAGGCAGGCAGGCAGGGTGGCAGGGAGGCAGGGAGGCAGGGATGGAGAGAGGGGCTGGGAGCTCGGCAGGGAGAGAGGGAGGCTGGGAGGCAGGCATGGAGGCAGGCATGGAGAGAGCTGGGAGGGAGGGAGGGAGGCATGCAGGGAGATAGGCAGGGAAGCAGGGATGGATGGAGGCAGCCAGGCAGGAGGCCAGAAAGTCAGGCAGGAGGGCAGCGAGGCAGGATAGCAGGGAGGCACTTTGGAGCAGATACTGGGCGGTGTGATTCTTTGTCTTTCTCTGTTTCTACCAGACCTGGGTTAAATACACAGATATGATCTTAATGTCATAGAGACGTGTTTTATTTTGCACAAAGTTGGCCCTTATTGGACAGATCATTCGTTGAGTGGACTAGGTGAGACACACTATGTCAAAACAAGTACAGGCAGTAATACACAGATTTTGACTTTGGCGTTGTAGTTGTCATTTTAAAAATTTACAATTAGAAAGTTGAAATGTCACCAACCCCTTTCAGACAGTGAAACATACCACACTCAGAGGAACACGTGCACTCACACATACACACACACTCACACACACTCACACAAACACACTCAGACACATTCACTGAAGCAGACACATTATTTCCACTTGAAAACTGTCTCTGAACTTTGAGTGACCCCATCTCTCAGCATATATAAACCCAGACGAAAAGGGCACTCACCCCAACCCCAACCCCCCCCCCCCCCCCCCCCACCTTCCCATCTCCCTGGGCTTGTGCTCAGCCCATACCCCAGCGCTAGCGTAGCATCAAGGGATTGACAGAGTGTCTCTATATATTTGTGAAGGTACCCCTGACAGTAAATATTGCACCGGCTCCAAATGCTGTCTCGTTCGCCACACACACTTGTAATGATTGTCTGGGACGCCAATGTTACGTTCCTAAAACAACAGACTTGGGAGACTGTAGGCATCCTGCTCTACGCTGTGTTCTGGCATCAAGGATGGGGGAAAAGATCGTATCGCATTCATTAAAAGTGTGCTGTTTTAGCTCACTCCTTGATTCCTTGAAAGGAGGGACCTTTTTTGGTAAAGGGCCACGGAATCTACCCGAAACATCGACCCCGAACTTCAGGAAATGATCAAACGACCCAAGAGGAGGAGATGGAGGGATATGGAGGGAAAACAAGCGACAGGGATAAATAGATAGATTTTGTTGTCGACGCTCAAAACTTTGGACAGACCTTGTTTGCGCTTGTGTGAAATTGTGAATCCACGCCTGGTGCAGTTCTGGGACGCGCGACAGCACCTCGGGAGACGCCACCAACACAGAAGCTTGTTCGTCGTTGATGCGCTTCACCCTGAAATCCGCCCCCGCCCCCGCCCCAACCCCCACCCCCCGCTGCCCCTCACGCCTAAAATAAGAAGAAACAAGAGCAGCGAAATCTGGCTCCGTGTCAAGGGAAAGGAGGTTTGAGCTAAAAGATGAAGAAAAATGATTCCAATTCTCCAACCCTGTCTCCATGAAGTCTCCCAAAGGCCGCTGCAGCAATTACCTCATACAACCACACGGCCATATTGGATTGTGAGACAGGGACTGTACACAACAGCTTTGAGCCGAGTCTCCCGTATGGGACAAATGTAATAAAAAAGATAATGTCTACAGGGGAAAAACAGGCCCCTCCTGGTCGATATGTCTTCGAGAGAGCCCCGTTTCGGTTGACGGAACGCATTTCAATGGAATACAATTCAGCCCAGTGAGGAGCGCAGGGAGACGAACCCCCCAGACGCCCTCCTGGAGGAGGCTGAGGACCAGCCGGGGCTGGGGAAGTGATAAAGCATCCTATCCGCCTCAACAGAGTAAAGCTCAGAGGAGGAGGGTTTTGGAGACGACACACACACACACACACACACACCAACCTACTGTACGCAAACATCCACACATGAACACACGCACACACGCAAACACGAACAGACTGTACCCAGAACGTAGGCGGGAACACTCCCACACGTGCAAACTCCCCCACACACACACACACCGTCGCGACAGCGCTCCCGTTAGCTGCTTGAAAGGCCGTCTGCACGACTCTGCCGGTGGTTCTGACAGTCACACAGGCTGATGCTGAGACCGTGGTCACAGCGTGGGGACCCGGCACGCCGTGGAACATCCATCACGTTGGAGAGTCCTCTGCGGCCGGGCAGATGATAGAAAAACACACGACCCTCCAAGGATGGTAACAAAATATGCCGCTCGAATCCATCCGTGTCCTCCCTCTCATCCTTGGTGTTGTTTTAGCTAGCCTGCGAACAGGCCCGTGGAACAATGAGGGGCGAGTTGAAGAAGTTAGATCAACAAAAGGGGAACTTTATGAAGGTTTTCCACTGCCAGAGGAGGATGGGGATGGATGGGGAGAGGAGAGGGGTTTTCTCCACTCTGGGAACCGGTTCTTCCAACTTGGCCACGCCCCGCGCTGGTCGCTTGAGTTCAGCTCTGCTCCCGGGCCTTGTTTACACGTGAAAGCCACCAGAGGAAGCCTGCGCAAACAAAGTGCTCCAGGAGGAGAGAGGAAGTGAGGAAGTCCGTTAGATGGAGATAGGAAGACGGCAAGATGGGGAGAGAGAGAGAGATGGAGAGGGAGAGAGAGGAAGAGAGAGAGAGAGACAGTGAAAGACAGGAGGGGAAGAGGCAAAGCCAGAGAGAGAGAGAGAGAGAGAGAGAAAGAGGGGAGAGAGAGAAACGTAACAATTACATCTATTCTAAACATCACCGTTCTATGCTGTAGACCAGGAGGAGGGGCATTGCTAAAAGTACAGTGCAGCATGACGTTGCCATCATCCTGCTATTGTGCCACTTGGCAGTATTTCAGCTCCACTGATCTACCCACTGCAGCTTCCCTACGCTGCCTTCCCCTGGTCTCTCTCTTTGCAGTTGATTACAATGATGAGTAAACATCCTGTTGCTCTCTCGCGACAGCCAACTGTCGCCCCCAGATGATGCAATGACGGCAGAGTTGTCATCGAAATGCATGTATGACTACTGATCCCTGGGAAGTGTTAATTACCAGCTAGTGTGTTGTGAAGACTGTAGATGGTGTCTCCTGGGGCTTTCCTCTCCTTAGACGGGTTCGCTGAGTTTGTGTGTCTGTGTGTGTGTGCGCTTTTGTGTTTGTATATATGTGTGTGTGTGTGTGTTTTGCTGAGGTCACGTGACCTGATAGGGAGCAGACTTTTTCCTGATCAGTACTATTCGCATGCTGTCCAACTTTCCTTCTCCAGGTGACTATCCCTCTCTGTGGACCTCTGTCCTTTGACGATCTTGAATCCCTCAGATCCCCATGGTTTTACTTTGTCAACTGCGCTTCTTCAAAGACATCACAAGGAAAAGGAGTCTTTTGTAATGCTTCACCAATAGAACCGCCCCGCCAGATCGTTCCATTTGGACTTTCTCCAAATGGTCATTTTCACCATCTAATTGCGTTTGTGGCCATAGGCTTTTTTTTTTCGTCCTTCATGTAACTTGCATTTATCTTCAGTAGGGTGATGATAATCTTTTGGCCACAGTGGAAATAATTACCGATGGTTCAGTCCCAGACAAGAGCATGCAAGAGGGAGAAAGGGAGGGAGAGAGAGAGCCAGAGAGAGCCAGAGAGAGAGAGAGAGTACCATGAGGGTAATATATGAGTCAGAGGATATGTGAGGAACCAGATGGGAGAGATTACTCTTCAATGACACTTTCCCCTTTTTCCAGTGTTTTTCTTCCACACAAAAAAAGCCATTATATTGTAATGTGAAAAAAAACAGACAGGAGGACATTTGATACATACAGATTTTATTTTTCAGAATTTTGCAGATGCTCTTTCTTTCTCTGGTTGATGTTTGTTTCCTAAAATTAGTAGTACTTTTTAACTCATCTTGAACGCATATTGCCTTTTTTTCTTTGCTAACAAATAGCTGTCAAAGCCTTTTTCCATGTCTCTTCAAAAGTATCCCACAGTGGCTCACAAGTGAAATTCAATTCATTATCTACAAAGTTGCTTTTGTTTTGTTTGGGGAGGGGGGGGAGGGTGCTTCACAATTTCATCAAAATCCCTCAATGCCTTGAAAAACACAGGCATGTCATAGATTGTAAACATGTCCAACCAGCCCTGTGCCTCCCCGTCCCATAAATAATCATCCAAAATTGGAAAGGAGTTTGTCTGTTGTAAACCTTTCCCTTTGCTATGTGTGTATCCAGAATAATCAATACCATTGTTAGTGAATTAGAATGTGGTGTGTATACCAATGGGACTCAGATGCGGCATCCAAAGAGGGAGGAAGAGAGTAGGAGGGAGGAAGAGAGTAGGAGAGTGAAAGAGAGAGAGAGAGAGAGAGAGAGCGGGAGAGAGAGAGAGACAGACAGACAGAGAGAGAGAGAAAAATGTTAAAAGGCATCCTAAGAACTCGACTAAATGCGACGATCAATACCAAACCGGACAACCCTGCAGGGAGCTGGGGAGAAGTGCCAGAGGAGCAGGAGAAGAGAGGCGAGGACGTGACCTAACTATTTTATGCAGGGGCGCCTCCATCAGATATACCATTTACCTCAAAGCGCTGATGCAAAGTAGGGGTGATTATATGATGTTTCCCCCTATCGCACTACAAAAGGATGGCCGGGGGGAAAAAAAAGACGTTCCGAAGCCTACTTAACGTGTACAAAAACATGCAGCGATTGTGCTACCGCAACAGCTCGGAGTAGAAACAGTGGGGGTGCGAATTAACACCCGAAAAGTGGGAAGCCCAACCAGGGTCAGAACTAATGTCGAGGGGGCACTGAGAGCCTGGCGGTAATCTGAGTTCCTCATCTCTTGTTTGGGCTTCGTTCTGGGTCTCGCGGGGGGACTTTCTGGGGGGGGTTCTCATCCAACATCAAGCCAATCAATGTCATTTTCCACTCTGCAAATGGTCCCGTAACACAGCAAGAATTGCATTTTCAGGGCCTTCTTCTGTCCTGTCAGCTTAATTTGTTTAAACTTGCTGAAAGCCAAGACTCCAACGGAGACCCAGAAGCACCCTTTCATCCCCAGACAGTCAGCCACTCCATGCACTAGACCAGACACCACTTATGAGAAATAAATTATGAATTGACATAAGACCTGTCTGGTCTAGGGCTGTTTTGCTGGTGTGTAAATAAAGTAATGTAAAATAATAGCTTGGTGAAAAGGGTTATTAATTGCCCTATACAGCCCCCCTACAGTACACACATGTCAGATTCATCCGATCGCTTCACACCTGTGGAGTTACAGTACTTGTAAATTACCATGTCTCTGAAATATGAAGCTTACAGCACATAACTAAAACATATATAGTACTTCTCCATTGGGGTTTTTAAAAGCATAGCATTTCAAACACTTGGAGAAATGAAATATAGTTTATAGAGAACATGACATAGCTCCATCTGTTACCTGCAACGTAAATGGTGCGGCTTAGAGTAATTCTCCTCGTAAAGCCAAATCCATCATATAATATAATCTCTCCAACAGTGCCAAAGAAGGTCCCTGGTCTCTGGTTAGCACCTGTTGAACAGCTGGTGAAATGACAGAACCTGGTTTCTGAAGTCCTTCTTTGGTACCTTGGGACTTTGGAGTTCTGTAAACAGGATGTTCTCTCATTATATGAAATTTGAAAGAAAAAAAGGCTTAGCCTATGGCTTGTGACTAGGCTACTTCATATTTCTGGTTTGGAAATAAGACTATTAGGTCTGCACGTGTGTGCTCAGCCACTGATGAAATTATTGGGAATTCATGAACATTATAGAGATCACAGGGAGAAAGGGCAAACTGTCAACCTCAGCCATGAATGACTGACTGCTCCAAACTGTTAAGATGAAGGATATTGAATGACTTGATGTCATGAATCTTACATTTAAATACATATATTATCTAGGCCTATAGTCATAAGAATGAAGAAAGGTGATGAGGGGACAGGGCTGCCAACTGGGGCTTAGAAAATAGGACGAAAGCATTATCGTGCTTTGCCTCATAAAGGTATGTATGCTATTACAAGTGAATGGTTACGAAATGGCAAGTTGACCGTTTTGATAAAGGCGAGCGTAGCAGGCCTTCAAGAGACTCTGCCCACTAGGTTTAGCCAGCTATCGCCATCTGTGTGCGTGGCAGCTTACGCACAACTGGGATATTATTAATATTCTGGAATCGACATTGATAGGCCGTCTTTATTAGGTCCTAATGAAGATAAAAATGTGTTGTGTGATTTTTATGGAGGAAACTATATAAATGCAAATTCACCCTGGGACTGTTTTGCTCTTGCTTTTCCTCTCTAAGCAGCGGGACGGGCGGCTTTCGTCAGGCTGCCTGTCGCTGCGAGATTTGTAAACAATTTAAAGAACCAAATTGATTCACCCCCTCCTTCTCCTTTTCCCCTATTCTAATGATTTAACTGTATTACACAAGACACCCGAAGTTCAGCGGCGTACTCCAAACAGGAAGTGAATGTTTGTAGTATCAGCGTTTATCTGGAGGTAGCATCAAGATAATGCTGTGAGACTGATTGGAAAGTAGATTTATTTGGATCGTGTAATAACCTTCGAGTCGCTTGAATCACCGTCAGAATCTTGTTAAGCCAGAACGTGAAAATCTTTTCATGTGTAGGAGGGTGAGTAATCATTGGGGCACCACACTAATGGGTGACTAGGATGTCTCAGTAAGCTCTAGAGCAATGCCAACAGAGAGATGCGGTGGATATCAGCAAGGTGTTGGATACAGACTGTGACTGGGCTACAAGGAGCCAGCTGGGAATTCCATCTCGAGCTGGTAAGACCAATGTAAGCATTGAGTACCTTCATTGCGTCGCTTTTCAAGTGAGTTAACCTTGCACTTGATGAAGGTACTTTGCTAAGTGTCACGAAATTGAGATTAATAAAAAAGCCTCAAGTATGGTGGCCCGTTTGCTTCCTAGGTGGCAGGCTATGCAATTCATTTCTAACGGACCTGAGCTCCTATTATCCGGAGGTCTCAGGTGTGTGCGTGTGTTTAATTTAGTTTACCATACCGACTCTATTTATTCTGCTCCCATAACTGGAAAATTGATTTCCTCGCTTTGCGTATGCTCATTATTCACCAGTGTTGTAACACCAACAAGCCTAAATGCATGGAAATAAAACATGAAACACTTGTGGGTTTTAATTAGCTTTCGCTACACTTGCTTCAACACTCAAACCGACAGAGAAAAAAAGGGAGGGGGTCTTTGTGAGTCGGTAGATAGAAGGCGATATATATATATATATATTGTGATGCCACGAGAGGCTACACAGCCCTCAGCGGGACAGCTCAAAATAGTGCGAGGACACCGGGGTCGAACAAAACAAGGGGTTTATTAAAGATCCTCAGAATTAACAAAAAACGTCTAAATCGTACATAGGATGTCAAAAACCGTATACGGCGCCTCTTCTAGGCGCAGGACTCCTTCTCCTCACCAAACCCAACTCTGACCACCTAACTGTGGCTCTCCCTCTTTAACCAAACCCTTTAGGTCATCAGGGTCTGATCAGTTCCAGGTGTGCGGGAATGCCCCGCTTTTAGGGAGGGATGGAGCTGCCGCCACCTCCGGGGAATGCAGCACCCCTCCAGGACCCAGCCTCTCGTGACGTCACACATCCCCCCCCTCGAGACCGACGTCCTCGTCGGGGTGGAAGGAGGTAAAGAAGGCGTCACGCCTGGAGAGGGCATCTGCATTGCCGTGGCGCTTGCCAGCCCTGTGGACAACAGAAAAGTTAAACGCTTGTAGGCTCAAAAACCATCTGGTAACCCTACTGTTCGTTTCTCTGTTCCTGGCCATCCACTGCAGAGGGGCATGATCAGACACCACCGTGAAACGTCGGCCCAGGGGGTAGAACCGCAGGGATTCGAGGGCCCAGGTCACAGCGAGACATTCCTTTTCCACCGTGGAATAGTTCTTCTCTCTTGGAAGTAGCTTCCTGCTTATGTAGAGAACGGGATGTTCCTCACCGTCATGTGCCTGGGCGAGTACCGCACCCAGACCCACCTCTGAAGCATCCGCCTGGACAATGAATTCTTTCTTGAAGTCTGGCGCCACCAGAACCGGACTGGAGCACAGAGCTCGCTTCAGGTTGACGAAGGCCGCCCCCGCCGCAGGGTTCCACCTCACCATTCCTGAGTGCCGCTTGGTTGTCAGCTCTGTTAAAGGTGTAGCTATGGTAGCAAAATCCGTCATAAAACGTCGATAGTAGCCGGCTAGGCCTAAAAACGACCTCACCTGCTTCTTGGTGATGGGCTGGGGCCAGTCCTGTATGGCCCGCAACCTGGCTTCCTGAGACTTGACCAACCCTCTCCCAATGGTGTATCCCAGGTAGTTTGTCTCGCTGAAGGCCAGCCTGCACTTCTTAGGATTCGCTGTGAGCCCTTTTTTTATTTTCAGTACCTTATAGATTCCCTTAAAATGTAATCTTTAATGTTTTATTAAAAGGTACAAACAAAAGTATATCGTTTACAAAATCTCCATTCTAGACAGGAGTGTCTGGACACTACTGTTGAGCACACTCATTCTCCATAGTGTTGTCAGATGTGACATGGATGATGTCATGGGGTTTTTGCTTCTTTCTTTGTCTGTTCTCTCCTTCCTCTGGCTTCCTCTCCTCTGCTTCCATGTTTCCCAGCTCTGTCCTCTTCTCCACTCCCCCACCCTGCTCTCCTGCCCGCATCCTCCACCATGTGTGACGCCACGAGAGGCTACACAGCCCTCAGCGGGATGGCTCAAAGTAGTGCGAGCACACCGGGGTCGAACAAAAACAAGGAGTTTATTAAAGATCCTCAGAATTAACCAAAAAACTTCCAAATCGTACATAGGATGTCAAAAACCGTATACCTTCGCCTCACCAAACCCCACTCTGACCACCTAACTGTGGCTCTCCCTCTTTAACCAAACCCTTTAGGTCATCAGGGTCTGATCAGTTCCAGGTGTGCGGGAATGCCCCGCTTTTAGGGAGGGATGGAGCTCCCGACCCCTCCAGCAGAGGGAGCCACAGCTGCTCAGGGCTGCAGCCACCTCCGGGGAATGTAGCACCCCTCCAGGACCCAGCCTCTCGTGACGTCACAATATTTGATATTCAGAAAGCCTGCACAAGGGCTGGACCATATACTGAGGGCTAATCAACGAAACAGGCCTTCTCTTTTAGGCATCCAGGTTCATTGGCACTGTTGAACCAAACTCAAATTGTCCTTGAATTTGTGCATTGCAAAATGCATTGATCATCATAATAGTGAATAAATAGTACTTTAAGTGTACCTTTTTATTGTAAGTTTGATTTGCATGAAATATGCTTGTTTTTCCATACATTAGGCATGCATACAGAATAATACCCCACATACTGCTCCATATTCGAACTTTCCTCATATCCTTATTCACTCAGCCTTACTAGGCCAACGAGCCTCAATCTAATATCTGCCAATTTAACCCCTACACAAATTCACCACCCATCTTTGAAGTATGATAATCCACAAGTTAATTGCTCATTGTGTGTTTACATAGAAAACAAATAAGACCTCATCTTGCCCCAGTTCTCTGCTCAGTCAGCCATTAGTGTCACGTGGAGGAGGGCCTGTGGCCCCTAGTCTGAACAGAAGAACTGGTACTGTAGCATCTGGTGTCATTACCTGTTTATTTTGGGGGCAGTCACTGTGAAATCAGCAATTAACTCAAATACGGCCCCGGCTCCACTGTGTGGTTTACTGTAACCTTGATCACCTTTGGGAGGAGAGAGGGCATCGCTCACTCTGCACGCACGTGCACACACACATGCACGTGCACGGATGCACGCAAGTGCACCCATGCATGCACTCACACACACTTAAACAGCACATGCACTCAGACACACATATCCACACAGACGAGCACAATTGTGCGTGCGCACACACTAGACAAAGTGAAGAAAGGGTTATGTTATGAATTTGGATGAAAACCAAAGTTTGCAGTAGTTTTAATGGATTTAATTCCATAATGCACTGAGAAAAATGTGACCTTGACACTCTCGAAGGAAAACCAGTTGAATTGTCCTTCACAAACGACAGGCAAACAAACAGATGAACTTTTGTGCAGTAGAGGTCACAATAATTAATTGCAAGGTGAATTTATCTTTATAGATGATGAAACTCTGTCCTGGTTTGAATATATTTTATATAATTAAAACCTTCATTTACAAACCTGAATAATAATCAATTGTTTTTTTCCTCAGTACGGAATGTTTGAAAATGTGTTTAGCATATCATGAAAGTTGTTTCATTAACTTTTGTTCAAGTGAACATTTTAATGTCAGTAAGTGGAGGAAAAGGACACTTTAGATGTAATTCTGTGAAATGAACAGCAGTAATAGTATCCTTCTCACCCAAACAGTCAGTGCCAGTACGATCGACAAAAGATTCAACGTCAGAAACATACTGAGGTGCTGCTGCCTCGAGATGAAATAAGAAAGAGACCATGATTCCATTTAATGGCCTTTGAAAATGTATGATGACAGCAAGATAACCACATGTTTTTCCCAGAGACGTCCATGCCTACAGTAATAGGCCCTCTCCCCTTATTTTGAAAGCTTGCACAAATCTCACATGAGCTATATTATGTCAAATTAGCCGGTGCAATTTCAAAGGGCTGAAAAATACAGTCATTTAATTCCCCAAATACCATGTAGATAATTGCAGTGGATGGTTCCAGTAAGCTTGCAAAAGTTGCCTCCACAATACACTGTTGTCAATTAGAGGTATCAATATTTTTCAGACAGTTTTTATGAAGCCGTAAAATCCTGTTAAGTACAACATGCTGGTAAGTGCGGGAAGGAGAGAATGATGGAGAGATAATGGGGACTGTGCTCTGCTCTACCCTACCCACCCACCCCCCACAATACCATACCCCACCCCACAACTCATACCCTACACACCCCACACCCTACCCTACCCCACCCCACACCCTACCCCAACCCTCACCCTACCCCACACCACACCCTACCCCAACCCTCACCCTACCCCACACCCTACCCCAACCCTCACCCTACCCCACACCACACCCTACCCCAAACCTCACCCTACCCCACACCCTACCCCAACCCTCACCCTACCCCACACCACACCCTACCCCAACCCTCACCCTACCCCACACCACACCCTACCCCAACCCTCACCCTACCCCACACCACACCCTACCACAACCCTCACCCTACCCCACACCACACCCTACCCCAACCCTCACCCTACCCCACACCACACCCTACCCCAACCCTCACCCTACCCCACACCACACCCTACCCCAACCCTCACCCTACCCCACACCACACCCTACCCCAACCCTCACCCTACCCCACACCACACCCTACCCCAACCCTCACCCTACCCCACACCACACCCTACCCCAACCCTCACACCTCACCCTACCCCAACCCTCACCCTACCCCACACCACACCCTACCCCACACCCTACCCCACACCCTACCCCAACTCTCACCATAAGTTGCTTTCATTGTGTTATCTTTTTATTTTATTATTTCATGACATGCTGTGGATTGCTGTTACATCCTGGTTTGATTAGGCCGACAGTTTCAAATGTGTCAGTGCAGAAAGTGCTTGATTTTGTTGTTTGTTTTCTGATGACAGGAATATGAGCCATAAAGTTCCAACTATTGATGTAATCTCCAAGGCAACTCTCAGGCAACAAAGAGTTTGCCATCTGGGATTTACCTCTGGGAAGTGTGTGGTATTGCTGTAGATGCTGCTCCACTTCAGCAACGTCTTCAGGGAGTGGGTGGGGAGAGTGAAATCATTGAGGTTGTCTAGTGTAACAGCATAGAGTTAGAAGAATGAGGCGTTCGCTCTGGTTCAACTGTTTCTTGGTATTTGCTCCCATCTAGTGGCCGTCATTATAATTGATCAAATGTTAAATGTTATACGATTTTATGTCGTCAGGAGTACTTTGGGATCAAGTGGTATTCATGTTGTGTATAGAGCTAATATAGTTTGTGGGTTTAGCTCAGTGGTTAAAGCATTTAACTGCAGATCAAGAGGTTGCAGATTCAAATCCCCCCTGTACTGTACACTACTTTGGCTAAAAGTGTCCCGTGAATGAATACAAATTTTAAAACACACTGTAAAACTCCAGAAACATTGTGGACAGGAAATGAAACATTGAAGCCCAGGTTGCACAATTTGTTTTTAATTTCTTAAATATGTGTTGTCTCTAAAGGGAACAGACTTAAAGTGACTCCGTCAGCTCTGCAGTTCTTCAAACAATGCTTCACCTAACTGAAACCTCCAATGTTGGTCCCATGTTTCAAAGCCCTGAGTCCGATTACAGCCATGTGCCAGATCATCCGGTAAAACTGGTCTGTGCACGGTTAAAAGGTCTGAGTCAAACCAGGCCACTTAAAGACCCAGGCTTTTATGAAAATCATGCGCATGAGACCGATCTTTGCTTGATTAGTTGTGTCTGACAGTTGCTCTCTGTGGATGTAGGTTAAAAGACCCAAGGTCAAACCTTGAATACTGACAAGCAATGGATTGACACCTGTGACACTTTTATAGTCACTTACCTATGGGAGTGACACACACACAGAGACTTGAGAATTATAGGCTAATTTTCCTTAGCACTACATTGCTGCTGTTAAGGTGTATTTTAGCATTACATTTCAACTTCTCAAAATCATGAAACAGGTTTAGTGACTACTGTATGGTATTGTTTAATGTGTAGATTATACATGATCTGTTCACCCAGATTTTTATGCTTTTTTGAAGGGACGTTTTAGGTATCGATTTAGTGTTGTAAATGATCAAATTAGTGTCTACATACAAAACTATGATATACCTAGGATATGTTGCAACAGAAAGCAAATTAAATTTAAAGGCACACGTTGCTATTACACTGCCCTTATTTTGTTATGGGTAGCTGTCCAGGGTGCTGATTCAGGTGGAGGGAAGGCGGAAGCGAATGTCTGTAGTTGATGGAGGCTATATTCGATTATCGCTCATAAGGCTCGTCTTCCTCACACATGGTGAGGTGATTTCCTGACGCTCTGCGGCCGAGAAACCAAAACAAACACACCACGAGCAAGAGACGGACAGATGTTGGCTTCCGTCGAAAGCAGTGGGGGATTTTCCGGGCAGACCCTTATTATGAATGTAGGCTGCACCGGAATCGAAGCCGTCCGAACGGGATTGTATTGTTACTATATGCGTTACAAGGTTTAGATTGAGTGCTTGACTTCCAATTGCAGTTTAGATTGTTGTTTCTGAATGCGACGGATTGGGAGGAATCTGTGGGCGTGGAACTGAGATTACAGATATCCCTTGCCGCCCCCCCTCCCCCAGCAACACCAATACACCACCCTAACCACCAAATCCCAGCCTTATACCCACCAAGGCCGAGGATGGAGCGAATAAACTACAGCTATTCTTACGGAGCCGTGGATGAACGTTAACGTCAGTAGTCGTTCCTTTTGTGAGCTGATAGCCTGTTAGCCTATTTGCTGCTCTTTTGGAACAATAAACACAGGCTATTAACCGATCGATCTTTATTTGGATTCGTATCGTGAACGCTTGTATTTCGGACCATGGAACGGTCGCTTTCCCGACACCAAACCGCTATAATCGAATAGTCTGAGATGCTTCGTTTTTTACATTATCGAGTACAAATATTGTTTCCACGCCGGTTATTGTTAATATGTTTCTGATGCTGAAAATCAAAGCGGAGGCTTGAGGACTTGTCACCTGATACAACGAGGCCCCATGGAAACTGCGACAATTTTGGATATAGCCTAATACCATATAAACTTCAAGTGAAATATATTTTTAGATTGCCCAAATGGATTCGTGCATGGACAAGTAATTCATTAAAAAAAAGCCAACATAATTGGATTGTTTTTAAATGATTTATTTTAGAATTCCCAGGTCTGGCTGAGCCACCTGCTTTCATATTCTACCGACGGGCGCTTGAGGGTAACAAAAACAGCAGAATTTATAACAAATTCTGCCACAAACCAAGCGCAGCCAATTTGTAGATATTGACTGAACAAACCAAAGACTTATCCAGATTGCGCACAGTGGCATGGGGCATTGCTGAACAAGATTATGCATTCTCCTCGATTTACTTAATCTGGGCATTACGTTTCAATCTTAAAAAGAGGGAAAGTCGAGGGTTTACGCTTCTCGGGAATCCTCTCGCGCAAGTGTGTGTGAGAGAAAGTGCGAGAGAGGGGCCAACATGCCCACTTCACGTGCTGGTGCCAGCCTTGTGGAATATTGGGTGGACGGCTCGAGACGAGATGTCACCGTGGAGGAATTCTATACCATGGGCTCAGAGTTAGGAAGGTAAGTAGCAAGTAGCCAAAGAGATGTAGTCTAACTCATAAACATGCAATGCAATAACACTCGTTCATTGCACGTTACACAAGTCTATGTTTTTCTCATATTTAGACTATTTGTTGATGAGTGGAGACTGGGCTGCCGCCAGCAGCTATTGTGGTCTGTCCTCCCAAGTTTCCCACCATGGACTACAATGTATGACCCCTGACCTCTCACTACTTGGGGTTATAACGAAAGTCCAGTTCAACCGTTCATACCGCTTGTGAATAAGTGAATAATCTGATGATTCTGGCAAACATAAAAAAAACAACACGTCATCTGGCTAGTGTAAACCAGAAGGGCTCATCCAGAAAACTGGCCCGTAAATATTTTTATAAAAAAAACAAAAAGGCAACATGAACTATTATGTAAAATGATACCATTGTACACAAAGGGTGATAAAAACTAAATAACTGTTTTTCTTCTGCTACATGATGTTTAACCCTTATAAGAACTATTTTTTGAAATTAAATAAATGAAATTGATATTATAAAGCCAGTGTACACTGTTCAGCTTGTGTTGGTATTAGTAAGGTTTCATAACATTTCCTGTTGCACAGGGTGCAAAGAAAACATCATCTTCTGATCCAAGCCCTCGATTTTTTTGACTCAACACCATATCAAACACCTCATTTCACACTAAGAATTATTCTATGCCCCACCAGGTCTTCATTTCTCACTTTTAAAACGCTTTCGACGTGCTCCCCACTTCTTTCTCTCGTTTAATCTGACGTGTGAATCAAAGGAGGCGCACTGTTCCCAGTGGTCTGAGATGCAAGTGGAAAAAGATGCCTCCTCCCAAACATCCCGCTTAATAGGACAAATCTGGCGATGTCTCTAATGTAGGGCCAATGTTTGGGAGAATTAGCAGTAAAGTGCTGAATTACAACTACCGTGCTCTCAGAATCAGACTTTTAGCACGTAATCCTAATCTGTGATTGACGGTTAAAGTCACTGTGGCGCAGACAGAGTAAACAAGAGGATGGTTCGGCAGGCTGTAACAGCTAGCATGCAGTTAGCTTCCCTGGGCTCCCAGGTCTATGGGGTTTTTTTTTTAAAGGAGAGGTGTCCTGGTTGTCTAGGAGATATACAGTCACGAGGGTAAAAGAAGGAGCTGTGGGATTGATAGATTGCATTAGGACATCTGGAGATGGAGTGATTCATAACCAACACAGGACAGGCTACAAATCTGAGTGGAACGTTTGCTTCAGGGAAACGTCACTTGCTAACTAATGCCAAAGAAGAAACTCAGTATGAACGTTTCCAGTTAGTACATTTGAACCCATACACCAAAATGATTAAGACCGTATTTGGGTCAGGAGGGATATTCTCTCAGAGTAAAAGTTAGGAGAACCATTTGAGAAACTTTAGAACCATTCTCAGATCAGAGACAACCATTTTCATACTATACTGTATACAAAAACAATTTGGAATAGGAAAGGGTCCTAACTGACCTGAACTGACCTTTGATCTGGAACCTATTTTTCTAGAGGGTTCCACATGGATAGTTGGTTCTAAATAGCCCTCTTCAGAAAATGTAGATTCCAACCATAGAGGCTTTAATGAATGGAACCCCCAGAGCAGACTCTGTCTACCTAATTCTAGAACGGCATGGACTGTCTGACAGTGTTAAGTGTCAATTAGCAGTCACAACACAATACCAGATATGCCTTTTCTGAATACATTATGTATTGATAATGGGCGACTACTGATGTAAGGATTGATAACTTTACAGGAGTATCTGAAACAACCAGTAACTCATAGCACATTTTAAGTACACCTCTATCTCCAACAGTATTATACTGTACCAACCACAGGTGCATAGCCATGATTTCACTTCTGATAAAGGTGTACTGTTAACCAATGAGCAACCAGTCAGTTCTTCAGATGTGACCAGGAGAAGGAGATTGCGTAACAATGTCGATTCCGCAGACGCTGTAGCTCTTGAGCTCTCCTAGGCAACTCACTCACAAACAGCCAGTGCTTGTGTGGACAAGCGGGTCACAGTAATGAAGATATACTGTACATGTGTCCAGGGCCTCACACACACAGATTTCAAAGTCGATTTAAAAGCAGGGATGACACGAGACAGACCTGTCACGTATCAGATTATTCATGGTTCTCAGCCTGGATTTAGTGCTCTGCTTACTCTGCCCCCTTGTAATGGTGGCAGGCCTCTGAAGAGCTTTCGTTCACCAATAATGTCCTCCATGGAGGTTCCATTCCTTTTATTGATGAGAACTTATCATAAGGATATCTAATGGTTCTTAACAGTGACTCTTTATTGGCTGCACATTACAGCCTACTTATGACCCACTTTATCTAGTACATGAAGTAGAGTTAGAATAATCACTTGGTAATCTAAAAGGTTTCAAGTGTTTTGGTGTATTTAAATGTCATTATGATACATGAAGTAAATGGATGTAGTATAGATAACCAAAAATCATGGAATCCTCTTTGTCGATGTTAAATGAACAAATAATTATGATAAGGACAATTTTTGTACATTGTCAATGCAATACCGCCTTTCATACATGTTCATATCAAAATCCTGTTTGTGTTTCCTCAGAGGGGCAACATCTGTGGTTTTCCGCTGTGAGGAGAAACAGTCTCAGAAGCCGTATGCTGTTAAGGTCCTGAAGAAGACTGTGAGTATCTGCAATCTTACAGTCATCTGTTCCAACCCCATCAAAACAATATCCGTAGAGCTTATTTTCCTCCTCCATTGCAGATTGACAAGAAAATTGTACGGACTGAAATTGGAGTTTTGTTGCGTCTCTCTCATCCCAATATTGTAAGTGTTCACACGTTAGTTACACGGTGTTATTACTAGTGCCGTGTAAACACAACAGAAGTGCACATTGCTCATAAACACGGAAAAACGGAATGTGAATTTTGTGTAAATCGATGACGCCAGCCTAGTCATAACGTTCATCCGTGTGTTGTGTCTCCCAGATCAGATTAAAGGAGATCTTTGAGACGGAGACAGATATTGCTCTCATCTTGGAGCTGGTTACCGGAGGAGAACTCTTCGACAGGTCCTCAACAACACAAAATACACCCTCACACGCATACCAAACCCTACCCGATCATACTTCAACTCCCACATCCATGACCAAATTGCTTTCAGCCGTACTGGGCAAAGGTGGAAGCCATTTCCCTTCCACAATCTCACAGTTCCATTTCCCCTCTTCATCATTAGCGGCAATTTACGACCCAGATGTTATTGAGATGCAGAGTGCAAAGGGAACAGAAAATGAAATTTGGAATGACCCCCACGGCTGTTGCCAGGAGACAGACACGAGAGCTGTGGTGGACGACAACACAAACTCCAGCCTATCTGTGGAGCTCTTGTAAATGTTGCCCTTCCACGCAGGGAGCTCTGAGTCACTGGTGCTCCCGTGGTTCTCAATGTGGTCGTACATTGCCCGAATTTACTTTGAGTGTTGAAACACCGTTTGGAAATGTGAATTACATTTTTGGTTAGTGGTCTGAAGACTTCCAAAACGTAGCAAACTGTTTCCCAGATGGACCAATCAATGGAATGTGTGTGCAGTATTTTAGGAAAACCTAGTTAACGATCCATCCACAAAGCAAACCACGGGGCTCGGATTCGAAAGCGGTGTATGGTTAGTCAGCTAAATAGGTGTTTGATAGCCGTTCAAGCTTGTGACTGTGTTCCTTTGGTTCTGTTCTGACAGGATCGTGGAGAGGGGGTACTACAGTGAGAGAGACGCAGCCCACGTCATCAAGCAGATACTGGAGGCAGTGGCGGTAAGATAATGACCTCGAGGGGCTGCTGGCCAATAGCCTTCAGCCAGTTGCCTTGACATTTTGGATGCAGTTTTTTGTGAGGAGACATTACGCTGTGGGCTTGTGGGTGTGGGGGATCTTTCACTGTGGCTGGCCATCCACCAGGCATCACTGGCGCATTTTCGAACCCACTAGTTTGCCCAACGAGAGCTTAGCATACCCCACCGCACTTGAACTGGGAAGGTTCTGGAAACCATTCCGGAGAAACACCACTTTAGCCACTATACCACTGAGAAGCTGGCAAACTGAACATATACACCATGGCCCCATTTGGACAGCGTGGTCTGCATGTTGGCTAAGCTGCCCTTGTTTGTTTGGCTTAAAAATAACACGGTTTACTACTGTCATATGTGCTCTTCCGATTGTATTTAGGGGATCGAAATGCCACAGAACATTTGACTGTCTGTTCACGATTATTTCATGGAGTTTTGCGTGTTTTCTACAAGCATTCCATAGTTTTTCAGATTAACATAATCACCCCTAAAGCAAAGTTTAATGCTTGAGATTTGATATTTGCAGAAGGCATGTGTGTGTTGATGCCCAATCGCTCCTTGGCAATGTAGAACAGAGTTTTAAGTTGAATGATATCCAAGTGTAAAAATAGAAAATAAAAAAGTAGAAAATGCCACTAAACATCATTTTGGGGAGTTAGCATAGCAATGGCAAGTGAATGTCAACCAGAAGATTAGTGTCACAGCCTTTATTTTGAAATACAAATGTATTGTAATCCCAGGGCATAGCCTGAGACTTGGCTGGACACAAACATACACACACACACACACACAGACACACACACATACACACACACACACACACATACACACACACACACAGGATAGCGGCATGTTTCTCTGAGTGGGTCAGATGTCATCAGTCCATGCTGGAGGAAAGGCGGACGTGTGTATCTGTGTGTATCTGTGCGTGTGTGTGTGTATCTGTGCGCGTGTGCGGGTATCTGTGCTTGTGTGCGTGTATCTGTGCGTGTGTGTATCTGTGCGCGTGTGCGTGTATCTGTGCATGTGTGTGTTTGATGAGCTACAAGTGTGAAATAATCCTCTCAGAGAGCCATCACAATCCCCCCCCCCCCCCCCCCCCCGCTTTTAATCTTCTGACCAAGAGACGCAGCCGACAGCAGATATGTGGGCTGCCAGTTACGTAACAGCTCTGACGAGCGTTCCTGTGTGACAGTAAACCTACTGCTGTGGTCGCCATATGTGTGCATTGGTTTCCAAAGCATGCGTAACACTGGAGGACTTTAATCCATGTTTGTTATTTAAAAATTCTCGACTGAGTGTTAGTGCCTGTGATGATGTGTGGTGCAAAGCAAGACGGAGAGGATTTCATTTGAGACAGTAGATCCTTGTTCACGTGCATGTGGATAGGTGAGCAGGTTAACACTTGAAGCTTCTTTATTTCTTCGTTTTTATGTATCTCTAGAACCGAGCGTCTAATTATGTTCCTGACATTCTGTATATAACTTACAACATAGGATTCGTAAATAAACTCCAACCTGCATGCACCATTTTCCCATGGGAAAATGTGTCCAAACTTTTGACGGGTACTGTATCCTATCACATATCCTAGCCCATACTTGGATTTCATTGAGAACGAAGCCTGCTGGGATTCAGAATTTTGTGACCACCTGCGTTTGAAGTTCACATTTCATCACAGCGAGAAAGCACACAGAGAAGGGGCGCTCCAACTGTTTACATACGACGCACAGACTTTGATTGCAAACACAATCCTTCATATAGATACTGTAAATCAATCGTGGAGCAGAGCCCGGCGCCTTCCACAAGTCCTCCCACGTGTACCGAAGTGTAGTCGGTGTGATTCATCCTTAGGGCCTGGGAGATAAATCATCAAGATCAAGGTTAAAACTCCCTCACCCTCTCTCTCTCTGTCTCTCTCTGTCTCTCTCTCTCTCTCTCTCTCTCTCTCTCTCTCTCTCTCTCTCTCTCTCTCACCCTCTCAATCTCCTGCACACTGTATTCCGAGGACCTGCTCGCCTTTTTTTGTGTGTGTATCATCTTGTTAAAAAGCCACATCTGCCCAGACCCTCTGAGCGCAAACGCAATTAACACGGCTCGACTCGGCAATGAGTCATGGCAGGCGTACTTTAGGCTCCCCCGACCAGATACAGTGAACCGGCAGACCTGTCCTTAATGGAGGATGATTCTGTGATTAACGGCCCCTAGCACTGCCAGACAGACCGCCAGAGAATCTCAGGAGAGATAGGTTCAAAAGGTTTGCTTGGGGGACCATCAATAGGAGGCATGCGGGCAGTGAATATTTTTCCATTAGTGCTAATAGCAGTCAAGCCGGCCACTTAGCATGGATGGCGGCTAATGGGAGACCTGGGGCTTAACCACGGAGCTTTCTCGCTGAAGCATCGCTCGCTAATTTGCCGAAATGAGTTTCCCTGTGTCCGTTGTCCGTGCGCGGCCAGGGGAAGTGGCCGGTAATGATGAGAGTGCCCCCTTACTGGTGCGTGGGTGAGCAGGAGGACAGGGGTTGGACTTAGAGAGGGTCGCCCTGGAAACCGGGCAAATATTGTGATGGTTCCTCTCGGGTTGTCGTGGGTCGTGAAAGGGCCAGTGGAGCAGAGGTGGATCGGCCTCCTCCTGGGCACCTCCAGGCAATCCTCCGGTCCTGAATAAATACATCAGAGTCTGTTAATCGACGCCCCGATGAGCAGCACACAGAATCTGGTATGTTAACGTGGGCTAGATGGTTATAGAATCCACAATATGGTCCGTGGACTTTGCCCTAGTCAGGAGGAAAATCGGTGCCCAATTGCATTTTCTGTCTGATTAATAACAAATCCTTTAGGCATGTCTAGAGACCATTAGAATGTTGTAATTGGATTTCTGTGCACCAAACCCAGAACACATCAGGAAATGATCAACATGCTAGACCCCAATGACCAGGAAGCAGAAATCAAATCAAGTTAGAAAGCAAACTCTCTCGAGTGACAGAGAGAGGTCTTCTTTGTCGTCTTGCGACAGAGCAGTGGGTGATCTTGTGAGCTGTTCGAATGAACCCATCTGTTGGGTCCTATTTTGGATTATGGGGATGCTCGTTTACAGTTTCAATTAATCCTGCCAGTGCCCTGATTGGGTCAAATCCCTCAGGTCCCTCGGTAATTCACTTCCTTCTTCAGCTCCTTCAGCGGGCTCCATTTTGTGCCCGCTCTGCTCTGCAGGGGTTGACGCCTGCTCGGATCAGTCATCCTGTTTACACGTCTGCAGCACACACTCAACACCTTTCTGGGTTCGTACACAGACAGTTACATTCTGGAGTGTTTTCAAAATGTATTGAGTCACTAAGAACATTTAGACACTTGACTTTTTAAGGAAATCGGTTCCAAATAGTTCCTTACACACCCACACACCTACAGTCAGATGGTTAGAGTTTAGTAACCAGGTGAAATGGACTTCTATCTTAAATATATCTTAGATATAGGCATAACTATTATTGTTGGACTTGGTGAATGGAGAAAGAGGAGCGGTTGACAACCTTTTAGTTTTGCTGTTGAGTTTGACCAAAAAGACTCCAATAAAAGCAGCTCCAGGTCCATGTGAGAGACAATAAATAAATCGTTCTTAACAGGAAGATTGTTGTTCTTAACAGGAAAATCGTTGTTCAAAGTGCTGCGCTGAGTCGGCCTCCATTTGTGTGTATCATCTTCTGTAAGTGATCCCATCAGGGTCTTTAGGTCAAAGTGACTGGAAATATAAATGGCAGCGGCCAGCTTTCCACTGACTGTGTTTGTGTCATTGTTCTGTGTTTTGGTGACAGTACTTACATGAGAATGGAGTGGTGCACCGTGATCTCAAACCAGAGAACCTCCTCTATGCTGACCTGTCATTGGATGCACCCCTCAAGATTGGTAAACCTCATCCTGTTAGATACCTCCTTGAGCAATGCTTTTATCACATTAGTCATTCTGTAATGTCATTCAATTGTGTAGTCATTCTCATTCATGTAACCTCAATTCAAAACATGAATTGTGATTGATTACAACAGAAAGTTCAAAGCATATCACCTGAGAGAATTTTAACATGTTGTGGCAATGTAACAAGTCTACCTTACCTACCACTTTTTCCAAATGGTTGGAAGGTAGCGATTTTATCCAAGTTTCCTAATGAAATCGTGGTTTTCTTTCCAGCTGACTTTGGCTTATCCAAAATAATTGATGAGCAAGTCACCATGAAGACAGTGTGTGGCACTCCTGGTTACTGTGGTGAGTTCCCAACTGAAAGACTTGAATTGGAGAAATGTGTTGTAGAGGCAGTAGTGCTTTAGCAGCTGCACTAAAGTTACCCTAGTGTTATACAACAGTACCTATCTTTGGAAAAGAAAAGTCCTTGACTTTTTGTCGGTTGTTTGAGCTGCATGTTTTTCAAGTCGGTTTGCTACTCTTACATCATGCGTGTTTGGGTAGTGGGCTGTGCTGTGTGAGTCAGCGGAGCTCTCATCTGTCTGTGTGGGAACTGACAGCCTGCTCTCCATCTCTCTCCCCTCAGCTCCTGAGATTCTCCGAGGCAATGCCTACGGTCCCGAAGTGGACATGTGGTCTGTGGGAGTCATCCTCTACATACTGTGAGTGCGACAAAACACTTGGAAACCTGTCCCAAGATCTGGACGTACTGTCCTCACCATGGGCAAGCTGGGTGCAGGATGTGCTGGGAACACACTGAGCTTGTCTTCTCACCGCAAACATTATCAAACAGGATCCGATCCCATCTTAGATTTCCCCTTTCTCCTGATTCTCCGGATGCATTGATTTCTGTTTCTCATTGCCTGATCTGAAGTCTGCAGTTTCTTATCAGAAGCTAGTAGAAAGTAGATGTGAGTATTAAAAAAATCAACTGGGAAGACAAATCTAATCTCTGTCACTTTCTCACTCTCTGTCACTTTCTCACTCTCTCTCTGTCACTTTCTCTCTGTCAATTTCTATTGTCACTTCTCTCTCTCTCTCTCTCTCTCTCTCTCTCTCTCTCTCTCTCTCCCTCCCTCCCTCCCTCCCTCTCTCCTCTCTCTCTCTCTCTCTCTCTCTCTCTCCCTCCCTCTCCTCCCTCCCTCCCTCCCTCCCTCCCTCCCTCCCTCCCTCCCTCCCTCCCTCCCTCTCTCCCTCTCTCCCTCTCTCTCTCTCTCTCTCCCTCTCTCTCTCTCTCTCTCTCCTCTCTCTCTCTCTCTCTCTCTCTCTCTCTCTCTCTCTCTCTCTCTGTCAGGCTCTGTGGGTTTGAGCCTTTCTTTGACCCAAGGGGAGACCAGTACATGTACAGTCGCATCCTCAACTGTGATTATGAGTTTGTCTCCCCCTGGTGGGATGACGTCTCTCTCAACGCAAAGGATTTGGTAGGTCAGCCATGTCTTCACTTCAAATACAGGCTTTGATCTGACAGCTATTTTTTGCTTATATAACATCAAATGTTATACAAGTTGATATTAGAACATTTCTTTGAGAAAATTCTGATTTCATTATGATTATACAACTATATAATATATACTTTGAAGGCTAGGATTAGCAGTTCTTTCCTTTATCTAGTCTAGATATCGGCCCTATGTTTAGTCAATGAGCTCATATACATATTAATAGAAATAAATACAGGTGAAAAGCATCTACAACACGTACATGTTTAGTCAATGAGCCCTTTCTCCACGGCTTAACATGTTCAAACCTGTATTTCCACCCTGTGTGTCACCAGGTCAGTAAGCTGATAGTGCAGGACCCTCACAAACGCCTCAGCGTTCAGGAGGCCCTGCAGCACCCGTGGGTGCTGGGCAAGGCGGCCCGCTTCTCACACATGGACACCACACAGAGGAAGCTTCAGGAGTTCAACGCCCGGCGGAAACTCAAGGTGGGGGTGGGGGTGGGGGGGGGGGTGGGGGGGCTGAGGGAAAGCCTCCACTTTAAGTAATACAAGATCTAATTACACAATATTTTTATGGGTGTAGTAGATGTTAATCTAATAGGGTTGAATCACTTGATATGAAATGCAAACTTGACAAGTATAGGCACCGACAGGCAATAATAGTTAATATGATTGCGTGTTGTGCTTTTCCTTCTAGACATGCTTATGTATGTGCATGTTTCAGTGTACTTCAAATTATTCCTCATACTTTAATGATGTATTTGCCTCAATAAATTGCCTGCTCCTTTATCTTTTCTCTGAACATGTGCTTGCCACTCATCTCGTATGATCACATACATATGTCATTAGGCCAGTACACAGCTGTGAAAATAACCCGAGTGTGTGTGCGGTGTGTGTATGTTTGTGTGTGCTGTGTGTGCTATGTGCCTGTGTACATGGTCTGTATGTACGTGTGTACGTACGTGCATGCGCGCGCGTCCGTGCCGTGTGTGTATGTGTGTGTTCGTACGTGCGTGTGTGTGTATGTGTGTGTTCGTACGTGCGTGCGTGTGTATGTGTGTGTTCGTACGTGCGTGTGTGTGTATGTGTGTGTTCGTACGTGCGTGTGCATGTGTGTGTTCGTACGTGGTGTGTGTTCGTACGTGTGTGTGTGTATCTCCCCTAGGCCGCCATGAAAGCCGTGGTGGCCACCAGCCGCATGCACGAGAGCTCCCGGCGGCGCACCGACAGCTGCGACATCCCGGGCTCCGACAAGACCTCCAGGCAGAGCAGCATGCAGCAGGACGCCCCCCCGGACTCCCAGGGAGAGGCCAGCCAGGCCAAGGACACCACCGAGGGGACCCAGGAGGACGGGGAGGTCCTGGGCTCCCAGAACCAGTCCGTACCATGCTCCCTCCTGCCACGCAGCCCCAAACCGGCCCCGCCCACCTCCCCTCTGCCCAAGGGTGCAGCCCCCGGGTGCCCACCACCCACCAGGCCCCCCCTCAAGCCAGACGGGCTTCGGCAAAATTCGGTTATCCCCAAAACGGCGTTGGTACGACCCAGGATACCCCAGAGGAGCTGTTCGTCTGTGGACACCGTGGCGAAAAGTGAGACGGCTCAGGTGTTGGCCACGCCCCCGAGTCCTAAGAGCATCAGCAATGGGTATGTCGTGGGGGTGGAGTCTGGCAGTAAGACCGCCCAGTGTCAGTGAGTGACAGGTTCCAAAGACACAAGTTACAAGCATTCGAGAACTCCTACTGGTGGATTCAGCAGCTAATGCCGTTGTGCTGTCGAGTCTTGCAGAGACTTGCGTGATATGACTAGAGAAATGATGACCACGTTGAAGATGAAGGCTGGGCGACAGATTGACTTGTCTCACACCTCACCTTCCTCCGGGCTGCATAGTCTGGAAAAACGACTGATTTGACATCCCTCCATATAACTTGTCCTTCATTGTGTGAGATGATGAGTTTGGAGATGTAAAATTGATCAGTAAATTAGCTTTTAACTTTGGTCTCCACTTTGCTGCCTACCTGACCTGCTTTAACTTATCTACTTTCCCATTTGTTTTCAAGGCGAGGTCGACCAGGAGAAAGGTTTTCGTTAGGGACAACTTGAAAAGACAATCTGTTTTCATACTTTGTATGCTCTGCACCTTTCTACTAATAAATGTTGGAATCTACTGACTTCATATGCAAACTCATGAATACAAATATAATCCTCTTCTTGCACCTCATTGCTTTCAGGTAGTAAATATATTGTATTTGTGAGCTGACGAATATAGTCAAGATGTATTGTAAAATGTTTACTTTGCAATTATTGTAAATGCTGACCTAATGTTTGCTCTATATATGGTTTGAATCAAAACAGATAACGGCGATAAAATAACAGTCTTTGTTGTAAATATCAAAGTCAACAAGTCAACAGCTATTTAAAATCCTTTAATCCAAACCTTCTCACCCTCCACCACACTCTCTACCTCTCTTTGTACAGGCGCTTCCAACCTGTGATAGCAGATTCTGTAAAGAGACACCACTACTGAATATATACAAAGCAAAACAGAGCGTTTCCCCAAATCGCCCCTCAAATGATATTGCCAGTGCCAGGTAAACACTTCTGAGGAGAAAACTTCATTATCATAAGCAAAGGGCTTTTCCAGTTTTAAACAGTTGGAAATCAAAATATTGTGATCAAAATGAAACGGTTTCATATTTCCTTGAGTACGTTTCTGTTTAATTTGCACACATTTGCTTTTCTGGAATGCATTATCTTACTAACTCCAACATTGCCAAATAGTAAGTCTTGTATATTGCTGACATGATAACACAGGTAGAAATAATTTGCAGGATATGATGTTCAAAGTGGATTTTTGCTTATTAGTATTATTATTGAATGCACAAAATATTTATTTAGTGGGAAAACACCCCAGTTGTAGTTCAATATATTGTGTTTGTTATGTAGTTTCAGTATTTCCTGTTTTCTTGATGAAAAAGGTACTTTATTTTGGAACATATTTTAGACAGAATATTGAAACCAATAATCATAGCTATATAAAGAGTGGGGAATCTATAGGTGAGTGTAAAGTTCTATTATTTTTGGATGTTCTATCATATCACAATAATCCCAATGAATCAGATTTGATTGTTCTGTATTCTGCATAAATATTAAAAACAGCACATGTTTACAATGGTAGATGCTGTTAACAGATATTAAAAGGAATAAAATGTGGATTTTAAAGTCAAACACCGGCTTTTGAATGTAATGTGACCTGAATGACAGTTCATTGAAACTAGGCATGAGAATGAACAGGCCACTGATAATTAAAAATGCTGTTTTATAGCCAGTTACCTACCTACCTACTGACCTAAAATAGGCCTTCTGGGGGGGAAAAGTATGACCACATACCTGAACGTAATGTAAAAGTACAACATTATACTTCCAGATATTGTACTTAACTAAAACCAAAACACCGAGAGGATTGGGTCCCATTCCTAAACGCATGTCCTGCTTGCCTGACTCCACATGAATAGCTACTGCTGGGGTTCCACTCCTCTGCAGAAACGTTCCAGATACCAGTGACAGTGTGGGTGCCATCTTGTTCCCTGGCTGTCAGAATAGTGTTTCGCTTTGGGTCCACCACTGTGTCGTTGACCCACCAGGTCATGTCTGCGTGCGTTGGCTCTAGGCCACTGAGAACACACACCAGCACTGGGGTGGTTTCACGGTTAGCGTCCACCGAAGACAGGATGACTACAGAAGGATCAGTGCTTTGTAAACCTGAGAATAACAGACAGAGCAAAATTAAAACTCATTTTGGGGGGAAATATTTGAGGGGTTACCTTTGGGAGTCCAAACGTTTTCACAATGATTCTTTCCTTAGTAAAGGTTACCTTTCACAAAAAGCTCGATCCCTTCACCGAAAAATGCCTCCTTCTGTGTCTGCTCACTGCTGTATACACAACTGAGAAGACAATTTTATCATTAGAATAAGAATATCTGAACTATTCATATAAAAGTATGCTATGATGTGAGTTATTAATATAATATGAAATGATGCTATGATGTGAGTTATTTATTGGACAAGCTTACCTCAGTAGTAATAAAGTGAACGCCAGCCTTCCTGTTTTCATTTTCGCAGAGTGGGTCAAGTCACTACATGGGAGAAGAAAAAGGTGCCTCTTGTTCTGAATCCAGCAAGGAGGATAGTTATCCAATCCTATGATCCTTCTTCTTAAACTAGAGCGATTCCAAACAACAACCTCTCTCAAACACCCCCCCACACACACTCACACACATACAGACACATGCACATTGGCACACACACACGCAGACACATAGACAAAGATGCACACACACTCATGAAGCAAATCAGCATTGGGACTTTAGTTTACTTACCACATTTGAATGCTATCTATGATCCTCTTAACTTATACTTTTACAGCAGACTTTCTCAATTAAAAGAAAACATGCAAAACCATTGGGGTGGAACAGCTTTGTTGTCCCAAAGGAGCCTCCTGTCTCTCAGGCTCAAAACAAGTAGATCAGTTATTCAGATAGGAGGATAGAAAAAAAACGTACCAACTGTTCTTTCCTGTTTTTCTGTCTTAAACAGATGTACGCTTATTAGGAAGCCATCCAGTTTGGAGGGTTTGGTATGATTCTGTCCAGAACAACAATCGTCATCTGTCTTTTGAGTTCTAACTCAGTTAAATCACCTCTGCTGGTTTCCAATTAGTTAACTACTTATTGTGAGAATTGTGTTCAAGCCTTCATGCTGAGTTCAACATTAGAACTATCAACTGTACCACTGTATGGAAGTGCATTCTATGAAGGAAGCCTGACTGAATCAGACTTGAAAACTACAGCAGAAGAAAAACAATTGAAAAGGTCAAACATTTCAGTCAACATTTATTATCAAACAGATTTAGGAGTGACAAAATCGGGAAGCCACGGCCCTCATCCTCACGGTCTCCTTTTAACATTCCCATCTCCATGGTAACCCAGTCCACAGTAATACACAGCTGTGTCACTCTCTGTGGATCCATGGATCAACAGCTGATGGAGATGCGGTCCACTCTTGCCAGGCCGGGCGGTGAACTTGTCCGGTTGGAAGCCTTGGCCGTAGATGACAAGGGAGACGTTGGTCACAGGGTAGCTCAGGATGAGCTCAGGTCTCTCCGCGTGTCTCTGCTTGTACCAGCTGAAGGTGCTCTTGTTGAAGGAGATGGGCAAGGGGCAGTCAAGAGTGGCATTTTCCCCCATTCTCACTGATAGCTTGCTGCTGGACTCTCCTCTCCATAGGCCTGCAACAAACAACATCTACTGAATTGTCGGTGCAATGATATTAAATATTCGTCCAACAAACAGCACTTCTAGCTATCATTCAAATAAATAACAGAAGATACTTTTGGAATTAGGCTTCCATTCATTCATTTTATTTGTTTATTTGGAAATTAATAATACATTATTTTATTCGTACTGACTGGAAATCAGTTATAAACACAGTACAGCACTAATACAATATATGCTTTCATACAATGAAACATTTTATGGAGGAAAACACTTACCAAACAGTACAATTGACAAAAACAGTATTCCTTTCATGTCTTCTGTGTGTTTTCTGTTTCTGTTCCTGTGTGTCTGTGTGTTTTTGTTTCTGAACGAGAAGTTGGCAGGTGTTAGACTAACTGAGGCTCCAAGCCTTTTGTTATTGTATTCATAATCCATAGCCCATCTCTGTCTGAGGTGAATATTTATAGTTTTTTAACCCCTCCCTATTGTTATAGTTTATGAAAAGGAAATGTCCTGTGTCATTGTAAAAAAAAGAAGAGAGATTTCTCTGAGAGAAGTCCCTTCACTGGAGACTATTCGATACACAAAATGACTTCAGAGAGATTAGACAAACACACTCAACGTGTATTGAATATCTCCTTTATGTCTAAAAAGAGTACTCAAGCATAGAACAGTAGGTGTCTGTGTCATTGACAAGAATCCCTTTCAAATGATGTGACATTTAGGCCAGGTCTCCTTGGGTGAAAAGCAAAGAAGTGCACCTTCAGTGATACAGTTGTTTTCTATTCAATCTCTGTTTCCTATAGTCTTATTAGTGGTTGTTTATGGAAAACAGAGAGATAGCAAGTCATTACAATACCTGCTGCTAGATGGAGCTAGACTAAATCTATCTAGACTTTTTTCCCCTACTTTTTCCGTTTCAGTTGTACTGTAGCTGTAGGCAACTGCAAGACCCTCCCTTTCCTTAAGTTTCTTTCCAACTACTTTCATTTCATCACCTTGGAGTAGTGTTACCTTAGGGTCATTGTGACCCCACCGTCGTGTTGCGACAACTTTACCTAAGACAAAAAAATAAAGTGAAGCATTTTCTTTTAAGCTTTTTCTTTAAAAAAATGCTTTTTATTTGTTTGTTTTTGTATTGTGTAAAGTTGTCGCAACACGACGGTGGGGTCGTTGCAAACCTTTGGGTCATTGTGACCTGAACGCCGCACAAGGGTAGCAGGTTCTGCATCGTGTGATAGTTCTGGGCAGCATATGCAAACGTTTGGACCAAAAAGATAAGAGGACACACCTTATCACTATCCTGCAGTTCACAGTGTCTCTATCCAAGGCCAAATCTGTTGTTGTGACTTTCTGTGTTTTCAGAAGCGTCACTTAATTTCACGAGATTATTATCCTCGTTGTCAAAACGTGTCAATGAACTGGTTTCATTTTGATTGAGCTAATATGTCAACTTCAATGACATAGAGTTTGCTGATGTTAAGTTTTAAGCCTCAAAATCGCAACTCAGACACTGAAATCCCCCCATGTTTTGATGATCTGCCAGAGAATGCAAAGTGTTCGGTTGTGACACTGTGGGGGAGTTGTTGACTTCGCTAAAGAAAACAGCTCCTAAATCCATCAGTGCAAACTGGGGTTTTACATTCCTCTTTAAATCACAGACTCTGAGAAACCTGGAGATATTTAAGCACTTGATGTTTTCAGAATAGTGTTTTTCCACATCTATGAAAAAATACTTTGAATACATCCCTGTCGGACTGTAGATCTGATTACGTTATCAAAATGAATCGGAAACGAGAGCTTTCCGCTGCTGTGTGCTAGCTACTGTTCAAGTTATCGTTGTGTGGACCGTGCCATGCCTTCTCTCGGGCCTTGGCATCAGGTCAGGAAACACTGAGACGTTGCTACAGCACTTGTGCAAGTGTTTAAACTAAGAGATGGCTGCAGAATCAGACAAGCTGCGTGCACTCGTCCTCCCCCTGCAAGAGCTGGCTTTCGAGGCCAGCTCTGCAGTATGTTGAGCTGGGAGGCCTGCCAGGATGCTCTCTGAGACCCAGAAATGGAAACAGAAACTACAAGCAGTCTTTTAGGGAAACTCCAACCCCTTGACACAGCATCCTGAGTAAGAATTCTGTTGCTTTCATTTTCCAAGAAAAGGTGTGTGTGTGTGTTATGTGTGAGAACAACTTCTATCTTCATAAAGTTTTTCGTAATTTCCTCTAGGTCCCCCCCTGCCCCAGGGCACGAAGGAGAGGATAGTAAGGGTGTGGTGGGGAGGGTGGTGGGGAGGGAGTTTTTGTGGAGAGAGAAACAGGTTTGCTGTCCTCACTCAACCACTGGCAGGGCCACACCCCTTTCCTGCCCCAAACCAGTGGAGACCGTTGGGGGAAGTTCATTTCTAACAGCAACTAACAGAGCACTCACTCTGTAAACCTTGGCTTCCCAAAGACAGGCACAATCTTTACTAAAAGGATTAAGAAACTCAGAAAGAAAGAGACTGAATCAACTGGCATTAAACCAAGGATTTATTTTTGATTATTATTTACAATCACTGTCATCATCATCACCTCCATCAACTCCACGGTGTACCTACCTACCACTACCGTCGCCATGGCTAACTCCAAGTCGTCTCAGACTACCCGAAATATCGTCATTGCCTTTCTGGCCCTCTGGTCTGTCATCTCCCTCATCATCATCGTGGTGTGGGCCACAACACCGGACATGAAGAACATCAAGGAGTGCCAGGCCAGACTGCAGAAGGTGACTGTGGAGCTGGAGGGGGCAAAGGTGGTGTTTGAGAAGAACAAGGTAGCACTGGAGGAGATGGTGGAAGCGAGCAGAGAGAATCTGACCAGGCAGCGTGAGGAGATAGACCGCCTCCTGGAGCGTCTGGGAAATACCAACACGTCCCTGGATGATTGTCGTTTGGAGAACGTGAGTGTTCGCCTTGATTTTCTGCTGCCCCCCCCCCCTTCTTCCCTCCTTTCTCCCTTGCTCCCGGAGTCTTGAGGTCTGAACTGACTCACTCTCTCCTTCCTGTGGCCACAGTCATCCCTCTCTCCCTGCTTGTACTTGCCTCCCTCCTTCTCACAGAGATCTACATCCCAAAGACTACTATTCACCTCATAGTTTCATATTTTTTTTCCATTTATTTTATAAGGAAGAAAAACCCAAGACGGGTGTTTATCAACTAAACAAGCCATGACCAATACACAAGCAGATTTCTCAACTGATTTGTTTTTGTTTTGATTGATGGCGGAATAAAGAGTAAATGCCAGTGATGTAAAAGCCACATCTCACCTTTACATAACACGCACAGGCACAATGGATAGAATGAATTTAGTGCAGTCAGTTATGCAAATACCTTGGAAATTGCAATCAAATTCAAAGCGGTCGCTCCTCTCATGGAGTGGGTGGGAGGTCAAGCTTGAGTCTTCCTGGAGACAGACGATAAGGCCCATTGCAGCACATGCACTCTGTTCTAGATACAAAGGTTATTGTCTTACATGTCCACACCAATTCCGTCAGTAAAATTATCTTCATATGTTGTACTGTATCTTGTTATATACAAATACGTGTTCTTCTGTATAGTTAAAAACATTCATCCCTGGGTCAAAGGAATGTTTTCTAACGCAGTTCCTACAACCATGTCTCTGGAAGACATCTGTTTTCAGTCACAATTACAAATATGTGATAGCAGACATAGGCATGATATTGCCAGTGTCCCATCAGCCACTTTGATTGTGTTGAGAAATCGCTCAATGAGGACATTGTCTCTTTCAGGTAAACTTGAACTTGAACATCACAGTCTTGGAGAACGAAATTGAGAAGCATAAAGAAATTGAGGCGAACCTCACTGCTGTAATCATGCTACACAAAGGTAGGAAAATTGTTGTCACAGTGGCTGGGTATGGGATTTTTGCCTCTGGTACTGGCTACCATGAAAGGAGCACTCTCTCTGCCATGATATTCTTAGCTACATTTTCCCCTGTAACCATGGAGACCGCTGAGTCAGAGTAAATAAACAAACATGATTGGTTAGTTATTGCACCTCAGAAAAGTCAAGTAAAATGAAAATACTTTTATTGGAAAAGAAGACTAATTAGGAATTATGTAAAATGTTCAATCTTGGTTGGTCAGTGAAAAGTTACTTTAGTTTACCATTTTAAGCTTGATGAAAAAGTGGGGGTTAGAGGAATCAGGTAGTGGAGTGTAGTGTTGGTGTGTGCTGTAGTTTTATCTGAATTACAATTAGAATCTTATACTGTGTCATAATTAATACAACATATGTGCAAGAGTGACAACATGACCAGTCTAGTAGAGGGACATTTCTAAGAGATTTCCTGACTTGGAACAAGCAAAGGAAGTCATGAATTCCCAAACATATAAACGGAAATTACATTGTGTTGAAGGTGGCTGTATTTGATAAAAATCAAGCACAAATGTGCTTGTACAAACATACTTGATTTGGAAAAATGTAGTTGCCTGTGCTGGGAGAGTCCTACGACAACATTCTTATGGAAAAAACAGGCTAATATGTGAGTGAAACCCCTCTGCTGCCAGCCAGTTCCCAAAATAGTTTGTAGTGACGTCATTGAGTCCTGCTCACAACATATTCTGATAAGTAGTCACAGGGCCAGATATTGCCTTATAAGTGAATGCCATAATCCAAAAAATTCTATGTTACCCTATTTTAGATCAAAGACTATCTTCTCGTGGATTGCCTGAACTGTCTTTTGAACTTGGGACATCAGAACATAAATAACAGACCACCCCCCCCAAAACACTGACACTGTAAACTGTTTTTCACAGACAGTGGTTCATCTAACTTCTTTAAGTAATTTCACAGAGTTTCACAGGGAGTCAGATGGCTGAGCGGTGAGGGAGTCGGGCTAGTAATCTGAAGGTTGCCAGTTCGATTCCCAGCTGTGCCAAATGACGTTGTGTCCTTAGGCAAGGCATTTCACCCTACTTGCCTCGGGGGGAATGTCCCTGTACTTACTGTAAGTCGCTCTGGATAAGAGCGTCTGCTAAATGACTAAATGTAAATGTAAATAAAAAGCATCGTAAAGATAGTTGTAAAGATAATGCTGTAAGGGCACATAAAAAACACAAATGAGCATGACTTCAAAAACAACAATTAAATAATTTAACAATTAAAGTTCACAAAAGCATATCACAATGTATATTAATCTGGTCTTGATGCAATTTCAGACAACATTGAGAACCTGCAGGAGAACCTGACCCAGGCGTCCCACCAGATGACGTCCTGCCAGGCGCTGAACTCCGCTGCGAAGAGCCAGAAGCTGGCTGCAGAGAGCCAGATCAAGGCCTGTGAATCCGGCAAACTGTATATACAGAAGCAGCTGTGAGTATCATTATAAATTACAAGACAAGATGGGTGACTGGTGTGGATCAGATAAACAAACCTGACTAGTTTATACGACAGGAGTGTTGATCCTGTATCTTTTCTTTGTCGTGGTTGCGGTCCACAGGCTGAAGTGTAGAAAGGAGGCCAATGGAGAACACTCCGAGTATGCAGATGATGGTTGCGTCACACCAAGGACGAGCATTCTTGCCCTAGCGGTGGTTATTTGCACTTGTCTGCATTTGATAACATGTGAGTATGTTGGTTAGCACACAGAGCCAATCTTGGATGTTCAGCTCTCCTCTAGCTCAGTCTTTTAGACACAAATCATTTCTAAATCTGTAAATATTTGTGAGACTGTACCATATTTTGTAACAGAAACACATAATGACAGACTTGTATTTAATAACTGTATTTTCGATGTTTTCAGGAACGCTATTCAAGTCATGTAAAAGTGGAACACTGTCCTTCAGGATACCATGAAGTAGTCCAGGTGTGGACTTGAAGAACACAATTTCATGGACAATATCACTGCTGTAAAAAATACTGTTGGTAAACAGATGATTGGATCTGTAGGCTATGTGATGCTATACTTTCCTCTTTACAAACATCAAGCTAAGGATGCCAAAATGGGCTGTTCACGGACTTATCTTTTGAGTTGTGCTAGTTAGCCATCACCTTTTTGCTTGATATGCCTATCATTTGACAAATGATGTACCCGAACAACAAAGGTTTTTTTGTGCTTTCTATATTTTCGTTTTTATTTTTTATGTGAAACACTTCAAACACTCTCTAGCTAGCAATATTCCTGTATTTATTTGTATGTGTTTGGAATGAACTTATGAATAAGTATGCCTGCCCACTTTGACCATCAGTTACAGCAAATCTAAAACATTACCATAGTGTCACAATGCAAAGTTAGTTTCAAACAGTAGAATAAAGTGTGTCCAACTCTTTGTCTGTCTATGAGGCCTCAGACTTTCATTCTGTCCAACTGGCTATGGACTAAAGTACATTTTACATGAATTAGATAAGGTTTACTCTGACCACCGAGAAAGACCACACGACCAGGCTGGCTGCATTCAAAATTTCCAACTGTTCTCATATTATATCTCAGTTACTATATAAATTACATGGGTAAAGAACAGTGAAAAGGGTGGAGTTAGGGAAACTGCAAAAGGTCTGAAAATCCGCATTAAATTAGAGCAGAGTTTGCGGTGCAGACACCATTTCCTGTCCTCGCGTTACCTTTGCCTACGGTTTCACATTGTACTTGCCGGGATCTCGTTGATGTGTAATGCGCACGCGCAAACACAAAGCATTTGGCGGGTGACTAAAGTTGTAAGTCACAGGTAGGTTCGCATCATATCAAAGTTAAGACTGTTATGACTTACTTGTAAATAAATACCAACATCACGCTGGTCTTGTGGAATTAAATACCACATTTATTTTTACGAAGTCACTAAGGCAACTGAAGCCAAGACCTAGATACTGTAGGCTACGAGGTTTTTGGTTTGTTGTCAAAACGCCACACTACTGTAGCTCAGGACTAGCTAATACTGTAAGAAAGACAAATACAAACACTTAATACTGTAAGAAGATAATACAGTAGGCTATCATTTGTGTCTGTAAATTAATTGTTTCTTTAATGTCGAAAAGTTATTTATTTGGTGAAATGTAACGTGACAGAGTAGCTTGATAGTAATGGTGGGTGGAGAATGAATTGGGGATTGTAGGTATTTTTTAATGTTAGATACCTTGAATATGAAGTGGATACAGTACGCTTTTTTCTGTATGTTTTTGTCTGTTGAACAGATACTGTACTGCTGCTGGCGTAGCTACATAAGATACATTCTTAGGTCAGAAGCTGGGGTAGCGAGCTGGCTTGTAGGCTAAGTGAATTCTAGAGTCCGACAAGGCTGAAATGTTAACATCTCATCCTTTAGCAGGTTAAAGAGCCTTAATGTTGACAAGTTAATTCATGCCATTCGATGGAGTCATCAACATATATACTATTCAATTGGAAAGGCAAACAATGGCCGGCCAAGGTAATATGCAAGCACTACGCTGTGGTTTTCAAGTTATCAGTTCACTTATTTTATCTACTTAACGTTATCTACATGAATGTTCAGGTTTTGAGGAGAGATAAACTAAAATCAAAGCATAGGAATGATGTTGAAGTTGAACTTCTCGGTGAAGGTCCCAGGTATGTGATTAATCTACAACCTAACAAATTGTATCAATCAAAATATGGTATAAGTTATATAGAATGAACATTTGCGCAAACTTAAGGCATGTCATTTAATTGCAGAGTGTGGGTGCAAGAGAAGAAAACGCGACCGATGACTCTGGAACGTATAGAGCGCATTTCTGCCCGTTTGAGTGAGTTTTGATTGCACTACTGCGCTGTCAAGCACGACACATTTCCTACCCATTCCACCCATTTAACTGGCACGGAGACAGGTTAAAGCTGCAGCAGTGATATTTTTTTAAACTTTGGGGGTTTAAAACGGGTTGTGATTACAAACTGAGATACTATGTTTGTACATTTGTTCCATACTGTACACTACTTGTAACACGCATACAGTATGCCTACATTTATATTTGGACTTTGTATGTTGTGTTGGAGTCTTTCATTCAAGTAATTAAGTGAACAAATCTAGTTCAAGGCTAGTGTTTTCCTCTCATCATAGACTTATCTTGTCACACAGACAGACAGACGTTTGAAGTGGATCTGTGTGTACGTAATGTGGTTGATTTCCTATTTAGATATGGACACTATCCAAGTCTTCCTCCTTGTATCATCAACACACCATCTGTAGAGTTTGTTTCCTTGTTTCAGGCTGGTCACTTACGTGACCAGTTTTGTTTCTCTTAAAAAGAGTTTTTACAAATACGGAATGATATTTTAGGCAAGCTATGCCATCATACACTTGTAGAAACAGTTAAGTTGCATGTAACTTGGAATTGGGTGGAATCTGTAATTGCATAGCCAGCTAAGTATGCCAACTGCCATAGTTGGTGGTACTGGGACTATGGCAGACTCTGATAACGGAGAAAGAAAAAAATACGAAAAATAAATGACCTAATTCATCAAGTGCCACATAGTTACTTACTGCAATAATGGATGCTGTTGGATACAATCCAGATCCACTCTCAACATTGCAGAACCAGATAAGAGCAGACACTTATCAAACAGTATTCTCATGTGAACACAACACTAAACCATAATAACATAAAAGGTATCGTCCTTTGACGACCTCTCTACATGTGATCATGTGAATAATTCTTCGCCACAATAATGGTTTGTGAAGGACACCACAAAAAAACACACCTTTGTTTCACAGTTAAATCGACTTCCAGACCAAAGGACACAATGAGAGAGTTGAAACACCGCAAGGCGTTGCGGTTGGGATTCGAAATGTGTCGAGAGATCCCGACGTCTTCCCTGCCAGAATACCCAAGCACAGCAGAAGTTCGACGTGACCGATGGGTGACGCTTGATAGAGCGAGAGGTATCGCCCGGACGAATGTGAAGACAACGGATGCAAACGCAGACGAGCATGACAAGCAAGGCCCACCCCAACCAGCCACAGGGGATACAAGCCCAAACCAGAAACCTTCAAGCCACAAGGTTGTTCGGAAGTGTCGATCTGCTTTAAGAAGGCGAACCTCACGAACTCCAAGTACCAGCTTGTTGCAGTGTTCGAAGGAAGAAACCAGTCTCATCCACCACAGTGCTCCACAGCGAACCAGACAAAGCGACTCATCACCTGAGAGCTTCGTAGGCCATTGCAGCCCCATCTCAAGGGCTTGCTCCAGACAAGGCCTGACATTTAGCCTGGCTGATCCTCAGGTAGTGCATTTAAAGCCCAACAACGAGGTGCTGTTGATGGATTAAATGTTTTTTGGAGCTAAAATCACACATCCTTATTGTCTTTCATTTGACTGTTTTTAATTGCACCTCTTTTGCGTTTCCTCCATAGGAATCAAAGCCTGAAGCCATACCATGCAGCAAGGGAAATAAAGGTAAGCGACTGGGACAATTGTTCGATAGAGGTTTCAGTACCATGAGGACCAAGTCCATAAAGAATCCTGTAAGAACATGAAGAGCTCATCAATGTCACGTGCTTCTGTTTAGCATGTCTCGCCTGTGCTGTTGTTTGGTGTCATTGCACAGGTGTGGTCACGTCACTGTTCGACACTTCCACTGAGCTGACGGTCACCCCGCCTCAGTCCCTCCCTCTGAAAGAGCTGCAAGGGCAGACGGTCCCAGCCGACAGCCAAGACCACGACGAGGAAGATCTCCCCAGGTTCTGCATGCAAATGGAGGAACGTGAGTATATCAATTAAGGTTATACAAGGTACTTTTACAATTTGTTAAGTTGTAAGAGAGTGTGTGTCTGTGTGTGTCTGTGTGTGTGTGTGTGTGTGTGTGTGTGTGTGTCTGTGTGTGTCTGTGTGTGTGTGTGTGTGTGTGTGTGTGTGTGTGTGTGTGTGTGTGTGTGTGTGTGTGTGTGTGTGTGTGTGTGTGTGTGTCTGACTCATTGATTTCCTTCTCTTAGGAGCTTTCACGAAGGGTGTGTGTGTCTGGTGTAAAGTGAGAGGATTCCCCTACTGGCCAGCCATGGTATTTTCCCTTCCATGTAACTTTTGGTTGTACTTATTTGAAGCAACCATTCCGAAACGATTATAGAGCAACAGTGAGTGTGATTGTCTTTTCTGCATTTTTTTTTCCCCATTGGTAGGTCAACTGTCTTTACCGCAAGGAAAAGAAAGCAGGTGTTTTGTTCATTGATGAATTTGTTTTCCAAAAGAGGAGGACTCTAAATGGGTAAAGATTGACATTTACGCATTTCTTTTAGTGTTGCTGCATAGCTATATGGCCAACAGGGGTAATATGAACAATTAATTATATTTATATTTTTTATTACCATAACCATGTTTATGGCATAAACACATGATCAAAAATCAACAACAAAAACAGTTCATGAATATTAAATGGGGTCAATAAATATCTTAGTTTAACAATGAAAGTTCTATGAAAGAACATGTACAGTTAAGGTAACTATAGTGACCAGTTGTTGATGCTTAGAAAATGTATGATGTCTAATTCCCTGTGTCTTTTTAGAATCAAGGTCGCCTTAAGAAACCTAAAACCTTTTGACGGTGAGGAAACTGCTGAGTTGGTGGTAAGAGACTTACCTAAAACATGACGTTATTTTACCTCTCACAAATATGCATGGCTTTTGACAATTCCTTAAGCAGAACTACAAATCACCAATAGCTTAAGATTCACTAAATTAGAACAGGCACAAAACACACATTGTGTTTACTTTGGGTGATTCAAAGGCATATGAAATTGGGAGACGGCTATGCAAATGTTGTGGTTGCCTGTCTTACAGGACAAAGCCAGGGACAGGTATGGTGCTGCCATCGACAACTGTCTTGAACTTATTCGGGACTATAAGATACGCATTGGTAAGAAAACAGACTCAGCCCTCACTAGGTAGTCCTCCTCCATGGTCTGTCTTTGCAATGTGGTAGTTGTATCTTAAAGTATCTTAGTATTTCATATTGTAGCAAAAAGAGATTCTGAAACACTCTAAACTGCCATGTGTAAGTAAGACCTATTTTGGGTGACACCTTGATTTCATCTGCACTAATCTACTAAATTGTATTGCTCATTGGGTGACATGCACATCTGGGTTATCCTTCATAGGTTGTGGTTCGTTTTCTGGTTCCCTGGTAGAGTATATTACAGATGACATCAGTAAGTTCAAAAGGCCTGTTCTTCCATGACATATTTAAGTTATTCATACCACTTCATCTTAGAGTGAAGTTCTTGTATGAAAGTAATTTTCATTCTACTCTGTCCAAGAGGCATTCCATTGAGGAGGCTTTATCTGGGCTCACCCATCAAGAACATTTTGAAGGACCACAAGTCACCAGTTGACCATCAGAACATTAGCAGCCCCTGTACCCAGGACGTACACTCCCCTGATCAGGAAGTACACTCCCCTGACCAGGAAGTACACTCCCCTGACCAGGAAGTACACTCCCCTGACCAGGAAGTACACTCCCCTGACCAGGAAGTACACTCCCCTGACCAGGAAGCTACACTCCCCTGACCAGGAAGTACACCCCCCTGACCAGGCAGTACACCCCCCTGACCAGGAACTAAACAGTTGTAAGGCGGCTCACAACTGCAATAATGAGAAAATGGTGCACTTCATTGTCAGAGAGCGGGGTTTGGAGGGGCACCTACAGGTGAGTGAGGTATCAAAATCAGTGTTTCAAGAGTTGAGAAACCAGTCTACAATAAGACAAAGATGTAGATAACTAATGCCGTTCATGATTCTTTCAAAAATAGTTTTATCCCCATCTTTTCAACAGGCCGTCATCAGTGGCAGTGTGTTATCCTAAGTGGCTTCAGGCTTACAAACGACGCAGTCGTAAAGTTGTTAAAACCTACATTGAGGATGATGAGCAACTGGACCAGGTCTTCTACTACCTGAAGAATGTTCTGGAGAAAACATCTCCTTGTTTATCAGAGTTGGAGAAGATCCACTTCATTTTGGATGTTCTCTTACCAGAGGTGACTGGATGCTGTTCAGTGTTATTGTCGTGAGGGAGATGGCAGTTTAATTGTGTGTTAGTCGCTAGGGTTCATCATATTTTTACATGAGAAATGAAAATGCGTATTTTTCTATGAAAATCTTATTTTCAGGCAGTCATCCATGGAATCTCTGTGGTTGAAGGTATATCTGTAAAAAAGGCAGAAGATAAGTATATGCAGTGGCCTTTTGTCAGTGAAAGGTAAGTGGCATTTAGAGACCTTCAGTATCTGAAACATTTTCTGTGCCGTTCTTAAATTTTGTTAAAATTTACTGGGAACAATTTTTCTTATCTCTTCAGAGAACGGAAGGAGTTTGACTTCATGATTGTTAAGCAGATGAAGAAATGGCACAACAAAGATGACGTAAAGCCATAACAATAACTTGCGACCTGTATTGGCTGCATTTCTTGGGCAGCAAACTTATTTTGTTCTATTTTAAATGTATTTTGACAGGAAACTGTTGTAAGGGTTGATATATTTATTGTTCTTCAGTTGTCTTAATACATCTTTGACTTGCGTTTGTAAACAGACTTACACACGGTGCAAATAAAGTTACATTTTCCCAAAATACATTGTATTGATTGTTAAATGCAACACTACAGATTTTTTTTTTTAAGGTTTTAAAATCTGAATGTGATGCAGTTTGCACATAAGCGTTTACCATGTCTTTCTGGACTACATTATCCACAATCCCTCGTAGGGAAATGACGTAAAGAACGGGGTTTCATTGCCAGCGTGCAGTACAATCTGCGCTTCCGAAAGCAAGATGTCAGCGCCTATGGAAATAATTGTAACTGCCGACTCGGCCGGGCAACTTTGGAATTGTGCAGTATTTGAGCTCCATTCCGGTACAAATCTACTGACATATCGCGGTGGTAATAGCTCTTCAAGGTCCCTTACTGTTCTGAACGGAGAATATATTCTTGGAGCCCAACTAGGGAAAAACTTCATCAACGTGTGGGAAATCCAAAGAAAGGTAGTGCTAGCATGTTAGCTCACTACGTGTTAGTCAGCGTGTGGTCCATATGTAGCCTAGCGGTTGATGCTCAGTTATGCTGCAACGTGACAAGCCCTTACCTATTTAAACACTAGCTAAGATAATTGGCAAGGTAGCTAAACTGCTGCATGGTTTATCTACCGGTTATCTAGATTGCTAGTTAACGTTAGCTATGCTTTATTCAATAATTAACTGTCAACCTTTTTTGTTTACTACAGAATCAGTTCTATAACGTTAAACTATCCCGCTTCATCATGATTTTTTTTTAAATACATTTGTCTTTCTATTTTTCTCAGGATCAGTTACAACAGAAAATTGTGTGTCCTGGGATTGTAACCTGCCTGACTGCGTCTCCCAATGGATTGTACCTCGTTGCTGGGATTGCTGAAGCTATTTACTTGTGGGAGGTAAGAAGCACGTAGTATTTCACAGCGTCCACCTATAGTCTATCTTTGAAGTGATGCCTTAATCTATTGCATAGAACCAAGACTGGCAGACCATAAGAACTTTTCAGACTGTACATTTGTCAGTGTGCCTTTGAAACCAACACGACCATTTACAAGAGCCTCATGATTGTTTACCTGTTTCAGGTGTCCACTGGGAATTTGCTGGCCATCCTGAGTCGTCACTATCAAGACTTAACCTGTCTGCGATTCACCGATGACAGTAGCCATTTTATCTCAGGGGGCAAAGACAACCTGGCACTGGTCTGGAGTCTGGCCAGGTACAGTCCTCTATCCCTCTCTCACCCTCCATATAGAAGTAAAAAAAAATAGACGTCTTAACATTTTTGACTGCATTCAGACTAGATGATCCAGAGTGTCAAGAGACAGTCTCTTGACACTCTGGATCATCTAGTCTGAATGGTTTGTGAGGTGAGTTACTATTGTACAGCTTATCAGATCTGAGAAGTTCAAGTCTTTTATTGTCAGATGCACAGAACAACACAGGGTCAGACTGGGCACTGAAATTCTTAGGACAAGAGTTAAGTTATGCCAGGTTGCTTTGCGTTGAACTGTATGTGCACAACGCATATGGTTTTCAGTGATCTGTCATTTAACAGCCAGCAGAAGCCTGATAACGAACCATTCGTTTGGATTAGGTGTGTGAAACGTCTAAAACATGTAGGGCAAGGGATCCCAAGGACAAGGATTGAGAAAGACTTGCACAAGAGTTGGATGAAATGAAGTTGTGATTTGAGAACGGTTTTTACTTTCCTTTCACGCCACTAGGTGGCAGTGTCCGACTTCTATTGCAAGTTCAGGCAACCACAGACTGGGAGACCGGTTTGAGGATGCCTTTTTTCCTCTGGGCACTATTCCCTTTACCGTGTGGTTACTAGGGGTGGGAATCTTTTGGTACCTCACGATTCGAATCGATTCGTGGGGTCACGATTAATCGATTCACAATTGTTTAGATTCACGATTTTTTCGATTCACGATTCACGATTGCTGTTCAGTGTTACTCGTTTCTATTTGACTGTGATAGGCAGTTAAGTGTCGAAGAAAAACATCCCAATGCATCAAAACCTTGACATTTATTGTTTTTCTTGCAGTTTTTCTTGCAGTTAAGTAAACTTAATGTTTCCTGCATTCACACATCTACCTGTGTCTTTTGATAGCAAATTATACAGTAGAGACAAAATCATTAGGCATTAAAGGGTGTTATGTATTATTATTTTTTTGAGCACACCTGAATTGCACACCTGCATTTTCAAAATCATAACATCCCTGTAACTGATTTATCTCATCCCAGTTTTCAGTGGCTTGAGGCCTGGGAAGGTCTTTTTTTTCTAATTTTTTCTCCTCTTTTTTTTAACTTCAAATTGATGATTTGTATGGTTTAGTGGCAAACTCCACTGTGACTTGGAGCCTTGCAATGAATGCCTTCTTTTCTACTGTGCTACTGTAGTTTCAAACGGCTTTAGTCCACAACTAAGCCGATTTCCCCCTTTTGGAGTAAGCTACTCTACATTGCAGTAGAGTACTGAACGCTGTTTGAAATCTTTCTATATTTATTAACTCTTGAAGTTCCTTCACAAGTGCAAAATACTGTGATTGTCAGGGCTTCATTGATATGAGGTCTGCTCTGTCACTTATGCATAAGAATATCCCCTCTGGACAGCCTAGATCCTGTTCAGGCATTGAAAGTGAACTCGAGGTCCCTTGACTACGCAAGCCGGTCCTTCACCTGGTCACCTGAAACTCTGGTATGGCATGGACCTTGAATGTTAAACAAGTCTTTTATGATTTTTTGATGTCCTGTGATGAGAGAGGTTGGTTCATATCTCCCAAAAAGGACACAGTCCTTGAGTAATGATACACTGGAAAAGAATACTAGGAAGTACATGAATCTGTGCTGAATAATGCAGCGTGTTTCTCATTCTACACGTCGAATGGGTGGGATATGCGGTGTGCATTTTCTACTCTTGTCTTCATGGTGGGTCACCGCAAATCCCCTTTCTTCTCTTGAGTAGGCCTCATTCAGCAGTCTCTGCTTGCTGACCATGTTTGCACATGGAGGCTGTTCACTGTGGTAACACGCAAACACATTTTCTTTTCTTAGCATTGTTGGGCACCTTTGTTCTTTTGGGTAACGGTGCCTTTTTAATTTTTAATTTCAAGAAATCAATGAAAGACTGGATTGAGACAGCTAAGCACACTGAATTAAAAAGTCCAATACGAAGGTCTCGATGAGACACTTTTGGAAAGCACAAAAAGTTTGAATAGGGAAGGTTCAATAGGGAATAGGGTTCAATTGGGAAGTCCAAAAACTTGTTTCACTGGCTTTGACCTTCCCTTCCTCAAGGGACACAGCCGAGGGCAACGTAGCATGAAAAGTAAAGTGCTACGGGTGCCGCGAGAGGAATGTTTAAACATCCGCCAGCCTGCTTTGGGTAATGCACCTTTCACCTGTGAAGGATGGCCTGCCTTGGTCCCACGCATCAATATTAAGTGGCTCTCATCGACCACTTCCTAGGGTGAATGAATGAACGTGGCTCGAGTTCTCTCCAGTAGCTGTATACTGTGCAAAATTGAGAAAACAGGCAAATTGGCAACAAAAAAAAACGTGCTGGAAGTCTGTGAGCAGAAGCACAAGTTTGTTCGATATCTCCCACAAAGCCACAGCCTTTCCCATCCTTCCATCCCACCCCCGCTCTGTGTCTCTGCACATGCCAGGACTGCGGGCCATGCGCTGGCGGGTCCCTGTGCATCAGCGCTGTTTGTCGCAGATGTTTCCACAGACAGGTTGCCCCTGAGATGCTGCCAGGGCTCCGGTGTTTCCCGCCACCATGCTGACAGAATGGGGCCTGGGTCCCCTCTTCTCTCATCAACGCAAGCTCCCCCCCCCCCCCGCTCTTCTCCTTCTGTCTCTCGGGTTCTTCTACCTGATACAGCTCCTCCCCCCCCCTCCTCTCTCTCTCTCCCTCTCTCTCCCCCTCTCTCTCTCTCTCTCCCCCTCTCTCTCTCTCTCCCCCTCTCTCCCCCTACCCTCCTGTTCCTGTCCTGGCAGGTTGTGGCCTGGTACATGCCAGAACCAGTGAAAGCCCTGAGCTGGACTGTGTGTGCTCTGGAGGCTTTAATTGCATTTTTCAGCCCAAATGCTCTCCCTGCCACAATCCAGGAACACATAGTCATATTGCGACTCCTGTATGCCTGTGGAACAGGGAGCAAATAAACAGCAGAGAATGTCATAATTTAACCGAACGACGCAATCGTTTCGGCGGGTGCATAATACAGTTGCATTACTAATGCTAATGACTAGCCATACTACGACTAATAACTCTTCAGTAACTGGAAGTCACTCTCGTCTTGTGATTGGCAGCGTGGTGCAGCTGGACCAGTCCCACACCCCCGAGCCCCGCCACATCCTCACCCGTCACACCCTGCCCATCACAGACATCCACTGCGGCCTCATGGGACCTCAGGCTCGCGTTGCCACGGCGTCCCTGGATCAGACCGTCAAGGTGAGCGTTCCAGTTTGAAACTCGAAGTGGTCACAACTCCAAAAAGCTGTTTGGAGTCATGTTTATTGATAGGTTGGCATTTTATTTTTTGGGGTCTGGGATGCGGAATAGTATCGTATACATGTCGTATATATGGGCTGATGAAAATGTATGAGCATTTTAATAACATCACTGTTGTAGAGAGACATCTGACAGATCTTTGTGTCAACAAACTGTCGAGACATATCCTCGGCCTGTCAGAACTGTATTATAAAATGTATTCTCCATTTTGATTGAAAGTCTCTCATGTACTCTAGAAATCAACCTTGTAGGCATAAAAACTAAATGTATATTTTTTACAAACCATCTTATCGCAGCAGGTGTGTCAGCTTATGACAGAAATGGCCAAGAAACACGTCAAAAATCATGAATACCTAATAAGCTACACCACAGGGTATTAAGTTGAAATTCATCAATCCAACAAGCAAAACCCTAATGCATTGTAAAGCATCCTTTTAATTACGTGGACAATTAATGACATGAGTTTCACTAGTGAGTTTGACTACTTACCGTCAGTTTTATTAGGTTCCACTTCCCCTGTCAAACATTGAACAGACCCTTTAATTATATTTTAAATATGAAAGTGGCCAATGAGCTTCCTAAATGGAATGCGTACGTACATCCCAATCTCATTCGGAGGGTAATGGAAGTTGACCCCGGAGCACTCGATGCCTTTCAAACGAAATTGGATTACAAATAATCAGTTCTCCTGGTTATGCAAAGTGTTGCAGCTGTTTGCCCTGGGTGGGGAGCCAGGCCACTCTGACTAGATTGAGAGGAGCGTCCTCATGTGGATCGATGCACCTCTGGGATGACTGGCCTTCAGTTGGCGGTTTAACTGGATCTTATAATTGAATAGGAAAAATACTGCATTAGACGCCTTTTTTTTTATTTTTTTTTTTTTTACACTTCAACATGTCCGGTAACCACTCATTGTGCCATAAATACACAAATCAAGTCGTTATCTGTGTGTGTAAAAGTCAGCACCTAAAATGTTGTCTGGGTTTAAGCACACTATATGATCCTGGCATTTGGAAGCCCTACAGTACAACGTCTGGCTTAACTGTGAACGTCGGTGATGTGAACTCGCTTTGTTTCTTTCCACAAGGAAGAGAGGGAAGGTAATTCTAGCATGAAGCCAGCCGGTCACGGGCTCGTAGCCTTATCCTGCATTTCTCTTCCATTTTATTCACTGTGTGATGCAATCAATACTCTGCCAACCGGCTGTAAAGAATGTTTAGCTGTGTGTGGAGGCCTGTGCCGGGCTGTGTCGAGGGGCACCGTAAGAAACAGGAACCACCGGAACGTTCCACAGCCTTCACAATACCAACGTCTGAGAGCACCCTCAGGTTTGACAACCAACTTTTCCACCAGTGAATCCTTTACCTTTAGTCTTGTGCAATGTGGCCACCTAACTCTTCAGTAAAAACAGGGGACCACGCATTGCTATGTTATTCGCTTCTAGGTTTGTGACAATTGTTTCCCATGTGAGGTACGAGGCAAAGCCGTTCAACAAATACAAATGACATCTCGTGGAGACGACGAGGCTGATTTAACAATAACGTTTATATGTAGTCATGAATGTCCAACAGCCATAAAGTTTGACAAAAGCCTTTAGAAGCTATGAGACAAGGTATTCCATGAGAGAGAGAGTGAGAGAAGAGTTTCATCAATCCATCACGTCAAAGAGCCTTCCGCGGAACTCTCATGCTCTCTGTCATTGACTCTGCGCTGATAGGATTTGTAATGAGGTAATCAGGCCTGTTAAACGACAACAGCAGGCATGACTGATCCAAGGGCTGTTCCCTGCAACGTTTGTTTTTGCGGTGATTGACTTTTTCGGGAATGAGGGCGTGACCAGATTTGATGGGCTGACTCTTCAGGAGCCAATGGCAGCGTGAGGTGCGGGATAGGGGAGTCCCTTGACGTGAGGGACCATGGGAGCTCAATGTCAGCGTCAATGCCCTTCGGACTCCCTGACAACCTGCGTCTCCCGGGGGGGGGCCTGGGGAGAGGGTGTCGTAAGGCCGGGAGAGGAGGAACTGGAGTTAGCAGACTAGTTCTGAAGAGGGTAGTGGTGGTGAGAGATGACTCGTTGTTAATGCAGCGATGGTGACCAAAGACTGTCGGCTTGTCAGACTTCTCGTCCGAACATGCCGTGATCAGATCACATCGTCTACTCCGCCTCCAAATATTCCCGACATAAGTCGATATCAAAGTTTTGAGCATTAAGAGTTGACAGCCATCGTAACATGACGTTTTCCACGCATTGATTCTACAAATATGAAATCATTTGGTTCCCTTGTGCGCCCCGCCTCCTTATCCTGGGCGGCTCACCCTTTTGCCTCTCGGAATGTTGTAAGAGCGTCTTCAGGTTTCCTTCTATTCAATCATTATTTTTCGGATCTTTCTCTTCAGTGTGAATGTTTCCTCCAAACCTTTTCCCTCTGGCCCTGGAGGTGCAGGCATGCTCGCCTGCTGTGAATGCAAATATTAATTAAGCGATGAAGGCAAGTGGTGTGAACAGAATAAGCCCTCATGCTCTGTGTTTGATGTCTGTCTCTCTCTCTTTCCCCTGCCCTCTACTTCCATCTCCTGAGACTGAGAGAGAAAGGGAGTGAGAGAGGGTGAGAGAGGGTGAGAGAGGGTGGGAGAGGGTGGGAGAGGGTGAGAGAGAGAGAGAGAGAGGGTGGGAGAGAGAGAGGGTGGGAGAGAGAGAGAGGGTGGGAGAGAGAGAGAGAGGGTGGGAGAGAGAGAGAGAGGGTGGGAGAGAGAGAGAGAGGGTGGGAGAGAGAGAGAGAGGGTGGGAGAGAGAGAGGGAGAGAGAGAGGGTGGGAGAGGGTGGGAGAGGGTGGGAGAGGGTGGGAGAGAGAGAGAGAGAGAGAGGGTGGGAGAGGGTGGGAGAGGGTGGGAGAGAGAGAGAGAGTGTGGGAGTGGGAGTGGAGAGGGAGAGGGTGGGAGAGAGAGGGAGCATGTGTCTCCACACTGCTCTCATGCGAGGCCTCAACGCTCTGATTAGCTTTTTGACTTGCTGCGGTGACTGGCTGACAGCTACCAGCAGGTCCGTGATGAAATCGCTCCCAGACTTTCTTTTGGCCAGCGCTCCTATCGATTCGTTATAGATAGAACGCCATCTTGCTGGCGGCTGACACAACTCTTGGAAAACAGAGCAACATTTCAGTTTGCCGAGGTCAGTTGAGTGAGTTGAAAACATCCCCTCCCCGTCACCGTGTTTAACCAGGCTGGGGATTCTTATTTAATGCCTGCTTAGCCTTCACATGAACTGTGTCTATGTATTAAGGTGCTTTGTTGACAGAAGTTAAGCACAGGTGATGATCATTTTGTAGTGTAGTGCTATGTTCCGTGTATTCTGTGTTTTTCTACCAGTAAAATCCTCAGTCCTCCTTCCTGCTGAAGCAGCGGCAGGAGACACAAGTATTCCTCTGAAATGGGACGGTAATACGCATGGATCTGTGGACGATAGATCATGGTCTTGTCTCGTTTCATCTCCAAGAGTCGCGTTGCAAATGATCCGTGAACAACATTAGACACCTGCTCGGGGCAGGAACAATCTTTTGAACAATGTCCCTGTCCACGAATGGTGCAATGGAGTCAGCTCTAATGAATGTCTTTTTATTCAATGCTTCATTCTTTTGTTATCTTAATAAAGTACTCGTCATTCATATTAAATTGCCAGACAACCGGTGAACACACTCTTTGGATGTGTCTGCTGGATGGCTTGATGTACATTAGCCATCCAGTACCTTGTTTACATTTAGTTGTAATGGGTATCAGCTTATTGAAGTCGTTAAATATTGATTAAGACAGTCTGGTGTAATCATAAATACAATGGGCCACTGTACAGAAGTATGAAGAGCTTCTCACCCTGAAAGAATGATTTATTTAGACATTTTTCGAAAGCCCTACATTGGGAGAGGAACATGGAGGACAGGAAATGATTTGCTACAATAGGATACAGATATCATCAAAGTTGAATAAATGGCCCAAGTGGGGCTTTGATAATTATGACTCAGCTTTTCCTCCCAGTGGGTTTGTAGTTAATTGACAGGCGGGGGTAGACTCCCTCCCCTTTCATTTAGAAAGTGGTATCTTAGCACCATCACGGCAGAATGAGCAGTGCACCATCTTCAGTACTTATTGCCAATATGCCGGCTAGTATCATTCTTTTTTTTATTGGACTACTGTTCATACATGTATTATTTTGAGTGATTCACACAACTTGATTGCATATTTGTTAGGTATGAAACAAGGGAGAAAACTGTGCTGTCGTGACGTTAATATGTTGTTCAATTCTATATAGTTGGTCTTGAGTTTGTATGATTGAACATGAAAGAAGGTGGCTGTGTTGAGAAGATATCTTCATTACAAAAAGATCAAAGGTCAAACAATCCTCTTGTTGCAAGGCCTACTTTTGTTAAACAAGTTTCGTTGCATGTGCAAAATTAATGCGCTTCATTATTATTTTGTACAGTGGCCAAAAATTCCCTTTTTATTTGGCCTAATTTAAAGTACTCTTCTTTTGTCTTTGCTAAATATTATTCCTGTTCCTTCTAGATCAAATTGGTCAGCTCCTCATGGCATCATGTTCAATATCATCAGCTTCTCTATGGATTACAGGCTGTCAGTCTCTTCTGATAAATATCTCCCTCCCTGTAGACGACAGGGAGTTGGATCGTTGGTTAAAGGAGAAGTGGAGGTCACGCAGGAGAACAGAGCTTATTAGCAAGGAGGAGAGGCTTTCGATAGCTTTCCAACCCTATGACAGAATGTGTAAACCGCCCTTTCCCTTTAAAGAAAGACGAATCATCACAAGTCAATGTGATGGGTATTCTGAGGAAACACACATTTTATTAGTTGCTGCAAATGGTAGTCAACAGGATGTTATGGTTGGTTGTCTAATTCTTAAGAACATCATAATATAATCTTAATATAACATCATTTATATTATGTTTAAAAGACCCTCTATCCAGGGCTTTTTAATAATTGTTTTGTATTGTGGGGTGAATCACTGAAAAGGCATTCCTTATATAAAACTTGCCTCAAGTCACCAACCCTACTTTTTCTTACTTTACGATCCAAAAATCTGTTACCTCAGCTTCCCCCCTCCCTCCATGTTCTCCACAAGCTGTAGTAATGAATTAGCTTGGGGTTTGATGAATGACCATCTCGATCTTGGCAAAAAAATGTTAGGTGTCATAACCACTAAATGATTTGATCTATCTATGTCATTAAGTTGAGTCTGGAACAGAAATGTGCAGAGGTTCTGCAGACTGAGATGGATTTTAGAGCCTTGAGATGTGAAACGGCCCACCTCTTAAAGACAGACAGGGTCATGATCTTCGTTGTGGCGTGTGCCCAGCTAACACACACTTTGCTGTTACTCTTTTTTTTTTAACCTCGCTTTCTCATTATTTAACTTGAAACGTGAAACTTCAAATGGTATGGATTTGGTCACTCTTCATACCTAGACGTTTGCAAATGTTATGATAATCTCTCTCTCTCTCTTCCTCTAGCTCTGGGAGCTGTCATCGGGCGAGTTGCTCCTGTCTGTCCTGTTTGATGTGGGCATCATGTCAGTCACCTTTGACCCCTGCGAGTACTGGCTCTTCTCCGGCGGCAGTGACGGCAACATATTTCAAGTGTCCCTGTGCAGCCAGGTAAGTCTTATGTGTTCTGTCTGCAAACCTTAGCCTGGACATTTATCCCTGAACCTCGACTGATTAATGGCCCTGTAATGCTGATGTTTAAAGATGACCGTTCACTTCTTTTCAAAATATTACTTTGTCATCTTTTACAGGTAGTGTTCTATTCTGTCCTATAATTGTTGTTGTAACAAGTAGTTTATTCTGTATACATAGGGTTGACAGTTACGATTTATTGCAGAGGACTTTTTAAACAAGGCCTGTTAACATATCTTTAAAATTTACCTGACACGTCATTTAATGTGTCATTAAGGTATACTCTGAAAGCACACATAATGTAGCTGTAACAATGTATTTAATGTATTATAAATGATTGTAGAGTGCTTTTTTGTACTTGTTCACCTGCTTGTGTTTTGCTAGCTGTGGGCAGTTGTACGGACCAAGGGTAAATAACATAAGCAGCTGTCCTGCCAGGCTTGAACGATCACTCTACAAAGTTTATAGCCTTACAGTTTTGATATATGTGGCATAACTGCATGACAGTTGGCTCTAGGGATTTTTGTATTCATGTGTCATTCTTTTGCATTCATAACGCTTGACGTCAAAACCAGCAGTGCATATTAATAAAGTCCTTTAGAACAAAATCTGAAAAATGTAAGCAACCGCAAACAAACATTAAGCTAACTTCGTTGCCTTATACGATAAAATCGGTGTTTAGTTTTTTCATCGGTGTTTAGTTTTTCCCCACATAAAAGCACAAAGAAAATCCCCTTGAGGTCAAAACAGTTGAGAAACAGGAATGTGCATCAAGAAGGTAAAATAATCCATCACCTGTCAGTTGCCCCTAAATTTAAAGTTAACCCTACTTCTTCTTTTATGTGAAGTCCCAAGGTAACTTGGAGAATTCCTAGTTATTTTTTGTGTCTTGTTATTGTCTTAGAATATCATATTTATTTCACAAGGGGTCTCTATAATGAACGGAAAGCTCCTTAATGTCCTTTCAGAGCTGACATAGTTTTCAAAGTTTGTTGGCAAACACTCTAAATATTTAGGGATAAATGAAAATGGTTGAGTCAGGGTGCACTCTTAAGTAAACCAAACTGCGAGGAAAGTCGAGTGATGAACTTTACCCTGGTACTGTAATCCCCCCCCCATCATTCTTGATGCTGCCATTTTTTGTGTGTGTACTGAGCAGAGCTTCGTCAGACGCTGGGGAGGGGAATGGCCAATAACTGTAAAAAAAAAATATTTAAAAAATCTATTTGTTATTCTGTGAAATCATTGTGTCTTCGTCACCTATGGTCTAGTCTATTGCTTTGACAAGCACTTTATAAACACTGCAGTGAGAGGAATCCTCCTCAAGCATTTGGCAGGAAAGTTGTGGAGGCAAATGTAAGTGAAATGATCTAGCATGTTTTGATGTGTTATTGATGTAAGTCAGCAGGGGTCGTCCTGAGCATTCATTGCTCACCCCCACCCCCGGTTAATGAAATGTAATAAAATCAGTAGGCTCTTCAACGTTTGCCACATTATCGAGTTTGCCTGAACACGGTTCAAAGGATTCTAGCTACCTTCTTTTCTTTTGTCCAATAAACTTAATGTACTTCAGGTAACGCCTCTAAAACATGAGTTTGAAAAAACGGTTCATTAGTTTACAGAACAACTCAAACCTCTTTGAAAACCTCTCTCACCCCGGCCCCCTTGCAGCAGCGTCAAAACTGGGAACCGAAATTAGTCACTAGGCAGGTCTGATCCCCCCCCCCCCGCCCCCCCAAGGCACCCACATCACGCTAGACGCACCACGCCTTCCTCCTCTCCTCCCTGCTCCTCCAGCAGGTTCAGATGGAGGGGCCCCAGATGAGGCTTAGAAGCTGCTGAGAGACTCTGGAACACTCCAGTCCATTTGCATGTCACGTGGCCATGATCCATCGCATTACGTTTCCTCCACTTACGCTTCCGTATGCAGCATCACATTAGTTTGTCATGCCCCCGCCCCCCTTTTCCCCTTCATACCACAACTGGTGGCACATGCTCGTAAAACATCTTTACAGCTGGTTTTCCCTCTCCTAAAGGGGTTAGAGTGTTGTGTAGTATAGTGTAGTGTGTAGTGTAGAGTCAAATCATCACTGTCTTGCAGGGTCTGACTAATTAGTTCTTTCACTTACAACGTTGGGCCTGTAGGTCTTAAGTCTACTTTCCCACTAATGTGAAGACGCCCTGGGTTCTAGGCAGCAGTGGAGGGACAAACCAGGACAGATTGAATGCTATACTTGACACGATGAAAAGAGAAAGTGCTGCAAAAATACTGTATAAAATGAGTGCAGTAAGAAAATGTCACTTGCTAAGATTTCTTAAAATATTGTGTAATTTACTTAAAATCAAGTCACGAGATAAGCCAACTCGAAACAAGTCCAGCTAGGTTTATAGATGATCACTCTCGGATGGAGACTTTTTGCTGCGTGTGCTTTCCTACTAATGGGACGACGCCGTAATGTAGCACAGGTTTTTACGAAGCAGGAAAAGGAACGGGACAGATATGTTTAGTTACATTGAATGCTGTACTTGACGTGAAAAGCAAATAGTCCTTTGGGCTACAGCAGTAAGCTGTCAGCAGACAGTGTGTGAAACTCTGGAGGGGTTAGAGAGGTCTGTGAAGGGTCCAACTCGATCTCTCCTTGTTGTTTTACCACTGGTCCTTATTCAGCCGTTTTATCTTTTACCTTGTCAGCTTTGACTGGAATGGAATGGGTTTGACACTCTGAAGAATGGCTGCTAAGTCCTAGATGAAACGTTCGATGAAAGATTGAACGTAAATCATCTAATGGATTCATATTGAAGTTGTCTTTAAGTCTGGCTCGCAGCAATTATTGATACTGAACTGACCAGGTCAAGACTTGCTCAAGCGCTGCTCAATTGACTTTGACTTCCAACCGCCGCCTGCTTGAACTTAATTATTTAGGTAAGCTATCCTCCTGAGGATCAATTGGATAGTAATTAAGGTAATTGGAGAGAAGCCTCTTAGAGCCTCCGGTGTAAGTAGAAAGTACAATTGATTATTTTTAATAAAGAAGAAAACGTGTTTGCAATTAAAACGTAGGAATTCAGTTAAATACTCTGTATTCTGCAGCACACCTACGCTACCTTGGCTAGGATTGAAGATATCGTCGGTGTGGTTAAATTTCGGCTTTTTATTTAGGCCTTACTTTTTAAGCTCAAACGCTCCATCCTCTCCCTGGCCGCCCCGAGCTCTCATGGTATAATGATCTATCTCATTATGCCGCGCTCTCTGTCATTCACTCTAAAGGGATTCCAGTTAATCTGAAAGTCATTCTTTCCGTTTTTGTGATTGAGAATGGGATATCATGTTGTTTTCCTTCCGGAAAGATTTGCATTTTGATGCATAGTTTCTCACTTCCCTTTCCTTTTTTCGTTTGTTGGTTTAATCCCATAAGCTTGTGAGCTGTGATAAAGATGTTGGCTCTCTTTCTCGCTCAAACGACTTGTCTTCGGGACTTGTTGAGAGTCGTGAGTTGACAGAAGTACACTAGGATTGCTTTGGGGTCATCAGGCCTTAAAGCTAGCACTTGCCTTTGGGAATATGTGGACATTGTGGATTCCTGTGATGGTCTAAAATGTTGTTACACTGTGGACAGAGAGGATACCTAGCTGGAGCTGGTATATATAGAGTTCTCCAATGCAGCAAGGTCTGCCACTCTCAGCACTCTGACAAGTTCATAGAAGAATGTCGTTTTTTTCCTAGACCACAGAAGTTATATTTTGATGTTGTTTGAACCCTGCATAAACCCTGTTGATAATATTTAGTTTCTGTATTAATACGAGAACGTTTTTTCTCGTCTCACATTGTAGCTTAGATATTATGTTGTGCATTATGTCACCTTTCTGCCAGCTCTGCACGAAGGCTTTCAAAAATATTGTTGGTTTTTCCAGCAGGACTTTCCCTGCTCCTGTAATTGTGCTGTTTACCCAAATGGAGAGCATTTTCCATTTCCTAGACAGCCTAAAGTGCCCATGGATTGTTGTTAAATAAAGCGTATTTCATACCCCAGCCATAGCCATTTGATACCCTGGGCAGAAGTGACTATGTGATGAGTGTTTCAATGCAAGGCAGGCTTTAACTCCACCAGTTGGGGAGATGGAGGCTGCATCTGAACGGATGCTCTGTTGTTCTGTATTTTTTTAATACATTTAATCTTTCCAATACTTTTTTACTTGTATATATTGGTAAAATACGAAATACTTAGTATCGTTAGTAATGCAGTTATAGATGTTATGGATTTGTGCACTAGATTTTTTGCAGTTTAAAAGGCTTGCATATTTATATATATTACATTCCTTCTGAGTGGATTAGAGTAATTACCGTTTTTCACCCCCTTTTAATGTTTAACTTCATCTACTGTTGGTGTTAATCTACTGGAATTAGAGAGGATGATTGCCCCATCCTTAAAAGTAATATGTTCATTTCTGCAGATGTATTCCAGTCAAGTCCAAGCATGTACACAAACAGACAGAATAAATGAATAAGTGGGGCTCTGGCCAAAAGTCGTTCCCTTTTAAGTCCACTTGTCATGTTTAATTGAGTGCCATGAAAGCTAGCAGAGTAGACGTGATGTAATGATTTGAGTCGGTCATGGTCAAATCCAGTGGTGTCCAGTCCTCCCCCCACCCCCCCCCCCACCCACTGCCTATCTGACGCAACCTATTCCTTCATTAATGCAATTAAGTCAATCGATCAAACCATTTAGCAGCCAAATGGGGGGCCAAAAATGTAGCAACTTAATGGCAGGAGAGGGAGGTAAATGTCTATCTGAGATGCAAGCGAATTTGGCTAAAAAGAAAATAACAATTTATTCTCCAACTGTTGTATTTTGGCCGAAACTGTGACGTGTGTGTGTATATAAATTTTCGTTTCCCTCTGATCTTCAGGGCCTGACTCGGGATAAGACCTTCCAGTCGGACAATGAGGGAAACCAAGTTTTCAAAGGACACAGGTAGGAGCCTCTCACAGGGGGGGCAAGGACCGGCTACGCAGGGACTGGGCCGTAGAGGGGAGGGCACAGCGCTTTGGTGCTTTACCTGCCGGGTGGCTGTTTCGATGGCGCTCAGATACCCTTACGGTATCCTTGCAGAATACATTTTGTATGAGGCACCAGGTGCAGCTAGTTACTCAGGCGTCCTAATCTCTCATCCTGTATGGTGCCTGGGTCTGTCACACGTGTGACCTGAGTCCATGATGATGGCTGGGGAATTACACTGAGGGACTGCAGAACTTTACTTGGTGAATGTCAAGAAGCTTGGAGCTGCAGAGTTGAGTGAAGGTGCCTTGTGTTGTGGCTTGACTCATTCGGTAGCTGCATATGCCTGGTTATGTTCTCATACCTGGAAGGCAAACACATTAGGTTAATTAGGTTGCCAGTAATGTGCAAACAGAAATGCACAAGGTATGTGATGGATTTCTGCAAAATAACTGAAAAGTTATAGATTTTGTTTTACAGTAATGGCTTTTTTTTGGGGGGGGGGGGGAGTAACATTCAGTGATGGATAATATTCATGAATAGTGAAGGCCCTGGTCATCTTTGAGAATGTCCGCAATATGGACTCAGGAAATCAGAACGAATGATGTGATTTTGGACTTCTCAAACTCAAGACATTTGAATTCTTTGTCCCCCCCTTTTGCTTTTCTTTTTTTAGCAAACCGATCTGCGATTTGAAAATCACTGTGATCTAAGCGTATTTAAGCAAGTCAATTCAAAAGGATCAACATTCCATCAACTGATTAGTTTCTTCTTCCTTCATCAGGAGCCTTGTGACTTGCCTGTCAGTGTCGATGGACGGCACTGTTCTCCTGTCAGGCTCTCATGACGAGACAGCGAGACTGTGGGACATCCAGAGCAAGCAGAATATCCGCAGCATCAACCACAAAGGTGAATTTTCCTCCTTTCTGCTTACCTCTGTCTGCCCCTCCCCCCACACTCGATTTAGTTGACATTAGCAAAATAACCATGCCAACATTCAGTGTCACGATTATAAGGTCACTGAATTGAGTTAGCGGAAGGCCCAAATGACTTATCCTAGAAATTAGTGCCAAATTACCGCGACAAGAAATTGGTGCCAGAATTACCGAGACTCATAGTCGTGCAGTAAGTACACCTAATTAAACGTTTCATCATGGCGCCCCCTTTGCCAGACTTCACGGGGCCGTGAAACAGTAAAAAAGTTTGACAATTGCTGTCAAAACTATCGTTTGGATTCTAATTACTCTATGTCACAAGTTCCATGGTCCAGTTTGAAAAGTCAACCAGGCAGCAGATTAGACAAAACGTGGGCCTGTTGGTGGCAGTCTGTATCCCATCAGTCAGCCACATAGGATGCAGTACATCTCAGAGGCTCTTAAATCTAACCCCAACCCTCCTCACAGTCCCTCCCTTGTCTTATGTGAGCCGCCAGGGGGATTTCAGGCTGTAGTTAATGTGTCAAAAGGTCTCAATCTCTCCTCGCAGCAGAGCTCCAGAGCTCCACTCCGTCTCTGCAGCTCTGTACGATAGCAGTGACTGTTACGGCCCCTCCCTCCCAAGACCTGCCTGATCAAGGAGGCAATTAAAAAACCTTCTCGCTGGCCCCTTCGCTCCGCACATTTCCATCCCTCTGTGCTAAGCTCCGTGGCGCGACCAACACAAATCGGGGAGCGTCGGCGGAAAATTAGCTTGGAAAATGAAGTCGGTGCTCGCAGTGCACAGGAGAACAACACGTCGATTTGATATGAGGGTTTTTCGTTACGTAAGGGGTGACATGCCACCCAATAAAGGTGAGCAGGGAAATACGTTGTCGTCTTGGGGGAACACATTGGTACACCATTACTTGGTCTAGCCCTTCCTTTACAGTCTGCCAGCTTGCAAGGAAAGTGCATTAAAGTGTCATTGACTGCTTCACCGGATTCCCTCCGAAAGGAACGGGCAAAATTGGAAGCCCTTTCTGTGTGATAATAGTTAATCTGCTAGCGACAGATAATTACTTACTTTCCGGGTGGTTGACCCTTTTCATAAACGTTGGAGAATGCGAGCTTGAGTCCAACGGGGGTCTCCATGTTGAACTTGGCCAGAGTTTTCTTCTTCCTCATAAATAGAAGAGGAACTTTTATCTCTCTTTCTCTAATACAGACAAGCACCGTAATCACAAACCCACAGGTTATCGTAACCGGCCGTTCTGAGCCTCTGTGCCGGGAACAAACTGAAGTCTGGCGTCTGTTGCTCATGGGTCCAGGGTAAAGTAACGACCGAGTATTTAGACTTCAAACAACCCCCCCTCCTCCCTCTGCTGTCTGTGTTGCTCCTCCTGCGTGGATGAAACTGCCAGCTTCGCTCATCCTCAGTGCCGCTGAGGCATTGCTGTGTCCGTGATGTAGATCCACTTCTGTCTGAGCACCAGACGCTGATCAGAGAGGTTGGAGAACCAGCGTGAGATGGCGAAGGGGATGACGACAAGTCGCATCGACACGCTGAGTAAAAGGCACAATTTGCGGACTCTGTGTTGAAACGCTAACCACAAAATCACCTGTTAATAAGTCCGAAAGGTCAACCCAGTACATTCATTTACCTCATCTGCCCAGTGTACTAGTCTCGACTGCAAAACCAGGACACGTATCCATTAGTGAGGATGGTGACATGGGGGTATGCTTTTTCCGCCAAGGATTCTTGGACTCCATAAGAACCGTGCAATTCCTTAGGCCTACACCTTACTTACCACTATCTCGCCATTCCCCTCTTCACCACGGGCAGCCTTGGCACCCGCTGAAGCACTTTCCCCCTCAGGCCTTGTTACACATTGATTAAAGAGTCATCGAAACTGACACTTCTGAGTGGGCCGAGGGGAACGTCCAGGACAAGAGCCTGGTGTCAAAGTCACTGTCTAGCTAATGCCTGCCTGCTGCCATTCACAGTGAGCTCCAACTCAAGACCCTACTCTAAGCCATCACAACCTTTGCAGGGAAAACCAACACTCAAGCCAACATAGGGTCCGGTCTGAGGGTACTTTAACCTGAGGTTCACGCAAATATTCCCTGATGATGATGGTTCCTAGCCCCGGTGTCTGTCTAGGGACATCTTGATCCATGTCTTAGTAGCTGCATTGTGTTGGCATGATGTGTCGTATCCCTCCCCTACCGTGGTCTCTGCGTTTGTGACCCTCCTTGGTAGCTGCCAGGATTTATGAGCGTGTAGGAGCGGCCCAGGACCATTAGTGTAATTCCGGGAGTGGGCGCCAAGTCTCTGGGATCGATATCTGTAATTGAGTGGGAGTTAATTAGCCAGCCCTTATTACCACAACAAGAAATAAATATACTGTCTCCCTGTTACGCCATCCACAAACTGCTATTTAAACTGCCCCCGGTTCTTAAAATGTTGTGGAAAACGGCGATGGCTTACCCACCGTTTTTTTTTCATGACCCTTTTTTTGGGGGTTGCAAAGTAAAAAAAAATTGAAAAACACTCCCGGAGGCAAAATAATGATATATCTCTGTTCAACTCTGCTGAAAATCCACAGTGACTCCACTGATAGACAGTGGGTCTAACTCCTAACCGCAGTCGGGCAGAAAGAACCAAGTCCTTTGGGCCCAGGCAAATATAATACCAATGGACAGGGACAAAGAAAGCATAGCAGATCTGCTCCCTGTTTACTGAGGTTTATCGCAGTGCTTATTAGGCACAGCATTGCCCCAGTCCGCCCTCCATCCCTCCATCCCTCTCCTACATTATTCATGATGGCTTTTGTTAGACGTTGGGGATTATATTTATGTGCTAATAAATGAACTGCAACCTGTTGGTTTGGCTGGCCCATTCCCATATTAATGGGGGGGTTTCTGTTCACAGCTTGCTTTCCTCACTGTTGCACCCTGCTATATAATGGTTTAGCACCCCTTCCTCCTTCCTTTCTAGGACCCGGTTTCCCTCCTTGTTTGACATTTCTCCTCTGTTTCCAACCCTTTCTGTTCTCTCTCTCACACACGCTCTCCCTCCCTTTTCTTTATCTCGGTTTCACTCCTCAAGATGCTCCACTTGAGATTTCCCAGGACGCAAATGCATTATTCAATTCCCTCTTTGACTGGAAGACAAACAGAAATTGGGACGTATTGCTGTGATGATTTTTTCCAAACATCAGAATTTAAAGGCTGTCAAAAAACGATCTGACTTGTTTTCATGGTCAGAGAGCGTGGCGATTTATCACGTTGTACAACCAAGACTTTGATAGCTCATTTAAACTTGAGGTTTCACCTATCCAGTGCCCTGTTGTAATTTGACATTCATTGTCTAGTTGTACATGAATCCTTGTTTCCGTTAAACTGGGGGGGTAGTAAATGATGATACAGCTTACATTTGTGAGTGCTGAGTCTTGGAAAATCATTTTGCAAGCTCTTTAGTTGACGGTAGGGCTTTATGTTTCAATCACACTGTATAATGGAGGTGTTTTAGTCACCCTGCAGTGCTCATAGGGGATTTTATAAAGCAAATTATATGTTTTTAAAGAGGATGAAGGGTATAGCTAGCTAGCTCTGACAAAGGTCAAGTCATTCTGGAATTCTTATAAAGTCACTTTCTTATAAAGGACAGGCCCTCCCTCACACACCCTTCTTTCTCAACTGTTCGTTTTTTTTCAATTTCAGTCAAAACATGAATTATTGCTGAGGAAAGTCTTCTATCGTAAAGATAGCTGGTCAAGCCGTGATGCTAATTAAACAATGACCACCTCGCCCAGCGTCCTTGACTTTGCGCCACGGTTACCATATTAATTCCGCTCTATCGTTCATTTTTCCAATAATATGCAAACGAGAATTTTGTCTTCAATTACCTTGACACATGTCAATATCAGCGACAAAACGCTCTTTCAATCATTTAAAGAGGCTAATTCCTATGTATCCCCAGTAGTTTGTCATCAGCGAATCAGCAACTAGGCTGTAGAATTGCCACCCAAGGTTAGCCTATGGAATTTAATCCCAGGTACCAAGACCGGGCGTCTCTGGCTGAAAAGTAATAGTCAAAGACTAAGAATGTGGCTGACTTTAACAAACATGTACGACTGAACAGCTTCGAGCCTCTGCTTTCAGAGCAGAAATGCCAGACCGAGTGGTCGAATGCACCCCTCCTAAGCACAACTCGCCATTGAGGAGGGATTTAGTATGCCAAGAGATTTAACGGTTAAAGGTTGCCTGCTCTGTGCTCACAACTGGGAAGCAATAAATCAACACCCACATTTTTTTTTTCTCCCTCTCCCAGTTTTAACCTCCCTTGGCGTGAAATGACTCTGGCAGCAATCTCTGTGCACTGATGAGGAATTACAGCCACCCAGCCTTCCTTTGTCAATTTAGCAGCTGATGTAAAGATTTTAAGTGGGAGCGAAAGATGAATGCATGGACAAAATGGTGACTTTTTCACCTTTCCTTTTCCGGTGTCCACTGTGGAAAAAGCTGAGCCAACGAGAAGGATGCCAGAAACTGTCTCCAACTTGGAAAGAATTTGTTGCATTTAATGATTGACATTGAAGTCCCGTTAGACAAAGTTGGTCAGGTGTAGACATATTAGACTGAAATAGAGAACGCCTTCTCAGCACTTACGGACTCATGTCACCATCATTTACTTTTTCGTGAAACACTAGCACACAAAAAAAATAGGTTATTGGACAATGTCTGGTTCCAGAGGTTGACACCCATTCGCAGTGCCAACTCTCGCAGTGCCCTGGGGTCTTTCTCAAACGTAGTCTCCATAATGTCGATGAAAGGAACAAAGCTCGCAATCTCGCCGCCTCGTGTTTGTCCTCCAAGCCTGGCTCCGTACAACACAACTGATTGAAACCCCTCTCAATCACAACCCAATAAACAATCCCTCCCTCGCTGCTTTCTGCCTTCCTTCTCCACACTGCCTCCTCCCTCGGTTCTCTGCCTCTCAACCGTTTCTTCTCAAGCGGGGAACAATGGGTTCTAGATTAGACGTCTGGAACGGCTTTGATGCGTAGCCTGTGCACAAACAACCCCCCCCCCCCCCAAAAAAAAAAAACCCCCACTGGTTATCTTGAGTCTAGCTTGAAGACATATGGCGTATGCTGCACAAGTCAAACAAAAAACACATCGCTATACGGCTGTGCCAGCGTCTGACTCACTGGCGTGTCTCCTGCAGAGTGTGTTGATGGAGACCACAGAGAGAGAGGACCCAAAGTGTCAGAAGTGTGGGATGAAGCACACCCACCTTGTTAAACCCTTCTTGGGGGCATGGAGCTTCATAAATGTAGATATTCCACGCTTCTCTTTATCATCTCCCACCCCTCCTGTTTCCTGTTATCGCCTCCCTGCCATTAATTGACTCATCATGGTTGCTTACGATTTTGAGGAATGTTGATTTTGGAAGACTCTGGGGGGGGGGGGGGGGGGGGGGGTTTGAAAAACAAAAAGAACACTGTAGGGTTAAAAGGAAATAAATCAATACTTTCCCCTGAGTAAACGCACTGTGCTGGATCAATGCAAGAAGATATCTGTCTGGCCTGCCTCGATGACTGCAGTGTGATTTGTAGAGTGCTGAAAGGCTGCTGCAAAGCTTCTTGAACGAAGGCTCAAAGCCTGGTGAGGTGAAGCTCCGTCACTGGATACATGTTGAGGACAGACCCTACTCCACCGTCTGTCTGTCTCTGTCCGGGTCACCTTATCAGCAGACCCTGTGATGGGGATCTGTCTGATTTACTGTCCCTCGTGTCACAGCTGTCCATCAGTGTGCTGTTCGATTCCTTGGACAAACCCAGAGGACAAACGTCTTGATCTGCATCAAAGGCTCTAACCGCTGAGCTTAGATCTATCCCTAATAGCTAATGTGTGTTCAATGATGTAATGATGTGTTCAATGATGTAATGATGTGTTCAATTAGCACTTTCATATTTATATTTGCTGTTAAGTGCTCTAACCACTGAGCTGTTCCTTCCCTTGTGTGTCCCAGATGTACTGAAGCCACATTGACTGCTGTGTATGTTTGCTTAGTGTTTTTTGGTTATATATGAAAGTTGACTCAATTCAGTTTTATATACTTGCACATCACTGGATGTGATCAAAAGTTCTGCTTCGCTTAGAAAGCCAAAGTCATTCACTTTTTGGATGTACAACTTCAACTGCCAAAGCTCAGAAACCTTTTGGAATCCATTGATTTTAAGTCAGGTAGTGTTTTTCTTTCCTTTTTGCATTTAATATATCATTAGAAAGTTTGGCTCTCTACCAACATTATACATCTGTTTTCATGAAATGTCTCTTCGATTTTTAGCCCAGACCTTGCTGAATCCCTAATAAATGAATGCCAATGGATTGTGTGAAAAATGGGCACTAGGTGTATGTTTTCTAAGATAAAGCCGTTTACTCAACGACTGGACATTGCTTAAGGACGGAAAAAGGAGGAATTACTGTCTTTTAATGAGCCCAGATGACTGACTTTCTAGCCATACATTGAAATTGCTCTGTCAGATCCTCCATCAGATTCGCGCTCCTTCTGTTGGTCTCGGGTGAAATAGAAACTAGCACTCCGTTCACGATGATGGCTTAATGTCTCTTGCCTAGAGAGACAATAAAATAAACGTCAGACTGGCAATACCCTCGCAAGGATGTTTCTCTCCCGGTGGACAGATGGGCAATTCCGGTGATTTGATGCCCGCTTGTGCAGGACTGACACTAATGGCCAAATAAAAGACTAGGCGTCAGGTTCAAGAGTTGAATGAGCACTAAAGCTCGTGTGTAAGCATTAGCATCGTAAAAACAATATTCAAGGGCAATCACTTTTAACTTGAGTTATTTTGGAGGAGGTCCTCCATTGCCCGTGGCCGTGGTGAGGTAGCCTGTAGGAAAGCGGTTAGCAGAGGGGAGAGATTGCTTCTGCAGTTCCTCAAGTCCTCCGTTCACCTTTTTCTACTTTGATCTGTGGCTTCCTGTGGGCAGGCGCAGCATTTCCCGCGTGGCAGGGGGCCTGACATTTAGCTTTCTTCTCTTGAACCTCGTGTCAGTTTCACATCACGGGCCAAGATGAAGTCCACTTGTTGTATGTGTATAGAGGTGACTTCAAAAGCTCGTTGCTCAAAATGCTGAAGTCGGTGGAAGTTGAAGGGCCAGTCAGCGACTTCCCTAACCTGCGCATCCAGAGGAAGTAAAAGACCTGACCTGACCAATGGGAATTTGGCGGATGATAATGCATGCAGTGAGGAAATCCTATACTAAACTGTCACGAGGCACATAAAATGTGTCCTCCCACTTAGATGATTACCACTGTCGTGTTGTCTCCATCTCTCTCTCTTTCCTCTTGCGCTTTTTCCTCTCTTCCTCTGGTTCTTTCCCTTGCTCTCCGTCTCTCCTTCTCTCTCTAGCTCGCGCTCATCCCTCCCCGTCTCTCTGGGTCTCCGTCTCCCCTCTCCCCTCCACGCTGACGCACACTAACGTCCCTGATTTTCCTCCCCCTTCTCAGGTCCAGTCACCAACGCCTGCATCATGCCAGCTCCGGCCAACATGTTCCTGCCGGACAGCCGGCCGGGCGTACCCCTGCTGCGGTTCAGCCGCCACCTCAACCCCGCCGAGCAGGGGGGGGCGGGCGAGACCGGGGGCGTGTTCCTCCGTCTGGGACCCCACACACAGGTCAGTCAACCCCCCCCACCCTACTCCATAGCAGGGGGCTTCAGACCTGGTCCTCGGGGCTCACTGCCCCCTGTATGTTCTAGATGTTTCCTTGTGCCAACACACCTGATTCAAATGAAGGGGTCGTTGTGTAGCTCTGCAGAAGCCTGAGAGCAATCTGTTCATTTGAATCAGGCGTTTTGCATCTAAAACAGTCAGGACAGTGGGCGTTCTGGATCCTGGTTGACGACCACTGCTCTGCAGAGTCCATAAACTGCAGCTGCAAATGTCCTCGCTTTTCACAAAACCCCTCTAAGTTAAAGTGTCTGACAGGTGATTAGCATGTGCTTTGACCTGCTCTTCCTCCAATCACGTTCACACCACCCACGAAGTTCTGCTTGTCTTCCAATCACGTTCACACCACCCACGAAGTTATGCTCTTCCTCCAATCACGTTCACACCACCCACGAAGTTCTGCTCTTCCTCCAATCACGTTCACACCACCCACGAAGGAGGGTTCAGGTTTGGGTTTCGTTCTGGAAGCTCTGAATACCGTGAGACCCCTTATCCGTATTCCTGTCCCATTCCTCCGATTTAAAGAGTAATGTCAGAGGTATAAAACAATAATACAAATGTATTTCTTATTTGAGTCATACGACGGAAGACTAGATTTCTGGTAAGAGGGCTAGCTCATCACTAATTGGTCAATAACTAGCCTAGCTTAGCCTAGCCAGCAGACCATTTGCATTTCCTTCCTCACAATGATCCTTGCAATGGATCCCTGGCCTAAGTGGATTAAACGCCTGCATGTGGAGGAAGCATATGTATTTGCTTACCGTATGGAGAAATCCCCTCCACCCCTAACCCCAATACACCGGTAACCTCCCGCAGTCTAAGTGAACGGCTGCAACATTGTGACGAGCCACCTGTGTGTGTCCCGTCAGTAATCCTTGCACTGTCCAAATCAATTACACCTGGCTAAATGAGAATGGTCACGCACGGGGGTCTCTGTTCAACCTACCACCTGCTCAGTCAGGGAATCCACCTTTCATGAACCGCTTCACCTGGCCAATATTTTCTTGCAGCTATCGCACTCTCCTGCCTTCTCTCTTTCGCTCGCTCTCTCTCTCTTTTCCACACAGTTGTTCCCTCGCTCCCAAGTCTCTCTTTCTCTCTCACCTCCGGCTCTCGTTCTCGGGTTCCCCATTTCTCTCGTTATTTCGCTCCCTCGCTTTCTCAGAGGCTATCTTTCTCTAGCATTCCTTCTCCCATCCTCCCTCTCTCTGTCTTCCTTCTCTTTCTCTCTCTCTCTCTCTCGTTCTCTCCCTGTCGGAGGTCGCTTATTTCCATAATGGCTAATCTCGGAGCTGCTGGGAATATGACTGTTGGTGTGGAGAAATGAGCTTCCCCCTCCCATGCTCTGAAAGCCAGAGAAACGTAGAACATGATTAGAAAACATTTATCACAACTACAATGAATCCCTAAAAATAAGAAGAATATAGTAACGGGATCCAGAGGTTTGTTGCACATTCACACCGTCACTGGTGGCAAGGTGTGCGAAATGTAAATCATGCAAACAAACAATAGTTACTGTTTTCTCTAGGGAAACATCCCTACTACTGGTACACTACGTCAAGTCTGGCGCCGCGATTTTGTATTGCGTGCGTGTGCAGGTTTGTTAAACGACATCACCTGCAATAGCCCAAGTAAAGTTTAACCACAGGATTTCAACGCTGGAACTTTCAGCTACGGACCTGAAGTTTTGAAAACGTGACCGGTTGCCGTAATAATCTAAAATAAAGACAGCCTTCGTCTCTTCTCTTGGGGGCTTCCCTCAGATGATTCCACCCAGGGCTGTCGGGCCCCAGAGAATGCCCATTATGGAGGTGACCACCTGGGGTGAAGGGTCAGGGTGAGGCAAGGGAGCTGGAGAGAGAAGGGTTTAGACAGGGCCGAGACGGGTGTTCCCCAGTGAGCCTCCAGAGGAGACAAGACGATGGCTCTTCATGGCCCCTTTGATAGTGTATCTTGCTGGTCGGCTAATTAGATATTTCCTTTAGGGTGGGGGTGGGGGCAAAGATTCAGAGACTAATTAGTGGAATGTGTAGATAAAGGTAATTCTTATAGATATGGTCCTTAAGGACGTGTGTATGTGTGTGCACAGTCAGTTTTTTTTATTTTTATATCACGCGTTTGAACTTGTCCTTTACGTGTGTACAGTGCTTCAATGTAAGCCATATGAAAGAGTATGTCTGTGCACAGGACTGTTGGCTACGTTAACTTGTGTAGTTAGTTACTAATGTGAACTCCACAAGGAGTGCAGGCCTAAACTCTGCCATCTTTTTCCATGTCCTCTCAGGAGTAACTGCATAGTTCAATTGTTTCTACCAGCTATATGGACTTCTAGCTCAGAGACAGTGACTTCAAATACCTTAAGTACCATCACAAAGTGTTGCTGTATGCTAAAAGGTATACTTTTACACAGTGTTTATAAGAGTCCCTAACTGGTTGACAGCAAGCGCCCTAACGAGCTGAAAGTTTGGCTTACGTTTCTAGTCAACTTTGGTGATTCGACTGCCATTCACCAGCCCACAAGGGAGAGGACTGTGGACTCTCCTGCCAATCAATACCGCTGAGAAGAGGAGGCGAAGGGGCAGGGATTAGACAGCCTAGCTCCACACCACATCGTTACGCGGCCGCCAATTCGCAGGCGTGTGTAGCTTTGCCTACCCCCCCCCCCACCCCCCCCCCCTCCTCCATCCCTCCTTAAATCCTCCTCTCGCTCTCTTTAGCACCGTCCAGCCGCTCGGCCCACCCAGGTGGTATCGACGGCGGTCTAATAAACCCCGACTCCCACACACTTGGGCGTCGTCAGCGCGGGGAACTGCCCAGGGATCCTCGCTCACTCGCTCGCTCGCCGGCCCAGGCTCGGTGGTGATAAATCAGCCTCTGAGACCGGGAGGCTCCCCTCCCACTTCCTCCTCCTCCTTTTATTGGACGGGCCTCTTAATTGCGGATCGACCTTGTTGTTGTTGTCTGATGTTGTCATTGTCGGCTCTTTTATTGGCGTTGTCAGAGGCGCATTACGGCCGTCACGCCCGCGGCAAAGTCGTCTTCACCGCTCATCAGTCTGGTGGGCTTGGGGGAGGGACTCGTGAGTCAGCCATCAGCGCCAGTGACCTCCGCGTGGGAGCGATTCCTCGAGGCACATGGGATCGTAGCCAGACTCGCGTTTGTGTGTGTGTGTTTGAGAGGTCTTAGTTTGCTGTTGCACGTCAGTCCGTTGGGAAGAAATGAATTTCAATTAAGTATTCAATAGTGATTGTTTTTTAGAGTCGAACCGTCTAACCCTGAACGTGCCTTCTTGCATTTCTCTCAATCTTATTCTTAGTCTGTTAGTTTGTCTCTTTTTGTCTCTTTCATTCTGTCTCTCTCTTTTAGTCCGTTTTTTTCGGTATCTCTTTGCCTCTCTCTCTGTCTCTCTCTCTGTCTCTCTCCCTCTCTCTGTCTCTGTCTGTCTCTCTCTATCACACACACTGATGTATTACACACATTGACACGGCTTCTCTTTAACGACTGCGAGGGAGAGAGAGTATTGAATAAACACATTGTTTCCCCTCCTGCTCTGCTCCTCTCAGGCCCAGGCAGAGACCTACTTGGAGAAGGCAGACAAGCTTCACTCCCTCATGTGCTCAGTAACAGACAAGGTGAGTGACACGCCCAGCGTTGCCCCGGACAACGCGCACACTCTGATCTGGGAACGCAGTTTCCACACACACAGCAGGAAACGACCTGTCAGATGTGAACTATTCTCCCACCCCTGGGTAGATTGGGTTTGCAAAAGTCGGTCGGGGGGGGGGGGAGGGGGGCAAAAGCACAACCTGTTCCTTCCCCAATCACATACCGTGACGGTGATTTTAGGGAGGGGGGGGGGCGGGCAAATAAGACATTTCAATATTTTCCGGCCCATTTACCCCCCTTCCTCTGGTGAAATCCACACAGATATGTCTGTATACTTCCTGAAGTAACTTTTTGAACCTTCAGTCACCCTTTACCTCTTTTTTTTTTTAGCATACTGTAGCCACTTCTGTTGGTGTTTCCAGGTTCCACAGACCGGGTAGTGGCTAGTTACCCCCCTGGCAAAGTTCAAAGTTGATGACCTAGCAAAAGTGCCATTTAGGTCTCGTCTTATTTCTCGATGCAGGTTATATGAAACGAGCGTGACATATTTTGATCCCAATGTCATGAGCAGAGGGATTCGTCAGCCACTGCAACCAGACGAGGTCACCAGAGGCATCTTATCCCTGCTCCTGGGAGGCTGCTGTGGACTCCACTGCTTGGCCTTTCAGTCACCAAGTGGGCCCCCTTAAGTGGATTAGTCTCACTTGGCCCCAATATAAATAAATAAGATGTGGTGGGCTCCCTGGTGCACGTTGTGCACACACACACACGCGCCCTGAAAGCCCCCCCGAGCGAGTCCACAGCACTGACTAACGTAGCAAAGGAATAAATCAAACACCAACTGGCAGTGTGCGCGCTCTCCCCCTTTCTCTCCGCACCGCTCTCTCCCTTTCCCCTCCTCTCTAATCTGGAAGGAAATGTGCTCTGCTGTCATCCAGCGACTGCCTGCGTGGTAAAATCAGACACAATGGGAAATGTCAATATTTGCTCGCTGAGATTAGCGAGGGGTTTTCAAATGGGATTTAAAAGTCCTCACCAAGCGCCCTCGGCCCCCCCCCCCCCCCTGCCCCCAATCACCACTGATAGTGTGCTTTCATTTGCGAGGGTTTTAGTCCATACACACAGTCGTGCCCCCCCCCCCACACACACGTACACACACACACACGCTCTGTGTTCCATTCCTCCCAGTTGCGTCTGGGAATGCATGAATACGAATATAGGAAAGCTTTCATTCTGCGATCATTCATGTGTGCGTTGAGAAGAGCCGTCTCTGAACCAGCAACCAAATGTCTCCCCTGTCGATCGAGCAGGCGCATGATTCAAAAAGATCCCTTTCTCCCTCCCTCCCTCCCCCCCCCCCCCTCCATCTCTGTGGTTCCCTCCCTCTTCCTCTCTCGCTCTCAGAGTGTGTTCGGGGACGGAGAGAACACGAAGGTGCGCGTCTCGGAACTGGAGGAGGAGGTGAGGACGCTGAAGAAGGTCAACAAGGACCTGTACGACTTCTCCACACAGTTCCTGACCAAGTCCAGCTAGACCCCCACCTCCCTCCGCCAAGGCCCACCGCCTCTGACCCCACGCCCCCAGATCAGGGCACCTCCCCCCGGGGGATGGAAGCCCGCCCCGTAGGAGAGGAGACGGGAAAAAATCGGTTACGTATTTGTTTTGTTAAGGGAAAAACGTATCGTCGACGGGCGTGTGTCATTTAGAGGGAGACAAATTGTTATTTCTTGATGCGTATCTTGTTCGTGAAAAATTGACTCAGTGAACACACTGAGTGAACCTTGGTTTTGTTTTTTACCACCCATGTTCATCCTGAACCCCACCACCTACGGTGCAATCTTTGCTAGTCAGTGAGTAGACGAGATGGCCCACATCGACAGCCCTTCAACAGTGTGATTCTCTCCTCTGTTGCCACTCCCTCCATCATGGACCCCGAATCCCATCACCCCCGAATCAGTCACTGAAGCAGATCTTGTGATTGCCCTTTGACCCTCGTGTCCTCTTTATATTAAACCCACCAGGTCCCTTGGTTCCTCTCCCAGAAGGTCTCATTCCAGTCTGCTGTGTTCTCCCCCGCTTGGGACCCTTCCCCCAATGCCAAATCATTCAACCAGCTAATAGATTAGATGGATTTGTGCGATAAGGACCTGTTGTGCCCCCAGGTGTGTTAAGCTTGGCAACAGTGCTCATTTCATTTACCTAATAGGTGTGACTGACAGGGTTGGTAGAGACAGACACACAAACACACACGCGATTAATAGTTTTGCCAAACAAAAGGAATCTGTATGGTCTAAATCTGTACGATCTACCTACCCTTTGATGGCCATACACGGAAGAGATGAGGGTAGTTTGCTTCCTCCATCTTTTACTTAATGTTAGGCAGTGTTAGGTTTTTTTTTTTACCCTCAGTGTTATAATTTGCCTTCCAGAATTTCTTCACAGCAGCATTTTGGGGAGACATTCTTGTTTCCGAAACGGCAAAGAAACGGGAAAGCGTTTGACTCTGAAGTTCATCTCTTTCAACAAATCGCCACATCGCCCCACTTTCAAACGCTGCAGAGTACGTAGGCACGGCTGTCGACGCTATCGCCTCCGTCGGCCTTAGATTGAGATCGTGAGCGTGCGCGCGCCTCCTCAGTGGAGCGAAGCCGCCGTCTGAGAGAGACGGAAGACCCTGGATGAGATGAGGCTTTTCGTCTTCTGCCCATTGTGTGCAGGAGAGCGCCGGCTTCCTCTCAGCCAGGACTTGACCCCAATTAGAGCGCTGTCCGGGGGGCCACCTAGATGGAGCTTCTGAAGACCACGAGCACAGATTGATCAGAGTTGAGTGGGTGAAAGATTGAACATGATGGGGGTTTCTGTTTGGCGACTTGGGAGAGAAAGATGACCGCCTGCTTTGCTCCGCTGTTTAGTACTTCTCATCTGTGTTTGTCCTCATGACTGTACTGACCCTTTTTGTACTTTTTGGAAATGTGGAAAAAATAAAAAATCAACATACGTAAAGGTATGTGTTTGATGAATGTAGCATGTGCCATGAAAGGGAAGCCGGGGCGAGTCGTTGTTCTGAAAGTACTTTCTTTGTCCAAAAGAAAGGCACAGATTGGTCCAGTGACCTTGGGAGATAACGAGCTCTCTCAGTGAAGCATGAGCTCTAAAGCCAGCAGGGTGGAAAAGTGCTCGTTTGACCGCAGATTGTAAGACCTCAAGATTAGACGGCAGATTCTCGACGTCCTAATTTCAGGACCACCGCCATTTAGCCACTGGTCTGGGAAGCTTCGAACACGCAGTCGATGATTGAATGCGATCGAGCCAATATGACTGAAATCAATCAAAGTTCGAGACTAATCCATTGACGGAATCGTTTGACCTAAACTGTCGCATGTACGCGAGTGCTCAATCCTCATTTACCTCTTTATACGTTAACACCGCTTTAAGGGCGTGCTAGAACTACCAGGCGAAGGGGAGGGGGCCGTGCGAGGCGCGTCGAGATAAGCTGTTGGCCCACTGGGAAAGAAGTCTTAGTTTGATCAGAACGTGTGTGACACTCCCATCTGAATCAAAGATGGGCCGCGGAGATGAAATGGGGCTGATTGCTGTGACCTCCCAGCTGGGCGCTGCAGCGATAATCATGGCTTTGCGGGGAGCGGCTCGGAGATGTGACGATCCGACGCTCGGATTTGGTCTCCTTTGTTGGGATTTGGACGTGCCTCACTTCTAAAAGAGACGCAAATCTGTTTGTTATCCACTGAAGAAAGACTGTCGGATCAGTCAACAGTCATCCAATTGTCTACAATGCAATTGCAGCATGCGCCACAATCAAGTGCCGTTCCATCTTTTCATAATTCCCCACCCCCATAGATATCTTAATATACTTACATCTGTCTCAGTGAGTACACCATTTCCCACTGGGGCATTCCCTGTAACTTCTCAAGGCCAATTACTCTCAACTTGCAGTTGTATTAAGTTACATGAGACAATCGGGAGAAGAAGCAGGCCTCTTCATTAGTATTGAACTAAACCTGCCACCAGGTTGCCCATGGGACTAGACTTGTAATCTAGCTGTAGTAAGTAGCTTCCATCCTCGACATCTTGCACCATGTTTCATACCGACTGTCTGCTCTGTTGGTTTCTCACTGATTTGTTTTGTAGTGAGACGGAACATGTCTGCTGTCTTATTTTTCTGCTTCGTACAATGGACCAATGAGCCGGCGTTACAGTGAAAGGTAGACCTTTCATCCGTTTTGCCCGGGGACAAAGGGGAAAAGGGTTATTTAGAGTCTACCTTTGACATCTATATTTCACTCCCTCTTGATCTCTCTGTCTCACATCTCTGTGAGCTCGACTGAACTCTAACCGGCAATCCACCCTCTATCCATTTCTCTTCTGTGTTTGTCTGTTTAAACAATGAGGAATGATTCATGTTAATTCATTATTCATAACAAACTCAATGTACAAAGGAATACAAAGGCTGTGCAGGCGACTGTGCTGTTAGAGAAGACTAAAGGCCAGACACCAAGTAGGACCCGGCCTGGTCCATATCTGACCTGGCCCAGACTAATTGAATTGAAATTTAAATCAGACTTCCCAACATCAAAAGTCCGTCTCTGTCCAACTAACCTACTACTACCTTCAATGCAGGCCTACTTTAGGCTACAAGCCTACTCTAAAAGTGTGTTTTAGTATTCCAACAGTGTTGTGGAACACTGTATTCCACAGTGTTGGAATACTAACTGTAAAATACCTTCTGTACAAAAGAACATGCCGGAATTAGGATTTATAATTCTGAGTAAACGACTGAGGGGGTGGTATAAGTAGCCGTGGTCGATTTCCCTGGGCTTTGATAGAGATGTGCCGTGTCATCTGAGCTAGCGGCCAAAGAGATGACAATTCTTTATGTCCCCATGCTTAACATGCCAGCCACGGAGGAAGAAAAAGCTATCGATTGTGGGACGCAAAGTCAATATGATGTTGGCGTTATGGCTGAAGACGATTAAAGCCCTGAATACCAGACCGCCTACAGAAATATGGATTGTATCGCGTTATGCTATTTGATGACTGTAAAAGAAGGTACTGACTACTGAACAAATCTTCCTGAAATTGAACAGTAAACCATCAGTTCATTTAGGCCTACTCCTTTGAGTAGATGAGGGGGGTCAATACATTGATTTCAACTGAATGAAAGGAATTCGCCTTAATAAGGAGGAGAACGAGGAGCGGCTTCCAGGCTCTAGTTAAAATATTTGCTCCTGTTCTTTAACCTCGTTTAATCCCCAAATTCTCGACGAGAAGCGGGAGTAACGAGATGCAACTCATTAGCTTTTATCTGTTCCCGCAGAGTATCCCAGTGAGGCGCAGTTGGAGAAAAGGGGGGGCATGAATTGAACTCGACCAAAATGAGGTGCCGTGAGGATGCCCGCCCATAGATGTCTCAACACTGCAAGTAGATCCAGTGGGCCGGCATCTTTGCTCAAATCACACACTCGCCTTGTTTTGTGAAGAGATTGACCCTCCAGAGATCGATAATGAACGCAAGGAAATAAAAACTTGGATTTTGCGTCTTGCCAAAAAATGCACCCCCTTCTAACTTTGACTAGGAAAGTGCCACATGCATGAAACTTACTCTGGTTACTCATACTAGTCCCTTCAATGTACAGTAATAATCACTTGATGCTGGGATATACAGAACATACATTACATGGGGGGTGCATTTCAGGGCAAAGCTGTATTGTGTCTTGCCAGGAAATGCACCCCCTGCTAACCCTTACTAGGAAAGTGCCACATGCATGAAACTTACTCTGGTTACTCATACTAGTCCCTTCAATGTACAGTAAGAATCATTTGATGCTGGGATATACAAAACAGAAACATTGTCATTTGAACCTATAAATTGGTAAACGGAGCCATGTGAAAAAGAAAAAAAACATTTCCTTTGGTAATCATAGCTGGGGTATATTTCCTCAGAATGCGATGTTGTGGAGCAAGAAAGGTATTGGTTTGCGTTCGTTACTATTGGCTTTGAATGACGAGATTGAAGGATTTTGTGTTGAGAATAACTTCTGCTGACTTAAGCAATTAAACCACCTGCTCTGTGTAACTCACTCTCATCAAAATCCCAGCTGCTGGGAAATTGTGGTTTTGAGATATTCAAATGAACATGGGAAAAATGACCAGAGAAGAAATCAAGATTCATTAGCCAGATGCTATTGAGGAGTGCATTAAGGGGGGCGTCATTCTGCCAGGGCGGCAATGCTCGCACGCCCAACGAACACGCAACGCATAACAAGCAACCTTATGACAGCATCAGTTTACAGTAAGAGCTTTGGAAGAAATCCACAGGGCTTTTTGAAATATGTTTAATGAATTGAGAGGTTGTTAATGAATTGATTCTGTATGTGAAGCGTAATGAACTCATTACACCCTTTTAAAACATCCACACAAAATAGATGATTATCTATTCAAATATCACCTCTCCCAAGTGCTAGAAGTGTTATTCTCTGAGGTGTTTGCTCTACTTTGTTCTGTAGCATGTCCTATACAAAGTTCAGCAAACCTCACAAGACACTTTGGTTGTGTAAGAACAAAGTCTTGATGTGTTTTTGTAAGTAGATGATGGTGGTCTGGTCAGGGTTCGTAAAAAGGCCAACTGTCGGTGCTAATCCACTATAGAGATACAGCTCGATTTTCTGTTCAAGCTCTCATTTCATAGCGCGCTATTTTCCTGTGGCTCTCAAGAACTTTTTCAGTTGTCAGACACGACAGTTTGAACCGCTGCCTGTTTAGAAAAAAAGATACGTACTGAATAATTCATCAGTAAAAACGAAACGGTTCTTTCGAAACAACCTTTTAACAAGAAGTCAAAAATACCCCCAAATTATCAACCGCATATACATACCTGCCGTTTCTTATTGCAACCTCCTTCCTGCCTGGACCCTTCCAGCGAAGCTCCCAGGTGAAGAAGCGCTAGCTCGGCTGTGGAGACGCCCGTGGACAAGCTGTCTCCTGGAGATCCAAACATTGAAGCCTCGTTGACACGGTGGAGAGTGTAAGAAGGGGAGAGAGGCAGGGGAGCGAAGAAGACTCTCTCCTCCAGCTGGTGAGCTGGTAAGACAGCTTGCCCTGAGTATCAGTCAGTGTCAGGAGGCCTCAGAAACGGAGGATGTCTACAGGAGAGCAATCTAATGGGAAGCGATGTACCACATGGAGTAAAACATAAGATCATTTGAATATTTTGCACTGTCTGGCACACCGTACATCCACCTTCCCAAATAAAAGCAAAGTGATGCATGCCAATGCTGAAGAATACCTTCAGTTAATACCACACTCCTCTGCCTAGATTCATACAGTATGCACATATCCAAAATGGATGTTGATGAGGACATCACCCAATGGCAGTTTAAAGGAAAATGATCTATCTGGGACTGGGTGTCTCCTAAGTAACTGAGCTCCCAGCGAAATCTCCCCCTTTCTCGTTCCCCCTCTGGATATGGACTCTCGCATTCTGACGCCATCTTGTTTTTTGGAACGCCAGCTTCAGCTGGGAGTCGATCACACCTAGCCCCGTCTCGGAGTAACACGACATCTCTAGGATCTGCCCGAGTAGACCTGGACCTGTCGTTCACGGTAATGCATGTGTCAGAAGGGAAGTACCAAAAGGTCAAAGTGGAGATGAACAGTTGGCTGGTTTCATCTTCTTTGAAATTCTTTGTGTTGATACACCGAGGGGGTTTTCCTCCCTCACTCGGTTGTTTGAGAAATCAGGCACTCGATTGCCAAATGTTTCCTTTGATTCCTGGCAGGAAAACACACATTGCCCAGAAGAACCAAGATGGTGGGGGGAGCTTTCACCGTGGGGATAGCTTTGAAAAATGTAATTTAGTATTTGTTTAGGTTTTGGGGATGCTTTTCATGAACAAATATAAATACTTTCCAGAATTAGTGAATGGTTTTCCACGGGAATAGGGGGAAGCCTTCCGGATTTGACATCTCCTTGCAGGTAAACTAATCGGTGAGACGGCAACAGATTCTCGCCCTGTGTTTCCTGTCTCCTTGGTACAGTAGAAGACCTGGCTTAAACCAAAGTTGCATAGTGCATGGGGCTCCAGCTCATTTGATGCTGAGGGCATACCATCCCAGCTTGCGCATGATGGAATATTCATGACTTGCTTTCCTCATCCCAAGCTTCTTAAATACCTAAGGTGATCCAATCGTACAGAAGGTTTATTAGCAATGCAGACTGCCAACAGATGCACAGAATTGCCAAAAATAATTATTTGCCTTCAGACAAGTGGAAAATAAGATCACATCTCTATCGAAATGAAAAGATGCAACTCCACAGAACCTCTGTGGAAAAACGGCTTGTTTACCGCAAGGATTGTTTTGTTGTTGCTGTAGTGATTAGCCTACTTTATATAAACTGAAGCAAAGTAACACTCACATTTTTTCTGGATCGTTGTTATAGTCTATTAACTCGTTATGCTGTGTAATATTTCTACAGCAGTACTCTATAAGGAAAAAACTAACTAGTTGGGTCAAATCAAAATTGGATTCAGACGCTACTGTTTTCTACTATCTTTTCCTCAGGCTAGATTTACAGGAAAAAAGACTGAATTAACTTTCAAATTCCAACCTCTAATCTCCTTATTAAAAAGTCCCAATAGTCTGTTGGTCAGTGTGACCAACAGACTATTGAAAGACCTGTGTGCGTGTGCGCACACAAGGAAAGTTCAAATTTTCCTGGTATTAGACCTCCGATTTACCTGACTGGAGGGGAATCACAGGCGTGCCCCCCCTCCTCCCCCCCCCCCCCCCCACACACACACACACACTCCTGTTACATTTCACGGGCATATAGAGCTGAGAGATGTTCATGGAATGCTAACATTATTTCCTGACATTTAAAAATCAAGGCATTGTCTGGGGCCATCACCGATTTAGAGAAAAATGGGTGATACATTGTCTTGTGCCTGCCCAGAAAAGAGAGCACAATGGAGAAGGATCACTTGCACTGAACACTGATTGTGAGGAAAGTTCCGGTCCCTTCTCCGGGCTGCGGCGTCGTGAGCATGGCTCTCGTTCTGAAATATGACTTCTAAAATAATGCTTGGTTGAACTGTAACGATGACGAGTGGGATAGAAAACCTTTGTTCAGACGCTTGAATGCCTTTGGACTCGGGTACAACTAATAAAGGTAGGATGACTCATGGAGAACTTGAAGAAAATATGGATTCGGAACTTCTAAAGGATGTTTTGTTTCTTCTTTAAGTGCAGATTCATAGCTGAGGAGCAGGAAAGGTTGAGAGCCGTGTGTGTACTGAGCAAGGTCCGTTTACACTGAACCCAGACAGCCAATGCCAATATGCTCAACAATGACCATCACCCCACGCCACGGTCACCTCGGTGAGTCTACAGCACTGCTTGACCAGGAAATGTTAGTGAAGCAAGACACTGCAGAACACAGCAAAAACCTCTGTGTTGAAGCAACACGTTTGTATGAAATGTTTGGAACAACACAAACTCTAGTAAAAAATAAATACAAATAATAATAATACTTTTAACTACTGGGTATGTAATATCTGAAAGCCATTGAACATTCCCTTTTAAAGGTCCCCATTGTTTAATACTCAGGTAACTATCAGCTTAAGGAGCTCTCAGACGGCAGTGGTAATGGCAACTGAAGAGGGAGGTGGTAGGAATCCCCTTGAGATAAACGGATCCTGTAATTGGTGTTTGCATTAAGTCTCAAAATATTAGCACGTCCAATAATAGACTAAGACACTCCACAGGCATTTTTCTGCGTTGTCGTCCTCGCAGAATGAGCAGAGCAATCCGTTTGGTTTCAATCTGTACTGGGGACTAGGTCTGAATGACATTACGTTAGAGACTAGGTCTTTTATATTATGAAGCAATCAATCCCTGGTTTTCTGGAGAAGAGGCGGGCTATGCTAGGGTACCAAGGGAGGGTGGCTAGGGGAGGGTAAACAGGATGATGGGGGTGACAGCAGGGGCACTAATGGGCGTGAGCGCAGTCGGCGTCCTGGATCACTTAGGTGGCGAAGCTGCAGTTTGACGATGTATGTGGCGAGTTTTCAGTCAGGCGAGGGGTGAATGGGCAAACACGATTTAATTGCGTGTGGTCGTGCAATTTCATTTAGGATAATTACCCACGTTTGTAAATGGTGTTTTGTTGGTCCCCAAAGCAGGAAATGTGCGTTTACTGTGGGGTAGGCTGGATGTCTGTATGTTGCAGGTTTTTGGGGGCACTGAGGTGCATTATAATGGATACAGATATGTGCACTCTAAATTTGCATATTCCAACTGCTCTAATAGTACATCTCTGATTCCATTTAGACGGCTCACCTTCTAAATTGTACCTTAAAGGTACCTCATTAGAATGTTTCTGTTCAGAGAATATTGCCATCGGTGATGGATGCTTATAACAGTTCAATCATGTTGACAACATGAAACTGAAAACTTTTGTTCTCCTCAGATCCTGGTGAACTTTTACCTGTCTACTGGTATTTAATCTGTAGTCCTATTTGCACTGAGCTATTACTGTTTGCACTTCTGGTTAGATGCTAACATTTCGTGGCTCTGCACTTATAATGTGAACAGTGGCAATAAAGTGAAATCGAATCAAAAGGCAGGATGACGTACTGGAGCTCTGTCAGCGCTCATGCATCATTGGTTGGATCGAGATAGTCGGCCAGACGCACTTGTCACACTTGTCACACATTCACATGAAGACTGAGCATGCGGGATCCTCTGGAGTTAACGGTTAAGTAAATCAACGACAGGCTTCCTGCGCCAGGGGAGCTGACCTCCCACACTCGAACATATTCTCCGCACCCCCCCCCCCCCCCCCCCTCCCTTGAACCAATCTAAACCAGGGCTGCGTTTAATTTGTTGTCAAAAACTACATTTCACACTTCAGCTCCTTTTTAATTTAACACGGTAGAGAGACTTCCAGGTAGGTAGGGGGAGAGAGGAGAGATACCAAGAGACACTCCGAGCTATCTGTGCCGTGCAAATGCCCACCTAGCCAGAAGGCTTGGGTATCACACTGTGAGTGAGAGACAGCGGACTGACTGGGGAGGAAAGAGAGGCATCACAGCACAGGTTCACCCATGTGGATCCCCAGTCTCACCAGTCATTCATCTTAACAAGCTTCGGAGCCTATTCCCCAGCACAGTGTCGGAATTAAAAAGCTAATTAGCATGCCACTTGTGTAAATGAAGCATTGTAATGCAAGAAAAAAGTCTTATTGTCTGATTCCATAGAAGGAATTTCCAAGGCATTCTGTAGCTGTGAGTGACAGACGCAGTCTAGAGAGGAACAATTAGTGCAACAATTCCAACTGCTGTTAACTATGTTTGCGAACTCTCAAAAACGAGGCTCATCTAATTAGTTTTAACGAAAGACAGAAATGTTTCGATTCCGTTTGACGGCCTGTGGAGAAAAGTTGTGTTTCTTTTTCTTTTAATGTTTTTGTCTGTGATAAATTCCTGGCACATTGAACAAAGTTCATCAGATGCATATTATGGAATTGCACATTGAATCGTATACATGATATGATGCTATTTTGAAAGAAACTCCATTCTGCTCTTCTGAGTCTATGATGTTGCTATAACAAAAATATCTTGTTGGTTCAATCTAGTCAGGCCTACATAAAGACAAAGTGCCATTTGTTCATAGTGAAAGTATTGGCTCACTGAGAATCTGTTTGAAGTATGGGAACATTGTGTGAGAACATGTTCTGAGCAATACAGAATGTTGAGATTACAGAAATAACGTTAAAATTGGGATTTTATTCTTCAGGAAGAAGCACTTAAATAAAGAAATAACTGTATATAATGATTAACTGAACTAATTTGCATATAGATTTGTATCAGATCAAATTATGGGAAGTATTTGAATAGACCCAGGATTTCAATTCATGCTTAGTGGAGGGTGACACATCATAACGTGTCGAGTAAACTGTCCAGGGTGATTCAGTGCAGTTTTCCGAAGTTAGTTTGGACTCTGTCCAACTACGATTGTATTTTCAATCGTTTGTCCTCTGTGCCGTGCCAAGTCATGCGACGCAGAAGCACTTCTGCCTCTTGGTCCATCGAGTCGCTCAGTGTGACACTAATTTTTGACATTCCAGAATCACATACATTGAAAGAGGATTGAATGGTTTTATATGTTATACTACTTTAGAATTGTAGGAAGGGGAATCACAAATGTTAATATAACGCATCATGGGTGTGCCATATATATACAGTGGCGATAGGCTTATGTGATTTCACTCACAAAAAATAACAATGAAAACACTATATTTAAAACGGCTCTTATGAAAAAGTTAGTCATTTTAATGATGTTGCTAACACGCAGGTGCCTGTTCACTTGTCAATACCCAGTCCAGTCCCACCTCGCGACTGCTCCGCTCGTGTTCTTCGGGAATGACAGTTCAGCGGCATCTCCGCCTTTCCATCGTTCACCCCCTCCCCCCCTAATCACACATTCGCACAGTAACTCCATCTGTGGATCACCAGTCATATCATCGTCAACAAAAAGCAATAAAGGACCTTACCGGAAAAAGGGAAGAAAGAAACAAGGCAAGCAATGCTATCTTCTGACAATCCCTCATTCCGTTTGAGAGCGCAGCAGGATGAATTTAATCTTCTCAAGATTCTTGGCATGTTTTTACTTCGTATTGCAAGGCATTCTCCATTTCTTCATCGACCCTTGTCACCTCCACCCCCAGCCGTGCCATATCCTGGCGCAAATAGGACACACTGTGCGCCTCGGTGCCCTTCTTCCCACCCGCCAACCTGCCAGGGTACAGGCTGCCCTCAACCGCGCCCTCGCCGGTATTGCCCAAACAGGGGACAACTTTCTACCCTACAACTTGAGTTTGGAAGTGGTACCACGGGAACCGGCCAACGGGGACCCGGAGTCCCTTTTCAGGTGTGTTTGTCAGGCTATCGTTGTTCAGGGGGTCTCCGCTGTCCTCACCTTCCCCCAGACCCAGGAAGAGATCGTACAAGTGGAATTTATGTCGTCTTTTTTGGAAATTCCTTTTATAAGCATCATAGAACACGGAGAGCCGCTGCAAACTCAGGTAGGCACGATAATGTTCATGAATGTGTCCCAGATGGAATATCTTTAGATCTTGTTTTGAAGGTGAATGGTGCGCCACCGCAGGAAAGTTTGGCAAACAAATGTCTGTGCGTTATGGCGTGCGATTGTGCGCAAATATGTTCAGCTGTTTGTTTTTGACAATATAATCGAACAAGCGCAGTGTTTAGGTTCAGACATGTCAATATCAACTTTATTTCAAGTATTTTTCTCAGTGTCAGGCTTATTGTATTAATGCCCAGAGAACACATTTTCTCCAACTGCCATGTTGATTTCTATATTTCTAATATTTTATGTTTTAGATAGTTGCATCCACGTATATGGTATATTGTACCTATTGCCCATTTAGCTGCAGGCAGTGTTATTCAATGTGTGTACGTGCTTAACCAGAGCACGTATGAAGTATCGGGGACGCGCGCTGCGCGAGAGCGCACAGATGCGAGTTGTTTCCCTCCCATATTTTTTCCCAATTTTTACCAACTATCCAGTCGACCTTGAAGTCATTTATTTCGAATGAGAATATCGCTAATGATGTTAACATTTTATTGCATGCCAATAATGGAATGCAGCCTATAGTTAATGATTTGGTTTCATGTATAAATGTTACTTCCAGGTGACATGCTATAGCCTACAGACAGCTGATATGTACCTTGATGAAAGGACACTACAATATGTATCCAATTTGCATATTCATGTTATAAATAGGCTATGTTGTTTATTTAGCACATATACCTTTCTTATCTATGTTCCTATGCTGCCTGGGTGAATTGTTTTTGTAGCTAAAAGTCTGCTGACAATACAGAATGATTTAACCTGATTGTTATTTTCTGTACATACTGTACACCAACATATGTATACTGCTCTCTCTCTCTCTCTCTCTCTCTCTCTCTCTGTGTCTTTCTTCCTGTCTCTCCCTTCCTATCTCCTTGTTTTTAAAACTTAACATTTATAAATACATTGGATGTAATCATATATTACATCCAATATATTGGATGTATATGATCTTCCCAATCTTACAACAACAAACTATGCTAACATGACTGGACTAATGATGACATTGTAAGGTTAGCCAGAGGAGGACCTTTACAATTCACCTTGACTGGTTTGTAATTTGCTGTGAGATTTTCTCTCTTTTATTTTCATCATTTGTCTCTGAGGATAACGTGAGAGATTTCACGGTGCCACCTGATGATTTTGAGTAGGATTTTTCATATCAGGAGTCTTCAAAATCATAAGCAGTTGGAAGGTTCCTACTCAGCTCGACAAGCCCAGAAAACCACGACATCTTTCATAAATGAGGAAATGAACACAAGTGGTAGCACAAAGGGGAAAAAGAGAGAAACGGAGAGAGAAGGGGTAGTGGAGTATGGAGGTCGCTGAACGACAAAGGATTAAAAGAAAAGGGCTCGTTCGTTGGATGCTCCTAAAATGTCTTCCTGCTTCAGTCTTCATACTCTACCCACCAGCATTAAAGGCGTCTCCCAGCCCATAGCAACCACAGCTCACTTTAAACTGCATATCCCCACCATACTGCACAATCCCATTGCTCACAACAGTGACAGCTTCTGTCCTCCTTGTCACAACTGTCGGAAGAGCAGCCCAGTTCCATCAGTGGACGATGACGGGGTTTGTGCAGGTGGACTCACCTCCTGATCCCTCCCCCCCCCCCCCCCCTCCCAGTCAGCCTCTACTGGGCTTGACTGTCACTCCAAGCCGCCTCGAATACACCTATTGGTTGCAGAGGCCTCGAGGAATCACTCCAGTCACAGCACCAGGTGTACTGCCCTAACAGATAAGGGTCAGACAGCTGCCATAGAACGGTACATGAGAAATCTCTAGTGCATGGCCCTTGTAGCTGGAACCCCCAAGTCTCTGCTACAGGGATTCCTCCTTGAGTCCTCGGTGACACGTATTAATTCTCCACACCGGCTGGCTTTCAAGTTGTCTTCTTGAGTTGGAAGGCTTCTGATATTCTGAGAGTGGATGGGTCTATATTTATGACCTTTTTCGGGGGAGTGGGGATGTTGTTTTGGAGGGGAGGTGTGGTTTGGCGTTGAGTAGCAGATTTGGACGCAGATACTGTGGTTGACAAGATTCAGTGATGGGAGGTTGGGTTTTGTGTTCTCCCTCTAAAGTGGGTGCGTTGGGTGTGTCGTTGTCATGTAGGTGTCACCCTGTGTGTTGTCAATCAGCTGTCGTGCTACCTGGACTCACAGTCGGAGTCTTCGTGTACTGTATTGTTAGACTTGGCAAGTTTGACCCGTCTCAAACGGCTTACATCACACGGTACTTAACAAATTAAAAAGTGAAAAGATTGCACACCATAAATTGTCTGCTGGGCAGGGAAAAGTGCACATATTTGTCTTGTCTAAAGCCTGCCCATTAAAATCACTTTGCTGGGTGGCTTAACTGACTGTGAAATCATCCTTATAAGTCGGTACATGCACACACACACATTGCCTGCCTCGACTGTACAATTATTTGCAAAGCCAACACACAGTATTTCTAATCAAGACGGCACACTAAAGATTCATTCAGATTTCAGTCATTCATGACAACATCAATTATACACTGACTGTTATCATGGCATGGTGTGTAAACACGTTCCATCAACCTAACTTAAGAAACCAGCCAACTGACTGCAGATCCCAATGCAGTTCGGGCACTGTAACAAACTGCCGGTGAAATTCTCTGTTAACATGGGATGTTAATGATTATCTGTCAAGGAAGGGTTAATGTCATGGAGTCTTGGGTCTTATTTATGACCCACATGGACCACGATGGCAGATAAAGAAGATAAAAGTCTGTAACAATGTAATCGATTTCATGCACCCCCAAATGATGTCATTTTTATGTAGGTCATTCGCTGTGCTCAACACTCCTCGCAGTTTGGCACACAGCGTCAGAAGAGAAGTGACTTTTTATTTTGTGAAAACTGGTGGCTTCACGTGGGACAAGAGTTGCTCGGCGTACTTTGGTGCTGACGAGAGATAGGGGATCTCGCAGATTCCTTTACAGCTCCCCTTCCCCCTCTCTCTCTCTCTCTCTCTCTCTCTCCCCCCCCTCTCTCTACCGCTTTCTCTCTCTCTTGCTTTCTTTCTTTCTCTCTCTCTCCCTCTCTCTTGCTCGCTTGGTCCATGTCTGCCAATCAGTCTAAAAGCTCTTATTGGTTCCCTCATGTTGTGCAACAAAAATGTAATGAAAGTGAGTAATAGAGAAGGGTTTGTAGAACACAATGCTGGAGAAAGGGGACGGGGCTGTCTTGAAGTGGCTTTGTGATGCATATTACTGCCTGAGAGTCTGGGCCACTTAGATCAGACGCTGATAGAAGCACCATGCGACTGTGATGCACTGAGCTGGAAAATGTCCCTGCTGTTTTGGTGAAACGTTAGCTCTAACAAGCATGGCGATGCGTCCTATGAACAGTTGGCTGTCATACTTCTTGAGAGCCACTCTTGCAATACAATCACGTCTGGGTCTATATGAAAAGAGACACATCGCGGCTTCACATCTAAGCACGTTTTGAAGATTTGACAGTTGGATAGCGATCAGACTTCTCTAATTCGTCGGGAGATGTGAAGTTGTTTGCATGTTTTGGTGTGAGTGGTATTACTTGCAGCTGGCAGACTCGATTATCTATACTCTTGACTCTATATAAAGAGCTAAAGCTAATTATTTGCTTGGTGTAGAACATTTTAGTCTGACGGGCAATTAGTTGAACTCACTTTCTTATATTAGCTCAAATGATCAGTCGTTTAGCAGATTATTAAATTGATAGACCCGCACCCCCAGACTTGAATTGTCTTTCATGATTTTGTGGCATAACGACTGAAAGAGGAAGGGTACCTTTTGTAAACTTAATCTCATCACGAATGCATCATTAACTTAATGTCCATTTGAGGATTATGACTAAATCTGGTCTCACTGCGTCCAATAGTCCGTTTTCCTGAACATCAAATGTGTTTTGCCCAAGTGTTCAATTGTGTGCCTCTTAATCTCATTGCGTAACATTATTCTAAAAATTCAGCGTGTTTCGTTAAATAAAACGTCCAGACCAGAGAATGTTTACCGATGAGTCAGACAAACACGTACTGGAGATAAATGGATTTAGCCTCGGGGTTTGAAATAGATCTCTCACTTTCTTGTTTCATCTGAGTGTCAAATGCCCAAGTTTCTCAAAGGTTAACTTTCCCTCTCTGGTTTGAAAACGAACATTTAATTAGGATTATCTAAAAGTGAAATTCTCGAAGGCTTTGTTAAATAGTAGGGGAAAAGCCATCGTACAAAAAAAAGAAAAAAAGAAATGTGTTTCTTTCGGACCCAATCCAGGCTTTGCTGTCTGCAGCAGAAGCTCGGCTTGCAGTGGTCGGTGTCAAGGCGGGCCGATGCATTAGCGCAAAAAAAAAGGTCTGAGTCAGTTGAACTCCTGAACACCAAAGATAGAGACCCCAGCTTTCATGCCACTAGCCCAGTTTACTGCTTTAGGGGACAAAGGGCAGAGCGCACCACGATTAAAAACTCCCCTTCAAGACTTTGGCACAGTCAGAACTAGATGCGATGAGTCATCAAAGATCACGTGGTGCGCTAATGTCTAGTAAAGGTGATTAAAGAGGAAGGGATGAGGTTGGACACTGTTGGACCTTGTAGACCGTCACAGGTGCATCGCTGCTCCAAACATTACCTTTAAGCTGTTTGTGCCTAAAAGGTGGATGGAGGCAGCAGAGAAACGGTAGTAATTTACTTCACAACGTTGAGTGTAGAATATGCTTACATTGCTACTTCTCCTCTCCCAATCGATGAAGCATCTCAGTAATGATGATCTAGAAGTCTCTCCCCCCCCCCCCCTCCTCTTGCTTTTCTACTGTATCAATCTCCACTTTGTCTTCATCACCCAAATGCACATCGGTCACAATGGTCTGAATGGTCACAACCTCTTGCTTCATTCTCGGGTGACAGCAGCAGCCTTGTCCTAATCGTTGAAAATTGAGGGAGCTGTGTCGAGAGAGCTGTGAAAAACCTGGAGAGATAGCTGGTAATTACTCACAGGTGTGAGAGAGCGATAGGCAGTGTAAGGGTCTGGACTAGTGGGTGAGGATTGTCAACCCTGGGGAGACGGCTTGGTAAGGACAGGTTGCCGGGGGCTGGAGAGGAGCTGGGGGCTGGGAGAGGCTGGGGCTGGAGAGAGGCTGGTGAAGGCTAGAGAAGTCAGCCTTCCTTCTAGGCAGAGGAAACCCCAGTGCCCCAGGAACTCCATGGAACTCTTTCCATCCCATAATATTTCAGCATCAAGCCGTATTGTTTCTGTGGAAAGCATTTATCTCTTTTTCTGTATTTTTGAGCAGAGCACTGAGCCTTCTGTTCGTAGTGAGAATCCAAGCGTGAAATCATAGCATTAGCGCCCAGCTTCCCTGTTGTTACATGTAATCTGTTACGAAACAATAATAATTCTAAAAACATACACACAATCATTTAAAATAACTTTTGACATATAAGATGATAGGACAATATCACACTTTACATTTAGGTTAGATGATCTACCATGTAACTAAATGATTACAGTCAAAACATTGCAGATGCATAGGAATTGTAAACCTGAACTCTAACACTTAGATACTGTGAGAAGAACATCAGAGAGGTAAATGAAAGTCATTTGGAGACCTTTAAGTCCCATCGTTGTGGGTGGCAGTATCCTGAATAAAGCACACTCACCTCGGTCTGAGAGACCAGGCCTAAAGTGCAGACTACCACCGAGCTGTCTAGTTGACAGAAAGATGTGTTTATTTAAAGTAATCTTGTAATGATGCTGCTCTAAACAAGAGGCTTGTTCATCAGTCCCTGCCTAAACCCGCCCCACCCCCCTCGACAGGCCTGCCAGCAGCCCAGCAAACTGGACCAGACCCATCTTGGCATCCGATCGGCCCTCCTCTCTTAAACAATGACAGTGACGCATGAGTCCAGGGAGCCACGCAGCCGGACTGGTTTTGATCCAGTCCCCCTTTTAAAAGCAACGCTCTTCGGTTGGGTAAACATCTGCCGGGCTTGAATTGGTTGTTTATCCTGTGCGTGTTGAACAGAGAAGGATTCTCAGCAGAATAAATCATGCATGGATTGCGGTAGATGTCAGACTGCGATGGCTGAAAGAGATACCGTGTATTTGAGGATCTATCTTTTGCTGCATGCACACCGCTAGAACGAGCACCATTAAGTCATCAGTGAAATGTCATCTCTTATGACACAATTGACAAAGGCTGAAACTCTTATTTCAAAATTCTTTTGAAATAACATGTTGAAGTGAGCTGAAAGGAAATGTTTTGGGAGTTCTTGGGGGTCAGTTTTCTATCAAGATTTTTACATCAGGTCTTTAGGTATTGTAGTGTAGCACATGAAGATGGTATAAGCTCCAGTTATCTATTTGACTATTTGGGTGTTTTTATACATACATACGTACATACATACAAATATCAGGTTTAAAAAACACAGCTGGTAGGCTTTAGTGCTTGTTTGGGGGTGTAGAGCCAAAGTACAGTAGGTTTCTTGTATGGATCTTTACTGTACGTTTCTTCCACCTGTTACCATAGACTATGTAGTGGGCCATAGTTCATATTGTGATTCCAGAGTGGTTGATTTGGTAAGCCGTTGATACTGTACCACTGTCCAATGATGTACTTGGACAGGCCACAATGCTCAATGACCCTCTAGTCGGCAAACGCAACCAGTGAGCTCCCGCTTTCCCGCTGTCAAACCGACCATGTTGTTTTGTGAGTCACGGCACACCGTTATTGACCGTCCATTACTCGATGAATGCCCCCGCCCTCTATGGACGCTTTGCATATGCTCACTGGTTAGTCAGATGGAGCCCAGCGGGGCCCAGACTCAGGGCGCTGAGGAGCTGGAGGCACTCGACTGGCATCTCACTTCCCAGTTAATCCAGAGTCTTTCCTTTCCTAACCCTAACTGCCAAGCAGCGTCCTGGCAGCCTGCGTCGCTTCTCCTGTCTGCCAAAGTCCTCCCTTGCCTCCTTGCCACAGAATCCCAATTGTTATTATCCTACAGATAGTTGTTAAGATCCTCTTGTTCAGGTCACGACCACCATTTTGTAGACATGAGCTCTTTTGGCCCCCTATGGCTGCAAAACAATCTAAGTTTGGGGAGCTTTGTTGCTCGAAAAAGCGTCACCTGTTCTTCCATCCTTTGGCTCTTCCTTCTGTGCTAGAGGTCTTCATAAATGGGAAATGTGTCTGTTGGTCATTAAAGGGCTACTTTGAGTTGCTCAACAAAAGGTCTCCATCCTTTGGCTGGTGTTTTGGACTAAACACATCAAGTCAGCATCTTGCTGACTGATGCTGACTGATGTGACAAGAAAAAAAGAAGACATCCTTTTCTGTGTCTTAGTTCGTAATTTGTACTTTGTAGTTTGTTGTCATAGGAACGATAGTAATTATTGATCGGCATACGTGACGAAGCGATGAAGAGGCATGAAAGCAACTTAATTTAGGGCCGTGATTCCAACGTTTGTGTTTCTGTGGTTTTCTCATCTTTGCACATCCAGGAGCATCCATGTGCTGAAGCGAAACAGTGTGTAGAGTGGGAGGAGTATCACATCTCTGGGGAGATGAATTAATTTGAAGATTAATCATAAGATTTTACATTTCTAACAGTGTATTTTTGAAATCCATGCGATTAAAATCAATCTTACACCCCCGTGCCCTTCAGAAGCGGCAAGTGTTGTGTAACAGGAGAGAACATTTTGACTGTGTCATAGGTGGCCGGCAAACACTTCAAACACGGGAAGGATTGTTTGCGGTCGTCCTGAGCTTGGTGGCTCTAGAGAAGGTCAGGTGGTTTGATCTCCGCACCTTGACATTTCACGGCTCAACTTCGACTTGACCTTGTCCTCTCTCCCCGGCACAAACCAAACCAGGAAGTGAGTCATGACTCTTGGCCTGGATGTTACATCTTCCTCACAGATGAGGTCTTTGAGACTGAATGTGAGTGAGTGGGCTTTGTAGCTGCTGTCACCTTCTGAGGCCCTCCAGGCTCCCTCTCTCCCTCAGGGTCTTTTCCACCCACGCACAGTTGATGTATTCCCTCCCAAAACGAATGTAGGATTTTTAGGAAGAGACATTTAAGTCTTTATTTTTTGTGTGTGTGTTTTTTGGGGAGTTATGTAATTTGAGGTCTCTTTGCTGATTCACCACCATCTATGAAACGGCTTAGTTTGCTCCGAACAAAAGACAGCAGGCCGACAGTTGGAGAAGGTCTGTCCTGATGTTTCATCTCCCCAAGGCTGTTCTGCATCTTCACCAGATAAAAACTTCAACAGTCTAGAGCCTTCCATTAACAGGGAGTGCATTTCCTTCTTCTTTCACCAGATATGGGGGACCAAGAAAGGGTAAAAGATGATTTATTCTTTCAAGATGGATAATATGGCCCCAGTACTTAATATGTAGGGAAATATGTTGCTGTAAGGGTAACATATTTCGTCCAAGCAGAAATCAATTTGGCTGCCTGAAACTATGGTATTTCTAGTGCAAGATGATTAACTGACACTACATTGTTGATATTAAGCCACACAATAGGACCTTGGCAAAACAGAACTTTGGCATTTTGGACTTTTGTCCTTGTATTGTCCTTTTTCTATATGCCGCTGTTAGTGGAAGGCAAGAAAAGTTGGAATGAGAGTTGTGAAGAGAGGTGTTGGTTGGCCATCTCTCACAGGCATGACGCACGGCGGAAGGTAATTCGTCCTTCTTTTTTAGAGCGTCCATTACTTTCAAACAACCCAGTGACTGTGCATCTGCGTATTCCTGCATCAAAGGAGAAGGAAAACGTCTATTGGATCCAGCTCTGACTTATGAGCTAATAGGTTTGTTTACTATGTGCGTACAGCAGGTGGTAGGTGTCAACCTGGCAATTTCCTACTTCATCTTGGGTGTGTTGCTGAGAGGATAGGCACTGCAGGTGGGTCAATTTGTTATACAACACTGGGCAACGCGTTACTTGTCCCATTGTGTATCTCAACAATAAGTCGTGGCAGGCTTTCTTGCAGCTTGACAAAGATGAAGTGGCTGAACACGCATAAAAGAATTTCCAGATCCAGTTCTTCCAGGTTCATGAATCTTTAGTCTGTTGTTCTGAGGAGACAGTTTATTTGAGATAAAGTCCTGGGTGCTACATCTTTTTGAAAGCTTCCATGGAACACTTTTGTAACAGACACAGCAAAGAACTCACTTCGAAGTCATCCGTGATGTATCCTGCAGATATTTGATTACATTTCAACTGCAAACATACAGTCGTTCTACTTTTGAAGCTCTGAGTATTATAAAAGAGCATGCACATTAGCCACTAAACCTAAACAGTTGAGGAGTCTCCAGCTCTCTGCCTTGGTGGAATTATAACAAGACAACAAGCTCTGTTCCTCTGAGACTGACCCAAAAAGTGGAACTTGTGTCCCTCGAGTGAAACCTCTAATTAGCAGGTCTCATCTGTGCTCTCTGCTTAGGCCCTTCCTTCATCCAGGGCTGTTGGGGTTTCTTAGTTTGTTCAAATAGGAAAACAACACATCACTTCAAGCCCCCTGTTCATGGAAAATGTACTTCATTTAAATGGACTATTCAGAAGTCTTACGGGGGCACCCTGATAAGAACATGATCTAATTGGAAATTTCAACCCTGTCTGGTTTCCAGGGCCGTACACTGCTGACTCATTGCATTACAATGTCTCGTCCTTCCACCAAATGACAGATTGACATGGCCTAGACTGTGTTGACTTGAAGAAACACAGGACCTATGTGTAATCAATAAGCATGTACAACATCACCAATTTACAAGGAATAAGTCAATTGACTTGCACTGAAACCTTCTGTGTATCTATTCATGTCATGTACGGAGCATTGACCGTTGAGATTCTTTTTTCCAGTCAGCGATCATGGAATAAAAGCACAGCTTCCTATTTGTAGCCTTGACAACCTGGCTGAGCCCTTCCTCTCCGGTTCCTTATCCGACGGATTCCAGACTACCTGGCAGTTCGGATTTACTTCATACACCCCCTACCCCCCCCCCCCCCACACACACACACACACACACACACACAAGTGATTCTCTCACAAAGAGTTTAGCTCTGGTACTGGACTTCCATGTTCCACGGACACCCAAGCATGACAAAAAAAAACATGTCTGACTTGCCTAGTGACTGATGGCAAACATCTTTCTCAGGGTTCCTCTCGGCTCACTCAATCAAACGCAAGCTCATTCTGTCGCTAGAAACCAGACTGAACATGACATGCATCTCTCAGGATTGTGGGATGTAATCAATTTAGGATTATGGGATGTAATTGATTTAGGATTGTAGGATGTAATTAATTTAGGATTGTAGGATGTAATTGATTTAGGATGTAATTAATTTAGGATTGTGGGATGTAATTGATTCGATGAGGAAGAGAAGTAACAGTGCCAGGCTCCTGTTGACTGTTGAGGTGATGATGAACTAACATGACGTCTGAGCCACTGAGGCAGTTTGCCACCCAGACACCGGTCCAAAAAGACACTTTACTGTGACGCTGTTGCTTCATCGCAAAACCATTTTGTCCAAACAAGATACCGAATTCAGAGTCAGCACTGACAAACGACGCCAACCTTGACGAACGCCGCCTTGGTCGTGCTGGTTGTTCACAGCGGTGGCTGATGGGTGTCTGACAGTCTCCTACCTTCCCCACCCCTCCCCCCACCTCTCCACCCCTCCCTCCCATCGCTCCACATCTCCCTATCTCCACCCCTCCCTCCCATCCTCCCCCCTCTGCTTCCCTCCACCTCCACTCCTCCCTCTCCCCTGTTCCTCCCGCCCTCCATCCACCCCTCCCTCCCATCCTCCCCCCTCTGCCTCCCTCCACCTCTACACTCCTCCCCCTCCATTATTGCTCCCTCCACCCTTCCTTCCCTCCCTCCCAACTCCCTGTACTTCCCCCTCGTCGAGTGTGCCTGCACGGTGTCAGCCCCCCCCCCCCCCTCAGACAGATGGGTCAGCGGTGTTCTCGCCGTCCAGCTCGCTCACATCAGACGGGGGCGCCGGGCGGCTTCAGGGCCGGGCGGCTGCGGCGGTGGGAACGCGGGGGTGACAGCGTGAGTGACGAGAGAGTGAGCGGCAGATGAAACCTGTCAGGGGGGAGTCTTGGTGAGACTGATGGAGCCGCTCGCTGAGTCTCGCCTCTCTCATCTCACATGGAGGGGCCCCTGCTGTGGCAGTCTGTCAGTCAGTCAGCACACGCACACATATACATGCAGTCACACATGCACAGACTGGTACACACACACATACGCTGGCAGACACACAACCTGGCACACACTGACACACACACAGAGTTCTGAGTTCAGGGGAATCAGTCTTAAGTCTTAAGATTGAAGGGTAGATTCATTTGCATTGTGTGTGTGACCCTGGGAACTGAGCAGTCAGGTTAAGCATTGTGGATTCACCTGGATTCGGCTGTGGATCTTCACCTCTGTGTCCTTCACTTGTTAGGAATATCAGAGAGAATACCGGATGACTTGCAAAAATACAGTAGGGTATTTGCAAAAAAAGTGACATTAGAAAGGGTTGCTGAAGCCTTTCTCAAGATCTTCATCTTTCCTTCTTTTATCTTTTGAAATGTCAATGTTAGGGAAAGAACCCTATGAGAAGAACTCCCTTTTTTGCGGCTTAACTCCTCTACTTGTTTTACAACTCTTTGTAATTACATTTCACATTGATAACGACCCTCCTTTATAGTCAAGACTGTCAGTACTTGGATGTCTTTGCAGGTTTTGAATGAGCTGTACCTCCAGCTGAGTTGACCTTTAACAGATCAAATCAGTCTACTGCACCCATTGAAGTGTCGGGCAGTTGTCAAGATCTCTATTGACGAGCTCTACCCAGCCTTTTTGTACTTCTGTGGAGTACAGACCGCTCTTTGTAGGTCGACTTGTACCTTCTTACACCCCCTCCCTTGTGAGTATGACAAGGGGGGAAAAAAACGATCAAAGCTGCAGTCAAGTGTGCAGACACGCGGCAACAAAAAAAAAAGCGGACCGCTATCTTCCACTTTGGAGATTCTCGTGGGCCTCGATTAAAACGACAAGCAATAAAGATTTGATTTGGAGCGCAGCAGGAAGGCGCTCGACTTGAGCCCGCACGTCTGCGACAGGCGTCAACATTTACGACTTTGCCTCGCTCTAAGAAAGCTACTTTAAGCCCTGGATTTTTTGGGATAGGGTTGTGGTGTGGGGGGGGGGGGGGGGGGGGGGGCTTCTGCTTCATATTCCACAGCTCTTACAATTCAGTACATGGGTCTTACTTTGCGTGTCTGTGTCGGTGGAGAATAGCAAAGTGGGTCATTAGCCTGTCATTTAGGATGCGTCCCTCTGCTTGTCATTCCCGATGCCAACGAAGCCCATCGCAACTCTACGCATTGTATGGATTTATTAAACGCGGAAGCTCAACTGAGGGATTGAATGTGATCCCTCACCAGGGGGTCCTCAAGATAAACTAGCTATGTAAACGCTGTCGACTTAAGGCTTCTCAAATGGCGCGTGGTTTATCAGCGAGGCAGTCGCCTACCTTCTGTAAACATTGCTTCTGTAGACCGCCTGGCTGTGGTTGCAAAGCGTCGGCCGAGCTGTAATCCCGGACCCCACTAACGAGCCTGGATCACAGGCAAGGTTAAGTGGAGTAATTAAAGGCTGCCGATTGAGATGAAAGCCCAGTGGCTTCTCTTCTCAGTGCTGGAGGTTAATGGGAAAGACGAGAGATACCACAGGCCCTAGCTCTACAAGGTCTCTCTCTCTTCTCGCTCGCTCTCTTTTGCTCTCTCCACTCAATGTTGACCCCCTCAGTTTAAACATGCCTACAGGTAAGAGTGTCTTCTCCTTCATCCCTCCCTCCTTCTCACACCTCTGTCTCCTGTCAACCCTCTGCTGAAAGCAACCTTGGATTCCACGTTCCTTTAATGTGGAGTTATGGCTTGAAGACCATTAACCCTTGGGATCGCTCTGCACGGTGTTAGGTTTATCTTCATCGAAGGGTTGCTAAGGCATCCTTCAGGGTCTTCGTCTAAGATGGATGTGGTGGTGTTGTTTCCCTAGATCCACTCCTCAGGTAATTAGGGGCGTGAAGCACATCAAACCAAGCGCTCCCAGACACGGGATTCCTTCCAAGAGGAATTCATCTTCTGTTTCATTCGAAGTGAGTTAATTATTAATTGATCATTTATCACAATGTGGCAATTACTCCTCATCCCAAAATAACATGCCACGTGCAATTGATCAAAAATGACAGATATTCCATCGTCTGGCCTCAACTTCAGTAACCAACAGCACAGTCATACACTGCTATGGAGCCATCAATAATCTCGACAAAATAATCAATCAATACTAACCAAAAATAACCTCTTTAATCAATATGTCAAATTAATTCTGCTAGATTGAACAACATACCGAGTCACAATTATTCCAATTGCATAAATTAGTTTTATTCAAATATGTTGTTTTACATGAGCTTAGTAGCCAATAAATCACTTGTAATAAGGGTATTATTTGTTGAACTTGTCATTTACAAGCACTTTTATCAAACATTTACAAGTCAATCATTTGACACCCTCCACCTTGCTGTATACATCACACTGCATACAAAACGCACACAAATGAATTCTACACATAAACTAACTGCCTTCAAACATGGTCATTTCCATGCACATTCATACATACAGTCTGTACTGTACAAATCTTTTGTTATAGCCCATCATTTCCTGTGAACACTTAACAATGTAAATAATGTGGCATGGTATAGAAAAGCAGAATGAGCCACAAAGCATACAGCTGGTCCACCTAGGCACTGTGTAGTTACGATATCAAATACCCCTCAGCCCTTGTCCCAAACCTCACATTTGCATTTACTTCAAATTGCTCTTTCACAGCAACCGGGTTGAAGGGAAGAGAACCTCAGCTGGTCTTCAAAGACATGTTTTAAGACACGGGCGAAGAAGGGTCCCTTTTTATTATCGTCCTTCTCAGCTCTCCCCCCCCAAAAAAGGAGGGGTGCAGGGGGGGGGGGGGGGCTGACTAATTGCAGCTCAATTCCTTGTGTGTCAGGATTTTTCAACTCCCAGCCCTGCGTGGAGATGGGATTCACGGGTAGCCGTGACGATCTGCCACGCTAATAAAACTCCCCCGACAGGCCAACCACCTTCTTCTACTCTGTCTGTCTGCATTCCGCGCTAAAGCTAATATACCACATACCACAGCTCAAGACCTGCGATGAATGCAAACCCATCCATGCACTGCTGAATAGTACCTGTACGATCTGTTATCTAATGTGAGACCAGTTCGCTTTAGGTTATCAGGCTTACAGACCTGTTCATGACGGGTAAACAAGCCTGAATGCCTTCATGGTTCCTTATCTCATCTTATTATCTAACAGGTGCTGGCAAGCGTCGGCTAAAGAAGGCCTAGGAAGCAGACAATCTTTTTCGAAACGAAAATTTCCGCTTATGAACGGCAGTAGATTCCTGACCATTTCAGGTGAGGAAACTAAATCCCGTGGCCCAGTTAGCTCGACACACATCTCCTCGTGATGGACCCATGATGGCTGGAACATGAAGAAAGACGAGCTGTAATTGCCTATGTGACAAAACCCCGTACGGCCCCTAAGTACCTCGCCTGTCAGCAGCGAATCAGCTGCTCCCCCCCCGCGCTCGGCTCTCAGGCCCTGCTCCTCTCAGCGCTCCTGCCTCCCTGGGTAAATTCCCCCCCTCTAGATGTTAGGTCTTGGCACTCCCTACCCTCCCATTTCCAATCCCAATAATCCATGTGCTCTGGGGGTTTAGGCTCCCTTGCAAAGCCTGCTCCTCGCCATCCCATGTGAAGTGTCACCGTGCCGACGAGGAGAAAAATATCCTCTTTTCTCCAGACTTGGCATGCAAGCGGTGTCACAGACCCTGCCTGCTGTGTTAGGTACTGACCCCCCGTTACATTTCACTTTGTCTTGCAGATACATTTATTGAAAGCGACATACAATTTGTGCATATAGAAAGTAGCTACACCTGAAGATCAAGGATCAGACATGCATGATTCAACAATATTCTTGTCCTCAGAGTCAAGGAACAGTGTCGATTTACTGGGCACATAGCGAAGTAACATTCTGGAACTGCGGACCAGGCATGAACTGTAGTGGTGCGGTTGCAGCGGGTTGAGGCTGGATGCAGTAGGTCACAGACTGCACCGTGGGGCCCACCTTCTGAGCTTTAATCTCACGGGCCATCTGGCACCAGGAACATCCCAGGCAGCAACAGGAGATCACAATGTCATCGCAGATGGAACCCTGTGCAGAACCCGAGCACAGAGAGAGACCCGGTTAACAGACGGATCACAGAGAGACCACAGATACTTGGATGACAATCCAACCCCCCCCCCCCCCCCTTCTTGTCACCCCCCAGTCAAATGACATCACGTCCCTCTATAGCAAGAGGAAACTCTCTTTCACCCCCAACACCTTTCGAAAACCCACCTGGATTTTATATCTGTGGCGTATGGCCACTCGCAGAGACAGGGAAACAGGTGGCACACTTATGGGAATCCCAAACAGTGTTAGCCAAGCGGATCCTAGGAAGTCCACTATAGGCAGGCAGGTGCCTTCCCCAAACTGTGCCGAGGTTTGGCAGGCCGCGCATGGCAAGCACCAGAAAACGAAACAACCTGTTTCGATACCAAGAGGTTTAACAGATTTGCTCTGGTTAACAGGCATCGACATGAAATAAAGCAACACTTTGAGTGACATTTTATGAATGGCATTTTTGTTCTGAAGAGATTGAAAGAGTGTTACACCTTTATTCCAGATGAGTATGACAGGGGACTGGAACAAGCTGTTTGTGAGTGTGTTATTGGTTTGGATCGGGGGTCAAAATATGTGTTGGAAAAGATGCACTCTCACAGCTATTCATGTCTTGACAGCAGTCACAGATGCCAGAGGTCCACAACGTCTGTGTGGAAGCTGCAGGCTGCTGGATTATAACAGTGGACGCCATCGTGATCCGATCGACCCGCAGACACAGCACTGTGCACAGTACAATGAGAATAGAAAAGCTTCAGGATGGCAAGACAATCTTTTTTCCAGAAGCGTCCAAGACTCTGCTATTTTGATGAATATTTGATACTTTGATACCGTGTGTTTTTGGTGTGGAGAAGGATAGCATGTGGATCTTGTTTTAGTGAAACAATCATTCAGCTGCTATTTTGCCACCTCCAGTAATACCAAGCTTTCATTGACCCAAATATTCTTATTTACATTTTATAAATATATAATTGAACTGAAAAACCAGTGGATATTACTGTGTAGTTTCAAACACGCATACCACATATCGTGATGTGTACATCATTTTACATCAAGTCATGTTTACATGACTTCACATCTTATTTGCCTCTGATAACAGATTTCATACAATACTCCAACAATTTCATTTGTAACACTTGTTAAACAGTGCACTGGATTGATTTCATTTGAAGCTGCACGCACTTACCTTGTCAACTTGGATCCTAGACTTCAGGTTCGAAACTGAGACTAAAAGTCACATCTGATTATACGTGTGGAAGAAATGCTGCCAGACCTGAAAGTCCATCTGAAAGGTAAAATGAGTCATCTGCCAAGTTTAATGACGTCAAGTTTCATACTCTCTCCTGGTCCTTACTGTAAGATATGAAGCACATTTCCATTCATTCAATTGATATATTGCACCTTTAAATGGTGTTCACGTGTCTTATCTGATCATCTTTCAGTCTTCTTGCAGATTTGTGTACAGACGCTGTACTGTCGTGAGCTGGTCAGGAGGGTGTCATGACAGAAAGGACATTCACTTAAATGGATCATATCTAATTGCGCGTCCCTAAGTAGTCTTTCGAGTCAAACCGTATTTGATTACAAATAAGGTCGGTTTGGTTGGTGGGTCTTTAATATTCTTACAGCCTCAATATGAGTGATCATATTCAGTCTGCGTATCAGAGCACATTCTTCACCCTCCTAAAAGCCCCAGACAGTATAAATGGCTATGTTGTTGTTGTTGTTGTTGTTTGGGCTGAGGGTGGAGGACTGGTTAGTCTGCAGTCCTTTATGCAGGAGTAGAGTACTTCCTCTCTGGCTGACTTCAGCCTTTATCTGTTTGCCCATGGGACTCGTAAGCATCTGGGATTTCACTGTTCTGTGTATAAACAGCCCCCCCCCCCACACACACACACACACACACACACCATACACACACATTTGTGTTGCGATTATTTGGGGGGCAATTCAGTGCCATTCAAAATCCTCTTTTCGCTAAACTCTAATCCTGACCTTAACCCTACCTTAACCCTAATTGTTACCCCCTTAACCTTAACCCCCCAAAACTTACCTGCACCCTAAAACAAAACCTAACCCTCTTCTCTGACCCCAACCTTGAAATTCTCTTTAACTCTGAATCCCAACCCTTAATGTCATTCTAAACCTAACATTAACCTAACCCTAAACCCCCTAGAAAAGCACTTACTGCTCAGAACTAAGATAATTGGTATTTCTGGTCTCCTCAAGGATAGATCAAGTCCACACACACACACAGACCTCTACCCACAGACAGACGGGTACGGCCAGACTCCATGTGTAGCTGCAGACCAGATCATACCTGTCACATTGTGACTGGTGAATTCCATCCCAACCTTCGTGAGATGACTCTCAGTCTTGGAAACTGGTCAGGACAAAGGTAACTTAGCTTGCGTTCTACACCCGCTTAGTAAGACACGCTCTCATTTGTCCGGGAGAGATGATGCAATGGTCTGTAAACATGAGATGACTGGTAGTAGCGGGTGACCTCAAACAGCCAGTAAAGCCCCTGTCTGAGCCTCCATGCTGCTGGCTGGGGTTTGATGATAGCCCGGTCATGGTTCAGAAGTCTTACCCCAGGCCAGGCACCCCCCCTGGCATCCCTTCAGGACATGCGTTGCTCTGTTACAGGCTGCTACTTCACAGTCACGCACTATTTCATTTGTGTTTTTACATTTGCGTTTGACATGTTGGCGCGCGAGTTAGCGTCGATATCATCCGTCAGAGACAAACACTTTACATGCTGCGTAAATGTTAACAGAACACCCTCGAGTCTAGCATTTATACTCAACAAATAATTGATATGCAAAACCATTCCTGGCAATTCCATACACATGCTTTTTAATACGTTTTCAATTTGTTCTCTACAACACTGTGGCATATACACATTTTGACATTGCTTTCAATCATTACTTTACAGTATTATATCATAATGATGTGTTGAGAATTGTAGGAGTTGCCATTTGTTTAAAGTCTAAGCACTTCCTCAAGTGAAAAGTTCAATGTAACTTATAACCTGCATGAACAATGATCAGACAAGACGACACAGCGTGACGAGTGACTTTTATTCTGAAGAAAAGTAAACTGAAGCCCTTTGTCAAGGTTTCATGTCAAGAAATAGAAGTCTGTTTAAGATATCTCTTTGATCACTGCCTCCGTAATTTAGCCATGAAAGAGTGCAATGAAACATGAGTCACGCGTCGCACAGATCACACAGATACTGTACGATCCCATTACTTTTCTCTGTGTTAAATGACTCGAGATGTTATGATTCCGCGAGTATGACTGAGTGAAATTTTACAGCGTGCTTACCGAAAGCCATCATCCTTTTTCCACTTTGTTGGAGAGGGGACAGATTTCAATGATGACTCTTGTTCCATCCTCGTAGATTGACATTGTCATAATGACTGCCTCAGATGGCCGACACCGAGAAGCAGGTGGGCTGTCTAGAAACCCACCCCTTCATTTAGACACAGGTGAAAGACTCATCATGACAAGGGCATTGTGTTAACTCTGTGTATGAAGTGCGCCGTACAAATAAAGTTTGATTTGGATTTGAAGGGAACAAAACAGGCTAAGCACAGGTACAATATATGTAAACTTAGTCAGCAAGTGAGGTCTTAAAAAAAAGTTAACTTCCTCTATTGAGGCCTGGTGATGCATGTGGAGACAATGTGCGGATCATTATATCTCTGCAGCATGAAAAAAAAGAAAAATACTTTGAATATGGATGGTATTATAACATATACATACTGAAAATGACCTGTTGTGACCTGAACCTACAGTTACCTAACATGAACCTCAACGACAGCTTGGTCCTCTACTGTACCTCACCAAGCCCATAAAAACCCAATGGCATTTCAGTAGATCCCGAAATTCCATTAGCGCCCTGCTTCCCCTTGTGCTCGCTGGGAAGTGACAGGCGTGCTTCTAGATGGAGTCTGGGCCCGTGCGCTCTGATGGGCCCCCTGCCCTTTACACTGTCAGTGACGGAGAGAGAGAGCCTCACTGCTCATTCCACTGCATTAAATATGTACACAGACAAACGTCTGTTAGGTTTGTCCTCCTCCCTCCGTCCGCCCGCCCGCCCCCCCCTGGGGAGCTGGGATTAGCTAAATGGCAAACTTGAATAGATGAGGGTTATAATGTCGTTTTTATTTTCGAACGTGATAGATGTTGGGAGCATTTTCGTGGGGAAGTATAATGTTTTTCATTTTCATAATGTTATAAGGTGCACTGTAGAGAGTAATAATACAATAAGGATACGAATGCCTTTATAGGTGAGAGTTAGGCTAGTATAGGGTTTGCTTAGGCTGGTAGTCAAATGTATGTTTGCTGTAAGTTCGGAAATGAGGCGTGTTTGATGATGCTCGTGGTTTCCTGCGGTTGGAAAGGGGGCAACTTTGAACTAACACTTTCCCTTTGAATGGACATTTTCCTATACGCAGTTACGAAGCAGGGTTGATGCACACTTTGCAGCCTTATTTAAATGCGGTTATGTCATTGTAACTACTCACATAGGTTTTAACCAGATAGTAGACAAAGTAGACATTTCCCTCTGCTAAGTCGCCATTCTCAACCGTTTCATGTTGCAGGTGTTTTTGCTTCGAACGACACAAAGACCACATTTGTTTCCTCTGTCTGAGACGCTCAGATAAGCCGACATCTATTTACCATTTGTGCGGCTCCCTTCCACATGTGTTAAAACCCTCCTGGAGACAAGGCAGATGTCATTTGTCATCATTACTCCTCCTTGTGGTTTGAATTCCCTGTTCCTCTGTCATTTTCCACCAGCTTTGCTTATCCGTCACTCATATGCGTTCTCAAATTGTGTCACGGTTGAAAAGAAGCACGAAGTGGCCTCGCGAGTGGAATCGCTTGTATAAAAGGTACACTAGGCTGTGGTGGCACAGAGAGAGACTGTCTAGAGCCTGATCAATATTTCATTCAGCTTGCCCCAAAAAAGGGTTCCTCCATCATGTAGGGGTGACCTCTGGAGGACAAAGCCAAGTCTTGTGTGTGTGTGTCTGTGTGTGTGGAGATCAAAGGAATTGAATCAGAGAGTGCAGCCTGAGGGCCATGACAGACCATCGGTCTGAGGGCAATCAGGCTCCAAGTCTCCCAGGGGAACGGGCATCCTCCAGCCGCTGTCATCAAGCATCACCCTCACTCGGGCCTCACCCTCACCCACCCACCACCCCTCTCTCTCCCCAGGGCCTCACCCCTCTCTCTCCCCTCTCTCTCCCCAGGGCCTCACCCCTCTCTCTCCCCAGGGCCTCACCCCTCTCTCTCCCCAGGGCCTCACCCCTCTCTCTCCCCAGGGCCTCACCCCTTCTCTCCCCAGGGCCTCACCCCTCTCTCTCCCCAGGGCCTCACCCCTTCTCTCCCCAGGGCCTCACCCCTCTCTCTCCCCAGGGCCTCACCCCTCTCTCTCCCCAGGGCCTCACCCCTTCTCTCCCCAGGACCTCAACCCCCACCCACCTCACCCCTGTCTAACTCTAGGACCCCCCGCCCCCCCCCCCCCCTCCTCCCCATCTACTCTGGGAGGTGAAGCTTGGTTTCCCAGGTAAGTATGCAGCCAAGACTGTGTCAGACAGCAGGAGTAAAAAAAAAAAAACGCCTGAAATACCGCCGTGACACATTTATACCAGACACAGTCAAAGTGAGAACAGTTATTATTGCACTATTGGAATGAATCTCTACATTTAAGAACTCTACATGTGCTTTTAGTTACGTTCAAGTTCATGGTGTTAAATCGAAAGACAAAATAGGTTCAAATGAATGGTAACCAACCCAGTAATGAACAAATATGTACCCGTCATATCCAGACCAGCTTCATAACCTTCTCTGAAACCTGGCTTGCGCGTTTAAACGCTTATGAACAATTCTACCTCACAGACAAGGAGAGCCAGTTCACTCCATGTGGAGTGCCTTCCATCCATCAGGGTGGTGTGCTGCTAGGTTGGGGGCGGGGGGGTGGGGGTTGTCTATCCTGCCAATGATTTACAGCCTAAACTCATATATTTACATGCAAGTGGGCTGTACGCCTTATCCCAGCGCTCTACTCAGTGACAAATAGTAATTTGGCATAAGTACGTTCATCCATCTATCTTCTACTGCCATGGAGGGAAAAAGCGGCACAAATCTGCCAGCCAGCCACACGCCCTGGTAAATGAAGTGAGGGCGCCCGGATGTAATAACAACTCCGTATATGAACATTGTATGATGAATGCTAATACTGACTATTGTGAATGATATTGGGCCGCTCGTGATTGGTGCAGGTAGTGAAGCTGCCTACATAGTGATGGCAGACACGCTTCATAGAAGGCCTTAGTCTGAGCTCACACTGCTGAGTGTGCAATGTTGAATTGAAGTGGGGTGATGAGGGCAATGCTCTGTGCTGCTATTGGACCCAAGTCTGAAGGCAAACTTTTTAGATTCTACATCGAAGACTCACGAGCTAGATGGCTATTTGCTTTGATCAGCAATGACACCGTGGTTTGTCGTGTCTGAGCTTGGATTCGTATTTCGTTTTAATTAGTGTAATTTCGAAATGTACGCTCTTGGTTTACAAATGTGAAATCAATTGGCAGCAGTTCACTGTATTGACATGTGTCACACTCAATGTTCTCCCCAGCTGTTCCCTGTCAGGGAGGTGGGACCAGAGAGCAAATATATGTCCAAGGAGGTTATCCTCATTTAGGGGTCATTTTATATTGATACCAACATAATACATTTGACCCGGCCACATATGTGAGGGAAAATCCAGAGCTGTTGTTCCAAGGGAGTTCCTCTATATTATGTAATGTAGTTCAGTCCAGACATATGAAGTCATTATTATTTCAGTTATTTGTCTTGAGTAGTTCAGGGGCATACTGAAAATTACAGTATTCATCCTCTTGAGTCATTCCCATTACTGAATGTCAGCATTCTGAATGGCCTCTTTCAATATTTGTGTTCCGTAAACGCAAGGAGCCTTGCCGCCAATGAATCTCAGAGGACTGGGTGAAGCTCGTTTGTAAAGGCCATTTTCAGAGGGGAAAGCTTGTCTAAACTCCTAGTTTGCCCAGGCTAGCCTGATGGGTTGACCCTGTCTCTTCTTGGCAAGTGGGGTAATTGGATACATGTTGCTGAGCACAGGCCATTTCTCCCCGTGACCTCCTGCACAAGACAACTGAAGAGGTGAGCGTGGAGGTTTGAACCAAGAAGGGTCGGGTCTTCTCTGTTGCTGCTGTATCAAGTTGTTTTTACCGAGGGCATCTTTTTGGGGGTTTCCAGGGTCTCTATACATTGGTAGACATGTTGCTACTGTCTGCCCCTAAACCTACACCTAAGCATCACATAACAAACATATTTAATTATTAGATAAATGAAATGAACAATTTGTTCATTTCAATGTGCAAGTCTGTATATATGCATACAGGAAGTGCTGTACATCTGGGACTGTAGTACTGTTTGGTAGCAGGATTTTAGATCAAATCCTGATTGCTGTGCAGCTACGAAAATGACACTCTGTACTGGCACACGATGTTCTGAGTGTGTTGACAGGGTACCACGCAATTATCATGTCTATTTTCCCACTTTCAAGGATTTGTTTTCTGATTACGACATTTCTGATCCATCGTAAAATTATGTAAAACCTCTATATCCAGGGCCAGGCCTGTTGTACAACCATTAGCCTAAATATCTAGTATCCATTGCTTTTATTTTGCTGCATAATTATTTTAGACATACTGTGATTTTAAGACCTTGTAAAGTAGCCCAATAGCCTCAGGATTACCTGTTCTTATTTCCTTACCTCTCAACAATGAGAGTTAGTTATTATGAAAATCAGGCACCCATTTTTCTCCTACACAGTGTATTAGTGTTCCTGACTCCTCTAATCCCCTAGGCAACGGCCTCCCATTTAAAACCTCACGACTTGAATATTGCCTATGACTGCCTGCTCGGTCCAGATAAATCTAAGTCATTTACATGGACAAGCAGAGGGGCAGAAAGAAAAGTGCAACACCAGCCCTGCAAGACGCCGCTACCTCTCTCTCTCTCTCTCTCTCTCTCTCTCTCTCTCTCTGTCTCTCTCTCTCTCTCTCTCTCTCTCTCTCTCTCTCTCTCTTGACCATCATTTGACCCTCTTGAACTGATATCAATTTAACATACTTAATCAAGGGGGGAAATGTTGTGCCAAGCTAAAGCAGACATTGCAGAACGGAGATGTTCTGGGAGGGGGGGGGGGGGGTGTGAGAGAGCGTCGGGCTGCCCTCCAGGAGTAAGTGAATGTAAATATTCATCTTGTTTGGTAACACAGCTTGAGTGTTCATCAGTTAGTTCTAGTTGGATCTGTGTTTGCTGCTCCCAAACTGGGGCAGTTTGGATTGTCTACTCAGTGTTGTGGGTCACAGCCACATTTCTGCTACAACTGCAGATGGAGCATTAATGCAAACAGTCATGTGGGATGTGTGTAAGGCTCGCATGCCCAGCATGCATTTGGGGATTTAGGAACGGGTGTGTGTGTGTGTGTGTGTATGGGGGGGGTACATAGGGTTAAAACTCCCCGCGGCGTATCAGATTTTCAATATTTAATTTCCACACTGCAAACAGTCAGCTCGTTTCCACGGCCTTATAAATGTGCCGTGGACTGCCAATGCAAAACAGGTTTGCTCCAGTTCCCGATGCGCTCGTCTGCTCGTCCTGCGTTCTCTCAGCGAGGACGCCAAGGCACAACGTGATCCTGGCTCGGCCCGCACCCGTCCGCAGCTTCCTGGGGCTTGACAATAGTGCCATGTCTGCAGTCTTCTGGGGAGGGAGGAAGAGCGGGGGGGGGGGGGAGGGGAGGGATTCGGTGAGACGAGCTCCGTCTCCGTCTCCAGTCACCTCCTTCTGGTCTTCACGACGCTGGCCCTCCTTCTAGTCTCCACTTCTTCACAATAGCATATAGTACTTCAACCCCCATTCTGCTGATATCTACTGATTATCAGTTGTATGGCAGGGGAGTTGTGTAAGGAAAGAGGCTGACCATCTTCTCATCGGAGTCGTCCTCTGGCAGCATTGGTGAAAGTGACTGAACATACTGTAGTGCTCTGCTGTGTGACTGTTGAACTCTCTGCTTCCCTGGTTTGCCGAGTCGGGTTCTTAAGACCGTCAAGTAACAAGTAAGCGAGAGTTCTGAGGCTCGATTGACTTTTGTACAAGTTTGCAGGCAGGAACAGAGTGTAGAGTGAAGGCTCCCAGTCCTAATGTTGTTGTCATTCAGGTAAACTGGTTCTCCCTCTTTTTCTCTCCTTACTCAGGAGAAGGTTCTATCTGTTAACCTTGAAACAGTCACAGGCCGTAAAATCTATGTCTTTGTTCTACTTCTACACAAATTAATACATTGTTGAGTTAAGGCTTGTACCGAGCGCTCATACAGTGTTTTTAATTGGCGTGGATGTTTTTTAATTGGTGTTGATATTTTTTAATTGCCCAATTGGAAGGAAGACATTGAAAGATTCCACCCCATTATCTGCTGTACTGTTTGGAAAGTATTTTCACTAGCTGTCATTGTTGTGTCGAGAAAAATGGAGCAGACGGCATTGTTTATTGAGAGATAAGCGCTGACTGTGTTTGGGGCGCTTGCTGATTCACAAGCAGGTCACGTGAAGTTGTTGAAGGATGTGGTAATAGCCTACAGTAAAACACTGAGACTCATATTCATGCGCCATACATATTCATGAATGAAAATACCGTACACAAATGTAACTTTCAGAAGCTCCTACTGATCTAGGATGTATACAGTACTTGGTGCCCCTAGGCCAAGGTACACCTCTCCCGTAAGTTTCTGTTTTAACGAGGCTGCGTTTTTAACATTCTCACCATGCCTTCCACTATCTATGCTTACACTGAGCTTAGACTGATCTATATTCAATGCATTTCACAGCGCAAAGTAGATGACTGAAGTTTGATCGCATCACGCATGACCGCTTCCAACACTCAAATCCCTAATATGGATTTCAGCATTGATGAGAAAATCTTCAGATCAAGCCCTTTCTTAAGCGCCTATCGTTTGTTACATGTCATTATGGTGGCTGAATCCCTTTGATAAGTTAATACTGTAATTTCTGATAAGGCATGTCTATAGGATTGGCTTCTTTTTTAAATGAACAGGACAGCCTGTAACTTAATTGCCCATTGTGTCGAAAAAATGGCTTTATGGCTGATTGTGAATTGGATTGGATTCAACAGAGGCATCACATTGTCATTTCACATGCAAGAACCAGAGTGAGTGTGGCTGTCCACTGACATAAAAACAGTATCAAACGTACGCTTCACCCTGAGACTACAATCAAAAGAATGGTATTTTTATGGCATTTTTATGGTATTTTTCTGTTTGTATTTGTTTACATGTTGCTGATGCTGCTATCCAGGTCACGTTCTCTGGGGTTCAAGTGTTGAACGAGCGTTGTTGAGAAGCAGAAATGTTATCTCTAGTAAGCCACGTACTTGACAAAGCCCCACTCGACAATTGTACACAGACGCAAACAATGTCAGTTGAAATGGAGAGTGAATGAAGAGTTCACTGAGTGGAGGAGGAGAAGCTAAACAAAGCCCTCGGTCTAGCAGACAAACTGTAGGAACAAGATAAACGCCACTATTCTGAGACTCCCGAGCCCTGAAAACAGAAGGATACAAATGCAGAGCTGGTTTTGTTTGCATTTAAATTAAATTGAAGTGAAGGCTGCTGTTAATGTATGAAATGAAGATGTGGGTTGAGCTTTTTCTTTTCTTTTGTAGCGTCCTTGAGTTCCATATCTCTGGCTTTCTCTTATTGTTCCTGACTCCTGCAGAGCTGAACCACTCTGCAGAGCACCTCCACAACCAGCAGCAGTACAGAGTTCTGGCTCTGGAGAGCCCAACAAATCCTAAAGCAAACCCTGAACCGAAAGGCCGAGGTCCTGGACGAATCGACTTTGTCGCTCGTTCAACAGATTCTCGTGTAAGCCACTATGGCGGGTTGTATGACAAGGCCTCAGATAAGCTCAGACTCGCTTCTGTTGGGGAATGAAGCTGTAGGATTCTGGAGCGAAACGGGGTCATAAAGACAAACACTACCGCTGACAACCAGACAGGCAAGTCACTTCATCAACCCTTAAACTGATGATCTTTGACACACATGCAGAAGCTTAGTCTGATGTGTCCTGGCCTCAACTCTGTGTATCTCCACTCCTGCTAGTTACCACAACTTCTCTTTTTGAGAGAATTTGAAAGACAAATATTGTGTCAGACTATTCATACAAAAAATATATAATACATCAATTACAACTTTAAAATGTGAAACATTTTAAGTAGTAATTTCCCTGAGTGTGGTTCTTTTGGAGCTTGCACACTCTAGTCGTATCCTGGAGGAAGAACATAAATATTTGAACCAAAGGTAAAATATGGATTGGTGATAAGATCTCAAAGTAAAAGTGCAAAGAAAAGTCAGTTTCATGGTTGAATCTAGAGGGAAGGTATAAGACCGAACGATTGAACCAAAGGAAGAAGGAGATTGACAAGGATAAGATCTGCAGGTGGAGATAAACACAGTTTCATGATCTTATTTGATGTCCCTCACTTGCTTTATACAACTTTGAATGCGTGTAGAAGCAGTCCATGAAACAGCTTTGTGAATCCTACTCAAATTAGGTCAGTTTGACACAGTTTGAAACAGCAAGTTTGATAGTTTGGTGTGCAATTTCTCCCATTTACAATAAGAATGTGCTTGGCTTTTAATATGTCAGACTCACAATATTTTTGACCGCACAGATTGATTAGAGACTGCAAATGGCTCAGTGATGATAAAAACATTTTGACACGTTTACAGAACTGACTAATCTTTTTCTTGACAATCTTTGATGAATCAACCTCTCTACCATAAAGGGGTAATGGATGCTTTTGAGCCACAGGCGATTTATTACCACTTCCTGTTGGTTTTCATAAATGTGACACTTCTGCAATGTGGTGAGGTATGCTTAATATCAACATCCCTCATATTCCCTTCTCAAACCATTGGTTTTGCCTACTGAGACAAAAAAAAGAGTTTGAAATGGATGCTGTAAGTCTCTCCCCCACACCTACCTTTGTTACAGCCATATCCCCTCCCCATGTCTCTCTCTCTCTCTTGTTCACACTCTCACACATACACACAGGAAATAGTGATTAGTTACACCTGTTGACCTTAATGGTCAGAGAAAAACTCTAAAGTATAACAGTATCCTTGGTAACTTCTGTAACATTAGATGGTACCGACAATCTCCGATCAGTTGATGGACTTAAATCCATTTTCGCGGTGTGAAGGGCGGAAGCAACACGTTCTTCATTCCTTTTCCACAGGAAGTCTAGAGTCATTCGTCCTGACTCTCAGGAATTGCAGGCCCTCAAAAAGGCCCATGTGACCTGCGATGGAGCATACCTGCACACGGTTAGGCCTCCAGGAAGCGCGGTAAATCTACAGTTTTCCGTACTGTACTAGTACGCCAGCCTCACCCTCCTGCTGGGCGAAACCCCCCCAAGGGAGAGGCAGCAGCTTCCTTCTGCTCCGCTCCACAGAGCCCCATATCGCTCCACATCCCCCCCATCCACGTTCTCTCCATCCCCCGAGATAGCCGGCCTTGATCTCTGGATCCGGTGGTGAATATCAACTTTGTGATGAAGCGCTCCGGAACTCCTCCCGTGTCAGCTCCACCTTATCAAACGTTGGCTCGAATCAAACGCTCAGCTCTCAGCTCCTTGAGCGACATCCAGCAGCTCCGTTTGAGGTGGAGGAGTCAGAGAGAGGGTAGCTCGTGACGCAGGAAGAAGAGTCCGTGGAGACGAATAGCAAGTTGCGTTCCCCGTCTTTGCCGTCTGGCGTCTGGCGCTGGGTTAGCAGCGTGTCAGGGAGGGTCACCGTGAGGCCCTCGGTCCAACTTGAAGGCCGTTGTCGCCCTATTGAAAACGATGTCTTCGAAAACAGATGGTTTAGTCAATGCGGACGTCTCAGTTTCTGTGGCTTTCATGTCCAGAGTGTCCAGTGAAGGGAAAGGCAAGCAGCTTAATGTTTTTGTTATTTGAGGACGTGGGATAAGATGAGCTTAATACTCTCATGTTTTGTACCACACACTGTAAAAAGTTTTATGTTCAGTCACTGTTTTCATGTTCAAAGTTTCTGCGTTATTAAACGTGACATTTTTCAATCAATTCAAATGAAAGCTGTCTACTGTCTGTTTGAAATAATAGAGGCTACTGTATGTTATCTCTCTCCTCTGACCGGTATCTCTCTCCTCCCGAACCTGACACGCATCTCTTTCCCTTCTCTCTCCTCCCGAACCTGACCCGTGCTTCTCTCTCCTCCAGAACCGCTTCCACCTCCAGATGACCACCGGCATCCCCCCGTCGGGCCTGTCTGACCTCCTGCTCTCCGTGCTGCGGCGGAGCGGCTGGAAGGGGGGCACGGCCGTGCTGTGCCAGGGCTGGGAGGAGGCGGGCCTGCTGGAGCGTCTGGAGCTCCACAGCCGCGCCAGCTGGGGGGCCGGCGGCTGGCACCTCGGCGCCCTCCTCAACCTCACCCGCGTCGCCCAGGACGACACGCAGATCCAGGACTTCCTCGCCGAGCACTTCCGCCGCGGCTCCCCGTCCTCCCCTCCGTCGTCGGCGCTGCTGTTCGGCGCCGACCCCGAGTGCGCCGCCCTGGTCCTCCGCAGCGCCCAGGATCTGGGGCTGACGCTGCCCGCCGTGCACTGGATCCTGGGGCACCCGCTGAGCCCGGACGCCCTCCACTCCATCGGGCTGCCCCTGGGGCTGCTGGCGTACGGCGAGGTGGAGCGCAAGCCCCTGGACTTTTACATCCGCGACGCGCTGCAGCTGGTGGCGCGGGCCGTCTCCGCGGCCACCGTGGTGAGGCCGGACCTGGCGTTGATCCAGAACATGGTGAACTGTTACGACAAGCCCAACAAGCACGAAGTGCCGTCGTCAGGGCAATACCTCGCCAGGTAACCGGCTCCTCTCAGTCCAGGAGATGCTCGCTGGCTTATGATCCTCAGACAGTGCAGAAGTCAATAACACCTTTAGACAGCACTTATTTTTCCCACAGGCTAGACTGTCTCCCCCCCCCCCATACCACACATCTCATCCAGGCCCTGCGACAGACCCTGTCCCCTGTGTTAAGAATGTCTTGAGTGCACAAAAACTAATTTTATCTTAGGCACACACACACACACGCGCGCTCCCAAACGCACACGCTTGAATACAAACATTCCACAGTGAGAGCTTTAAGCTTTATTCATGAGTTCCAGCAGTTCCCTTCCCAACAGACTCATATCAAAAGAGCCTGGAGCACTCTCTCTTTCTCTCTCTCTCTCTCTCTCTCTCTCTCTCTCTCTCTCTCTCTCTCTCTCTCCCTTCCTTTCCGTCTCCCTTCCTTTCTCTCTCTCTCTCCCTCCCTCCCTCCCTCCCTGCCTGCATCTGTCTAAGAGGTGCAGCACAGCACAGGGGGGGGGGGGGAAGAGCACCACCAGCCTTTCATTCCCTCAGCAACTGCCAAAAACCAGAAGAAATCTGACTCGCCATGTAACCTAGCCATGCAGAAATGGATACACAGACACCCAGGCGTAAACACACACTCACAACAACACAAGGCAACGCACGCACACATTAACAAAATACAAGGCAATACAATAGAATACGAACCCCCATTGTGCCAACCAAAACTCAGACAGTGTCGGATCATGTCGCTGGAAACGATAACAGTGATCACCCGGCCAGCGGTTTTGAAGGGGTAGACAGAAGGGGCTTTGAATTTGAGAAATTGCAAGTGGTTCTCCAAGGTGAGCTGTAAGCACTTTCCACTGAGGATGTTAGCCTCCAGCGTCGCACAAAGCAGAGCGAGGGCAACCTTATTGCTTTCCCTCCTTGAGAGAATCTTTCAAATCACATCATCCTATTATATGACTGGGCTCTGTTCACAGAGTCATTTAGTAGTGCTATAGAAATATGAAGGAGCTTTCATTAAGCTCATTGTTATACCCACTGTGTGAAAACGGGAAGTATATGTGCTTCACAACCAAATGACGTTATACAGTATCTGACATCCCATCAAACACTGCGCACCGAGCACCAAAAGTTACTGCAAATGAATGCGGAGAAATCCGCGTTTCAGTTGAATGAGGCAAGGAAATGGATACCAGGCAAAATAATGACAGCCTACCGACATCCCACTGTATGCAACAGTTCGATATTTTCCGGAACATGAAAAAAGGAATCCGTGCGTGAAGGCAGGTTGGTGCTCAGGTCAGTGGGAGAGTGAGGAGCAGAGGATGAGAGAAACTCAAGGAGACAGGTGAACAGCTTTTAGGCAATTACTACCCGCTGCCTCGTTGAAGAGATACCATACCCTTTCAGTGTAATTGCGTTTTCTTTCCTTGTGGGGGTCTTTTGATGGAGAAAAATTGAGGGGAGGAGGGGTTGGTTGGGCGGGAGGGAGGTTAGGCAATCTGTAGGCTGAGACAGGAGAAATTAATGATCTAAAGGTTTGGGCCAAATTAGCTTTTTTTTATATCCAACTCCCCCCAAGTACCCCCCCTCTCCCCTCCCCCCCCCCTATTTCCCTTCTCCTTAAGAGGAGCGAGTTCATTGGTGGTCACATGCCATCTTGATTATCGATGGCGACATTCATCATCCTCAGCCTCCCTGCAACGACGTCTCTTTCCCTGAACTGACCCCTTTTGCTAACGTGTGGCTAAACATCCAGTGGTCATAATTCACCGAGGTCGCTATCAGCTAGCGCTTAGCTCGATAGACGGTGTAGGGCTGTAACTCTTTGCCTAGGACAGGTTTGGGAAATGGAATACACTTGTGAGAACAAGACTCTGGTTTACAGTCTGCGAGGGAGCCCAAAAAGGTGTCAGTCAGAGAGATAGGCAATCCTAGCCAGGGGAAATGACAAGCTGTCAGTCCATGTTTTTTTTTTTACTGGTAGTCTAGCTGCAGGAGGGATTAGGCTAGCGTCAATAGATGCCAATCCTAGTTTTGACATGCTGTGTTTGGATGCCTGAATCAACGCTGCAGGTCAGGTAAGGAGTTACAGTGGGTTTTTGTTGACTGTTTTGCTGCATTGTGTTAGCTGCCAGTATTTGGGTCATGTTTCTCAGATCTTATGCTGACATTTCGTCTCTAGTTTCTGTACTGTATGTTCACCTTCCCACGTCAAGACGGTCGGTTTCAGTCCGACACTACCATACAGTCATCAGAAGATATTGACACTGATTGATATTGGGTGGTCACAAAGGGTAATGTTGACACCAGTGGGATCCATCCCGTTGAGTCAAAGCAAACCAAACTGTATGTGGTTCACAGGTTCCTGTCCAACACGTCCTTCTCAGGGCTCACAGGACCAGTGAGGGTGCAGCGGAACCAGTCCCGCGTCCTCACCTCCCAGCGCTTCCACATCTGGAGCCTCCGGCGGGACGCCCTGGGCCAGCCCACCTGGGTGACGGTGGCCAGCTGGGAGGGGGGCCGCCTGGAGGTGGAGGACCAGGGCGTGTGGCAGGGCCCCGCCAACCGCCCTCGGGCTGAGGGGCAGGGCGGCCGGGGCGGAGGGAGGTGGCGGCCCGGCATGCCGGTGGCCGGCAGCCGCGTGCGCGTGGTCACGCTGGTGGAGCACCCTTTCGTGTTCACGCGGGAAGTGGATATAGACGGGAACTGCCCCGCCGGCCAGTTCTGCCTGGACGCGGGCACCAACGACACGGACGTGTTGGAACGCTACTTCCGGGAGGTGGCGGCGGGCAACGGCAGCTCCCTGCCGGCGGATTACGGCAAGTGTTGCTACGGATACTGCGTCGACCTGCTGGAGAAGCTGGCGGAGGACTTGAGGTTCGAGTTCGATCTGTACATCGTCGGGGACGGGAAGTACGGCGCGCTGAAGGGGGGCCAGTGGACGGGGCTCGTGGGGGACCTCCTGAACGGGGTCGCCGACATGGCCGTCACCTCGTTCAGCATCAACTCGGTGAGGAGCAGGGTGGTGGATTTCACCTCGCCCTTCTTCTCGACCAGCTTGGGCATCCTGGTCCGGAGCAAGGACACGGCGGCGCCCATCGGTGCCTTCATGTGGCCCCTCCACTGGTCTATGTGGGTGGGCATCTTTGTGGCGCTCCACATCACCGCCCTCTTCCTCACCCTCTACGAATGGAAGAGCCCCTTCGGCATGACGCCGCACGGGCGCAACCGCGTCAAGGTGTTCTCCTACTCCTCGGCGCTGAACCTGTGCTACGCCATCTTGTTTGGGCGCACCGTGTCCTCCAAGACGCCCAAGTGCTGGACGGGGAGGTTCCTGATGAACCTGTGGGCCATCTTCTGCCTGCTGGTGCTCTCCAGCTACACGGCCAACCTGGCCGCCGTCATGGTCGGAGAGAAGACCTTCGAGGAGGTCACTGGGGTCCATGATGCCAAGGTAAGATCGGCGGGCTGTCGTCGGATGTTTCCCCCGTCATTGAAATGTGGCGCGTTCGCTACGAGAACTCGATGTACATTCTTTCCCGCCTTTTTTCTTCTTCTTCTTCTCCCTTTGCCTTCTCACCCGCTCTTCCCCCTCTTCCTGTCGTCCTGTCGTCCTGTCCGCCCCAGCTCCACCACCCGTCCTACGGGTTCCGCTTCGGCACGGTGAGAGAGAGCAGCGCCGAGGAGTACATGAAGAAGAGCTTCCCGGAGATGCACGAGTACATGCGGCGCTTCAACGAGCCCACCACGCCAGACGGAGTCTCCAACCTCAAGTAAGAGTTCAGGAAGTCTCCAGCCGACCATGTTTGCATGTTTTTCCATGGGGGCATCTTGGGGTTTGTCACAATTGGAATATCTCTATTGTTTATCTCTGATTGTACACCTGGAGATCCCACACTTACATATTATTGTGTAATAACCTAACCGACACTATATTTACCACATCGTTACATAGCATGAACTGCTCTTTGTAGCTGCATGTACCTTCAGGCATTCCTTTGACAAAAGTTCACTTCAAGGTCAATGTCAAGGTTAAGTGTCAAGTTTTTTTTGTTCAGGTGTACAGTACACTTAAAAAATGCATGAGACATCGCATCTAATTCGTTACGGTAGCATAACCCAATTTCGTTAGACAGAGCCCATCACGTACGTGTGCAAGGTCATGAATGAGAAGTTTGGCGGACACAAAGGAGGACTCTGTCAAGAGTGCAAATCTTTCTTTCTCTTGCTTCCTTCGGGAAACTGTTGTGAGAAGCCTGTCATGTAGACAGAGCCAGGAGAGAAAGCTGGGGGGAGAAGAGGCCATCTGAATCACTTCAAATAAGAGTGGAAGTGCACTCGCTCTCCAGGCGCGCGGTGGCAAGGATGTACTTGAGAAGCGAGTTCACTGAGGACGGAAGAAAAAACGAAAAAAAATCGAGATGCCATTTGAGCAACTGTCTAGAATTCCCTATCTCAGATGTCTGTTAAGATATTCAAACGTGATATTTAAAAGATCAATAAAGAGTTATGGTTCTGAGTTAAAAGTGAGAGGAAGACGCAGAGGGGCGAAGCAGGAGATATTGGAAGCTCCATGAAACATCCTTTGAAAACACCAGAAAATAGCCTTGTTTCAGAAACTGGAAGCAACAGTTCCTCCCATTTCAAATCAAAGGCTTTCAAAGTTCGACAAGCATTTCCCCCTGTACCGAACAGACATCCTAATCTGTAGTTTGACATTCATTCTGGATGGGTTCCCATGACCCACATGTAATCCTGGCCATCCTCTCTCAGATGTGAGGCTGGAGGTCAGCATCACAAAGAGACGTCCTGCACTGATTCGGGTATTTTTCCATTTAGCTCACGGCTTTGAATGCATTCTTCTCTTGTTTTCCACGACGGACGATTAATGGTTGTGTGCTCGCCTTCTCCTTCTGCCCAATTTCCCTGGAGGAACGGTTCTGATCCCCCCATTTACGCCCAGACATGAAGTGTAATCATGGTGATGAGGGTCACACTCGGAATGGGGAACGAGAGGGGGAGGGGGAGGGGGGGGGGGGTGTCCCCAAGGCTGGGTGACAAGCTGGGATGAGGAGTGTTGGGGTGGTTGGTGATTAGGCGGCGGCCTCTGGCTCCGACGCCGGCCCTTTTGATGTGTTCACTCTGGCCGTTGTGAAATCACCAGCTCGGCAGTGCAGGGATTGGAGTGTGTGACCTGTTTGATCTCACCCTGCTCCATGTCTGCGGTCTGATGGGTTGCAATCAAGACATGAGGCCTTGGAGGTGGGGAGATTGACAAAAGGGCCTGTTCAGTGTGGGAACGAGGGGGGGGAAACTCTCTGGCCCCAAACATAGGGAGTCAGGCGGCTGAGCGGTTAGGGAATCGGGCTAGTAATCAGAAGGTTGCCGGTTCGATTCTCGGCCGTGCAATTTATGTTGTGTCCTTCGGCAAGGCACTTCACCCTACTTGCCTCGGGGGGAATGTCCCTGTACTTTACAGTAAGTCGCTCTGGATAAGAGCGTCTGCTAAATGACTAAATGTAATGTAAACTTACTGCGCGCCCTTCACTTGTGGAGATCTGACCACTACTGGTTTCGAAGCTCGGTGAAACGTCAACATTTGCTCATGAAACGTACTCACGTCATCGCTAGGCCACAGGCTAAACAATAGCACGCGGTGCACCCTGCGTCCTGTCGAGACGTGATAGGTCACACCCGGGGGGGTGGGTGTGCGATTTCGCCATGACTGACCCTCGTGTGCTGGGATCTCCAGTGCTCCGTCTATAACCCGTTCCCCCTGTGTGTTGAAGGACAGATCCCCCTACCCTGGATGCCTTCATCATGGACAAGGCTCTGCTGGACTACGAGGTGTCCATCGACGCCGAGTGCAAGCTGGCTACCGTCGGCAAGCCGTTCGCCATCGAAGGTGAGGACTCCAGGCGCCGGGCCGGTTCTGGTGCCGCTCGCTTCCTTTCCCAATTCGGGGAACTGAGTTCAAAGCCGCTACTGTTTGGTTACAGCTGAGACTGGAATGTTGTTTTTCTCTCTGTGTGTGTGTGTCTGTGTGTCTGTGTGTCTGTGTGTGTGTGTGTGTGTGTGTGTGTGTGTGTGTGTGTGTGTGTGTGTGTGTGTGTGTGTGTGTGTGTGTGTGTGTGTGTGTGTGTGTGTGTGTGTGTGTGTGTGTGTGTGTGTGTGTGTGGATCCCTATATGTGACTCCCTGTCCTCTCGTTTTTCTAGTTCGCACCCAATTGAAATTCACGTCTCTCTTGATTTTGATCAGTGATTATTCAAATGTATTCGGTCATACTTTGTCTGAGTCAACATCACACCCTTGCACGGGGAGCCGGCGTAGGATTAGGAGGAATAAGCAGAAAACACACTCCTGCATCTTTCTGCTTTGTGTTTGTCATTTGCATTGCTGCGGAAGTATTAGAAGAGCATTAATCTTGTATCCATTCAGTCCACTTCCTGGCAATATTCTTAAATCCTAGTTTCTATGAAAAGGCCATGTGGAGGTTTTGTATATGTCCAGTTCTTGACTTTCTTCAGTGGCTTATCTCCTAGGCCCTAGTGATTCTTGGGCCGGATTGGACGGTCCGTGGCATCCCAAAGCTCTCATGCATCCGGGCTGATAACCTCCAGGCAAGGTCAAGGACTATTGTCAAGGTCAACGACGTCATGGCCCGAGTGGGAAATTAATTTGGGGAAGTGTGGAGTCAGATGGCTGAGCGGTTAGGGAATTGGTCTATTAATCAGAAGGTTGCCGGTTCGATTCCTGGCCGCACCATTTGATGTTGTGTCCTTGGGCTAGGCACTTCACCCTACTTGCCTCGGGGGAATGTCCCTGTACTGACTGTAAGTCGCTCTGGATAAGAGCGTCTGCTAAATGACGAAATGTAAGTGTGACAACTCTCAACTCAAACGCAGCCTGTTTTTACCTATCGGAGTGGAAGTTGAAGCCAAAGGCGTTCAGGTTTTCATTTATTTTTTATTTGAAGAAATATGCACAACTCTCCTTGCGTTCACGTACGAGTGGAGAGTGACGCTGGGTGGTGCACAACCGAGTGGGCTCCCTCCCTGTCTGTGGGGGACCTGACATTCCCAGCCGAGGTGAGGGAGGGACGACGGGAGGCTCGTCTTTCAGGGAAGGGGACGAAGCGAGGGTAATGGAAGACGCTGTCATCTCTCTGTGCTTTCTATTACGCCGAAAGGGCAAGCTCGTGGTTGGTCGTGGAGTGTGTGAGCTCAAGCTGACTATTCCAATCTACCCCACACACACACACACACACACACTCGCACGAACGCTCCCACGTAGACACACACACACACACACTTATATTCCCTCTACATTCGAACTTTTGAAACCAATAGCTGCACATGCGTCAGTATTTCTTTACAGTTTGGGTGAGAACGAGAGAGTTGTCCTCTCATCGTATTTGCATATTTTAAAGTCCTCCCGTGCATTTCACAGCCCACTAGCTTTGAGACGGCGGCATTTGTCAGTCAGATATCTTTCATGAGTCTATGTCAGAAGCTCAGAGGGGCTCGGTTCAATTCCATTGGAATTCAAGCTGTTCTTTTTTATTCCTAAAAGGTCCCTGCCTCACCCACCCATACCCACGCTAGACACACGCCAGACACACACACACGTGCACACACACACACACACAGCTGGAGCTTTTGTATTTCAATTTCTGCCCAAACAAAGCAGTGGGGACACATGATAAACTCTGTACTCTGACGTTGTGTCCCAAAGTCATGAATAACCCAAGGGAAGTTACAGATCTGGTTTCAAAGTTGTGGATTCCGACAGGAATGTGCAGATGTGAGGCAACACGCATCCTCTCGTCTTCAAAACGTATCACTTCTTGAGCATCTTTCTTCTGTTAGTTTTCGGTGCTGTTGGGAAGTTCTCCATTTTCAGCCCTGACCTCAAGATGACCTACACGAGTAAAACAGTAATTGGGGTTTAGCTCAATTAGACCTTCTCTAACTCTTCTCTCACCCTCCCTCTCTCCCCTCACTCTTTCCCAGGATGTGGAGACCCGCTCATCATGCCATTCACTGTCAAACAGAACACCCATACTGTCAGCCATGTACTGTCACGCATGTGCAGTCACTAACACTGTCCAGTCACACACACTGTATAGTTACACACATGTACCAGTGCCACAAATCCAGTACAGTGTTGTCAATGAAGAAAGCAATGAGAGAGGGATGAGGAAGAGAGGAAGAGGAAGGGAGAGAGAGAGACATGTCTACCCAGGGAAAGATCCTCGCCCTTGTTACGCACACATTGTGTTTGCTTTCAGTGGAGAGGAGGTGCAGCGTTCGATTAGTGCACAGCAACGCACTGCCTAGTCACCAGTACGCAAACTAGCCTCCTGAAAGCTTTAGAACCTTAAACAAAGCTGTGGACTGGAGCAACCTTCAGCCTGTACGTGATCCGTGGAATCGGACGCCATATTGTCCCTCTATTGGTTTTGCCATTAGGATGGATCTGTGTGGTCGTGATCAGCAGAGTGACTGTTGAATGAGCCAAGACTCAATTTGTTGATTTGCCCGATTAAAGTCACAGACTGTTTAATGACTGTGAATAGAGGAGCTCATGGCTTATTAAACCCAACAAGCTCATCAGCACCAAGCTGTAAATAATTCAACCTGCATCTTTACTAGACAACGGGCAGTTAACGACAAGGCAATTCCATTATAAATATTACAATTAAGTCAAAATAGCTTTCGTCGTTAAAGAAGATGGGCATTCATTGCGTTTCCTTTTTCCCCATTGAAAGTTGCTATTGATTTTGAAATACTTATGACAGAATCTTGTAATGTCTTGTACTTGGCTAATTGGTGAAACAATAGACACTTGTGTGTGTGTGCATGCGCCCGTGGATGTGTGTGTGCGTTTGTCTGTGTGCGTGTGTGTGTGTGCATGCGCCCGTGGATGTGTGTGTGTGTGTCTGCAGGGACTTCTTGCGGAGGTGTGATTGGTGTATGTCAAGTCTGGTCAAGCATCATTCTTCTTGTCAGGTGAAGAGTCACGACCAGGGAGAGACAGATGCAAGAGAAGAGACAGGAGGATATTTGTGGGAGGGAAGAGAGGACGAACCAACTGATTAAATAGCATGTCTGCCTGTCATCTAAGACTGGAGGGAGTGAGTGAGTGAGGGAAGAGGGAGGGAGGGGAGGGAGGGAAGAGGTAGGGGAAGGAAGGAGGTGGGAAGGGACGAGGTAAGAGAGGATGAAGAAGTGGGAGGAATGGAGAGGTGAGGCAGAGGTTGGAAGGGATGGAGGGGGTAAGGAAGGGATGGAGGGGGTAAGGAAGGGGTGGAGGGAGGGATGGAGGGAGAGATGGAGGGGGTAAGGAAGGGATGGAGGGAGGGATGGAGGGAGAGATGGAGGGGGTAAGGAAGGGATGTGTCTCAGGGATATTTGCCCCTGTACTCTCTCAAGCTCAGGTCTTCAATTCACAGGTACACCTTGTTAGATAATGACTGTGGAGCTCTTTGCTCTTCTGTCTCTCTCGTGTCTTACTCCCCCCCCCCCCCCCCCCCCCCCGCCTCTCCCACTGTCTGCTACCTCAAGGACGGGGGTTTTGCCATACACCCCAGGAATCTTTGATATATAAATCTCATTTAGAAATTCCATTAAAAATCTTCAAAGGAAAATATATGAAAGTAGAGGATCAGAAGCACAGGTAGAGGAATTATCAAGTTTTTAAAGATGCGCGTCGAGTCTGAATTAGTTTCTTGTAATAATTGCACGTCCTCTCATGCCCTTACTTGAGGGGTTGTTGGTGAGGTCATTACACTTCTGTGTGGTATCGATCCACTTCATCTCCTTGGGAAAGCATCAAATGCTGACTCTATGCCTTAATTGTCTAGCCGGGCAGTCAATGGTGTTGCCTTAGGAACAATGAAGAAAAACACTGAAGCAGTCTTTATTTTTTATGTGGAACAGATATCAAATAGGTTTAGCTGGTTTGTTTACTTTTCAAACGTAAATCTTTTATTTCCCCATTTGTTTTGTCACCATTTATATGTCATGATGCAATCACAGTGCTTATGATATGTGGCATCACTGTTATGCACATTGTACCATGAACATATTTTTGGTGACAGAGTAAGGAAGCTCAAAATCACCTCCAAAATAGGGCCCCAAAAATGTCCCAGCACTTTTGTAAGTAGGCTACACTTAGTCACGCATGGTTATTCCACAGCCGAAAAACTTTCTCCGCTTACAAAACCCGCGAACACAATAACACTTCATCTCAACCGATTTGTGAAAGGAAATGGTGACGACGTGTACGTCAAGATGCTAACGTGTCGTGCTGCGTGTCTGCAGAAGGTAACTTCGTCTTGTTGCGTCTCGCAGGCTACGGCATCGGCTTGCCCCAGAACTCCCCTCTCACCTCCAACGTGTCGGAGTTCATCAGTCGCTACAAATCCGACGGCTACATGGACATGCTGCACGACAAATGGTACAAGGTGGTTCCCTGCGGAAAGCGAGTCTTCGCCGTGACCGAGGTGAGTGTGGGACCGGCCGCTATCAAATATATGTTGTCTCTTTACCCTCTTAAGCCGATTGTTAAAATTGATTTTTTTTTTCCTTCCTGGGGACGAAGTTGGAATTGCCTGTCTAAAGCCATTACCTGTTCGTTACCTGACTTTAGTGACGTGGTTTTCTGTGCTCCAACTCTATTGAACACGAAACCCACCATAACAAAGCCATTTGTTAAGCTGCAGGAGAGTGGCCTGCTGTTTTATAAATTGCCACTTAGACTACTGATGGGTTGTATTAGCACCATAGGGGAGGGGGAGATGTTTAGGGTTGTAATGCAATGAGGGCCATAATTGTGGATATATTTTGGGCATGAGCCAGCCCAAACTCCAATTACAATAGCCATTGATTTCATTACATGAACACTTTATTTATTTGGATCCAACAGCCATTTGTTTTCATCAGCCTGAAGATCCGGTTTATTCCAGTAGGTTTGTAGATGATCAAATCCGTGTGGTAATCATCAAAACAAAGACGCTAAACAACTTGAATTCGCGAGCTGAGAGAGACAGGATACACCGAAACTTGTTAGTCAGGTTAGAATGACATTATGGACGATGACTTGCAGCTCGCTCTGTCCTCTGGTAAAGTCTTCTGCTCTGAGGCAGCAGGCCGTTTAACTGACTCATTAGGTCTGGTGTCCTTATCTATCCAGTGCATGGACACTCCTGTCCTGGTTCCCTTTTAAAGAGCCGATGCCGTCCTAATGAGGAGGCAGACAGACAGACAGGCAGACAGGCAGACAGGCAGACAGACAGACAGACAGAGAGGCAGGCAGGCAGGCAGGCAGGCAGGCAGGCAGACTGGCAGACAGACAGACAGACAGACAGGCAGGCAGGCAGACAGGCAGGCGGAAAGATGGACGGACATACTACAAAAAGGCTGGATGAGACAAAGGGAAGAGAGAGAGAGAGAGAGAGAGAGAGGAGAAGAGAGAGAGGAGAAGAGAGAGAGACGAGCGTTCTGCACGTTTGCGTCGATTCACTCGGGTCCTCGTCTGGCGTACCTGTGTACGTGAGTGTGTGATGGGAGAGAACACGGCACAGGAGAGGCCGGCCTCGAACCACACCATCTGGGCACAGGCACCACGGCAGCCCCTCACTTCTCTCATCAGCCAATTATCAAATCATCACCCGATTCACTTCAGGGGCCGAGGGAGGGAGGGAGGGACGGGAACGCAGATGTTTCCTACGAGACGCCTCCTCCCTCCTCCTCCTCCCTCCTCCTCCTCCTCCCTCCTTCTCCCTCCTCCTCCCCCCTCCTCCTCTTCCTCCTCTTCCTCCTCCTCTTCCTCCTCCTCCTCGTCTGTTCCGACGCGAGTGAGCGACGCGTGCGACGGGAATGAGAATGAACACGTCGTTAGGAAGGAGAGTTTGATCTTGTTTTAATTTTCTTTGCCGTGTGCTTCTCCCGTCCTGGTTGATTCGCCGCCGCTGCTTTGAACAATGATGTCACGCCCTTTGAAGTCTGTTGTCAGAGTGCACCTGCACCATGTCACCTTCACGACGACGTGTGCGCTTATCTCCCATTTTGACATTCTTCACATGGTCGAGTGACATTTAAAGTTATACTTGCCTCAATTAAAGCGAGGCAATTCACGGAATCTTGTAAATCCCAGCGTCGACACGAGGCTGAACAGCTCACACTGCAAGAGGAGACACCAGGATGGCATTTCTATTTTACTCTAATTTGGTGGGGGAGAGAATTACCATGGCCTGCTATGAGAAGATTATTCCTCATTTCCATTCTAAATCCTTCCACTCACGTGGCTGTAGAGGGGAGAATGAGAGACAGGGGAGTGTGGATGTGTGTATAGGAACTAGACGTACATCTGTGGATGTGTGTGTTTCTACACGTGTGTGTGTTATGTATGTGGCCTGTATGTAAATCTGTATATATGTGTGTGTGTTTGTACACGTGTGTGTTTTATGTAAATTAACTGTATGTACACCTGTGTGTGTGTTGTGTGTATAAACTGTTTGCACAGCTGTATGTGTGAGGGTGTACCTGTTCTGTGTGTGTGTGTGTGTGTGTGTGTGTGTGTGTGTTACGGGACAGTCACCTACGATCAAAAACAACACGGGAGGACAGGCACTCTGAAACCTGGTGGACAGGCTAACACACGTGCTAATAGGATGAGTTATTCCCTCTGCGTACTGAGCCCTGGATCAAAGGGTGCGCGTGTGTGTCAGCTCCAGAACGAGTGAGTGAAAAAGAGGAAGAGAATGAGAGGGAGGGAGAGAGAGACACACAGAGGAGGGACAGAGGGCTGGAGAGAGACAGGGAGGTAAGGCAGGAGGAAGTAAGAAGAGGAGGCGTGAGGAACGAAGGGAGAATATAGATGAGCGGTCGAGGCAGGCGAAGAGACCGAACGAGAGAGGAGGAAGAGAGGAGGGAGGAGGGGAGGAGCTCTGCGAGGCTGAGGTGGCCAGCTTGCTCTCTTGGCAGAAGCCCAGGATTAAATGGGAGGAGTAAGGTGAGAGATGGAGGGAGGGGGGAGGAGGGAGGGATGGTGGGATGGATGGAGGGAGGGAGGGAGGGATGGGGCTGGCCTGGACTGCACCCCTAGGGTCCATTATGTCAGCACTCCGGAAACAGGCCTGCCATCCCTCCCTCCCTCTCTCTCTCTCTCCCTCCCTCCCTCCCTCTCTCTCTCTCTCTCTCTCTCTCCCTCTCTCTCTCCCTCCCTCCCTCCCTCTCTCTCTCTCTCTCTCTCTCTCTCTCTCCCTCCCTCCCTCCCTCCCTCCCTCCCTCCCTCCCTCCCTCCCTCCCTCCCTCTCTCTCTCTCTCTCTCTCTCTCCCTCCCTCTCCCCCTCCCTCCCTCTCCCCCTCCCTCCCTCCCTCTATCCCTCCCTCACACTATCTCTCAATGTCCTGAAGGCCGAATTTCAGTCCCAGGAAGACCCAAAATCACAAACTGCCGTTGGACCTTGCTATTCTTCAGCATTAGGTCGAGCAAACTACTTTATCAGTGCCATGTACTTCATTTACTACCCACTCCTACAGAGACATGGCTGAGGATAACAGCACAGAATGGAGAGACACAGGAAGGGATGTTTACGTATTGGACAGGGAATAGAGATGTTCTGTGCAGCGGTCACCCTAATCAAGCAGCCACAGTCATATAGCCGGAGCGTAGCATCAATTTCAATTAGCTGAGTTGCTCTTTAAATTGCAATTAGCTCCTGTCAGCGGGACCCTGCCCCCTTTCTTTCCATCAAAGCCTCGCCCGTGGAGGATGTTCCGCCGGCTTCTCCCCACATCCAAACGCCGCTAGACGAGTAGAGGTGAATGGAGGCTGCCCCCTGGAGGGCAAGACGTGTATTACACCTCTAGGGTAGTCGGTTCCAACGAATAAACAGTTCTTTATTCCCATAACCAACAAAAGACAATGATGATGATGGTGTGGGTCAGTGATCAGTGTCAGAATGTTGCTGTGTGTGTCAGAGTGCCGTGCACATGTTGAACTCCTCCCCCTCCGGCCCCGCCCCCGTCTGCAGACCCTGCAGATGGGGATCCGCCACTTCTCAGGGCTGTTTGTGCTGCTGTGTGTGGGCGTGGCCGGGGCTCTCCTCACGCTGGTGGGCGAGCACGCCTTCTACCGCCTGGTCCTGCCCAGGATCCGACGCCGGCAGAAGTTCAAGTACTGGCTCCACACCAGTCAGGTACGGAGGTGTGTGTGTGTGTCTGTGTGTGTGTGTGTGTGTGTGTGAGGGGGAGAGAAAGAGAAGTTATTGCAGATCAATGCCTAATGAAGTCGGTCTTTCTCTGAATGTTTTTCATTGTGCTTTTATTGGCTTTTAACAGTGCACCGAGTCTGTTTCGCTCCGACAAATTTGTGGCTCCCTGGCACCTGTTTTACAAAGTCTATTTCTGAAAGCACTTACACTTCAAATATCTAAGGCAAATTCGATATTATTGAACAGTTATTGCTTGTAAAAGAATGTTTATAGTGTGTGTTTTTCTTGCTCTTGGCTGAAGTCACAGTCAGAGACTTCAACAGTACATCACCTTGACGCTTAATTTATGAGAAACGCAAACAGTGCCCTCTAGTGGTCAAAGAAAATGTAATCGTACAGTACCTCAGTAGTTGGGACATACTGTATTTTACCACTGACTGGCATAGTACAACTTTAAGACCCACGTATAATATGTTTGGTGCCAACTGTGTGTCAACCTCCACACAGGCAAAATACTTAAAATGGTGCACACCCTTTTTATTAATCATTTACTGACTTCTTTACGTGACATTTACTTTCGATGTATTTTATCTTCCAAAATATTTTTTTATTTTGGAATGTAACTCAACTCAATCTCCATGACGTAATTATCTTTGACCCGTGTGTTCTACAGAAAATCCACCGGGCTCTGAACATGACCTACGACGATGTGAAAAAGCAGCAAACCAACCCTGAGAAAAGGTACAGTCTGTCTAGCGACAATCAATCATCTGTCCTTATATCAACAACCTGAACTGCTATCTTGGATCTGTCCTTGTGTCAATAACCTGCCGTTGTATCAAATCACCTCACTCTCCTACCAGGATGTTTTGGACGTGGTCCCTGGTGTGTAGTTCACTGTTGAGGCCTTCCGTCTGACAGATCCTTGGTGTCTCCCTCTAGCTGCAACATCCAGAAGACCCAGCCCCCCCAGCCCCCGCCCGGCCCCCCTCCCCCGGGCTCCTCCGCCAAGTGGAACAACGAGGGCGGCAAGGACGCCGCGGACGCCGCCGCCCGGGACAACAAGCGCGTCCACTTCAACCTGGAGACCCTCAACAGTCGCCGCCTGCTCGCCAAGGCCGGGGGCTCCGAGTCCGTGGCGGGGGGTCCGAGGGGGTCGGGAGGGGGCGTGGCCAGCCTGACCTCTCGGCTGTGCGAGAACGGGGGTCCGACCTCCTTCGCCAGCCTCGTTCTGTCCCTGCCCTCCTCCTCCTCCACTCCCCCCCCTCCCTCCTCCTCCTCCTCGGGGGGGCCCCCCAGGCCAGGCGAGCTCCAGGAGCTGCAGGAGAGGATTGAGAACATCCGCGACCAATTGAGAGCTGCCCTGGCCAGGAGGGCGGAGCTCCAGACTTCATTGGCCAAGGAGAAGGCCAATCCCGTCCCCACGGTGACAGGGACGCCGCCCATACCCCTCCCCACGGCCACACCCCTGCCCCTTACCACTCGCTGTGCCACCACCATGACAGACCCGCCCCTCAAGGCTCTGCCCAAACTGCGCACCGCCCCTTCCAGACACACCAGTGAGAAGAGGTGATGTTCCCTATCCTTGGTGAATGGAGCCAAACAGCTATTTTGAACATGGATCTGCTGAGATTCTCATCTCTGTAGCATGGAAGCTCCTCTCCATTCACAAACAGGCAGGATCTGGGCTCGGGCTGTAAGCTGTCGTTCCAGAGGAATCGATTTCACGAGCCACTCCCACCTCCCTCTTGGTCCCTGCACGACTGGAACTGTGTGTGAGGGGGGGCGGGACTACTGTGGGCTACCGGCCAATATGATGGAGGGGGGAGGCACTAGCATGCCTCCATAGCCAAGATCTGCTGCAGACACTTTTCTTGAACTTTGACCTCCTGTGCTTCCACCTTCTCTCCCCCATGTTCGTCTGCCACAGACCAGCTGGCCGCCTCCCATTTCCGACTGAACCTAAAACGACAATCTGTGGTTTCTAGGCGTCCAGAGATGCCGGGCGAACAAGGTGAGCGAGTGGTGCTTCAATGGTGTTTACATGATTCGTTTATTCCCTGAGATATGAGTTGGTATTGTTCACTGGCCTTGACATGTTTTCCAAGAATAAAGTTGAGGTGTGGGTTATAACGAAGGTTGATCTGTGACTTTTTACCAGACATATTGGTCAGAATGCTTCATGGAAAAATGTCCAAACGTCCACGCTCTCAACAAGCATGAAGACAGATGCCATTTTGTGAAATGTAATTATGCTTCCAAAACTATCGACTACATGAATGCTTTTACCTGAGAAGCATCAGGAAACGTTTGTCCGAGACCGCTTATTCACAATGTTTGGACTTTCAAATGTTTTTATTGCGATATCGAGCGAGCCGCTTCCGAACCAACCAAGCCCAACATGTCCACTGCACCGAAACACTTCAGGGTGTTTGCTAACAATCAAACCCTCTCACACCCAATTACATAACAGAGCATTAAAACAGTACACTTTAACATAAGTTCATAGAGGTGTGTGTATATATTCTGTGCCCTGTGCGTGTGGTCATCCTATAGGTTCCTCAGAGAGTCTGTGCAGGAGATGAACAGATGTATTTGTGCTCGGAGTCCATGTTGCAGCTCGTAGGTGTCCATGTTCTGGTGTTCTGAACCAACACACAGGTGGAGACGTTCTCCGCTCCCGGGTTCTCCAGAGGCGGGTTCTTCTCCAGTCTGGAGAAGGAGAAGGGTTTCGAGTCCACCCACGTCCACTCTCCTGCCCCGCCCGACAGACCTGCAGATGCACAAACCCATAGAGCTCACCGTACTAGATCAGACATGTGAGGTTGAAGGGGTGTGAGGTGTAACAGGTACTTACCGATCCAAAATGGCTTCCTTCCAGCGAATTTCCAGAGCCAGGTCATGTCTTTTTTGGAGTGGATGCTTGTGAGGTTGCTGTCAAACCTTCCAAAGATAATTTGATAGAAAAAACAGTGATTGGATGATAGGGTTATGTGAGTGTGCGTGTGTGATGATGATGTTTGTTCTGTAGTGTGTGTGTGTCCTCACAGCAAGGTGCAGGTTCTCTGGGCACTGTTCCAGCTAGCGATACCAGGACTCAGCAGGAAGCACTGCCTCCTGTAGTGAGTCCAGCCACTGGGACAGGAGCTGCTGACCACCCTCCCTGCCTGGGAGAGGGAGAGAGGGGGAGGGAGGGAGGAGAGGGAGAGGGAGGGGAGGGTGGGAGAGGAGGAGGGAGGGGAGGGAGGGTGGGAGAGTGAGAGGGTGGGAGAGTGAGAGGGTGGGACAGAGGGAGAGAGGAGGGGAGGGAGGGAGGAGGAGGGAGGGAGATAGAAAGGGGGAGGGAAAATAATGGGAAGAGAGGGAAGGGGGCGGGAGGGAGAGGGAGAGGTGTGAGTTAGAGGGAGGAGAGACGGAAGGAGAGAATAACAACGAGGGAGCCACGTGTATGGGAGGTGCAGGAGTGACTGGGTGGGCGAGCCAAACTCCATCTGAACTACGGAGGTCCAACGCAACAGCGCGGTCACCTTGCGCTGGCGCCCTGCCCGCTGGGACCTGGGGGAGGAGTCCACCTGGGGGTCATCCCCTGCTCGGACGTCATGTAGCGACGCGTCCCTGCCAGACCAGCTCCAGATAGGGGTGACCCGGAGGTCAGGGTGAACCTGGGGGGCGGGTTCAGGGTTCAGGCCCCCTCTGACACCGGTCACACTATGGAACTGGGGGGGGGGGCAATGAGAGACGGTCATTTAAACTCTGTAGAGGAAGGTGTATGTCTTTAAAAAGTCCTCCATCGTTTTTGTGGCTTAGACATACCGTCCAGACTTTCTCCTCAGCCATCCTCCCTGCTCCTGATGACTGGACCTGTGGAACCACAGAAGACGGAAACATCTAGAACGTGAGCTTGTACTAATCAGGCACTTGACTCTCGTACCTGTTACCGCAAACGTTTGTTTAGGAGACGTGTACTCCTGCGCTGATCTCACAAACAAATGACCCTGAGGTCTCTCCACCACGATATGACTGGAGGCCTTCACCCTCCAACAACGGGCCTCCTCTTTCCCTGGAGCTCCCAGACTCACCCTGTGGCCGCCGCCTGCGCTCCCCAGGAGCCTGAGGGGGTGCCCGGGGAGATGGTGACCATGGGTGGGGGGGTGGAAGGAGGACGGTCGTCTGTGGACGGAGGTGTAGCCGGGGGCCGCCTGGTCCCGGAGCTGCCCGTCGTCGAGGTCCAGGAAGGGCCTGCGGTCGGGCACGTCGCCCCTGGGAGGGTGGGGCCGGCTCTCCCAGAAGAGCTCCGTCTGGATGTCTGTCAGCAGGTCCTCCTCCTCGACCCCTCCTTCTTCCGTCTGGGCGGGGCGGGGGGGAGGGGGGGCGGCGGTGCGGGGAGGGGCTGGGGGGGGAGCCTGTCTCTCGTGCTCCTCGACCTTCAGATCGTCAGGGTCACACCTCCCTGAGGGAGAGGGAGAGAGAGAGAGGGAGGGAGAGAGAGGGGGAGAGAGAGGGGGAGGGAGGGAGAGAGGGAGGGAGAGAGGGAGGGAGAGAAGGATGAGATGGAGAAAACGACTGTGTGTGGCTAAACGATGATTTGCGTCAAGCCTCAGTCCAGCACAAATTTGCCATGACCCAGAATTACAATCCTTTTAATTAACTAAAGGGTGTTTTGATCATGTGTTCAATACAGGCCTGAGACCCTACTGTACAGTCACCAGGTCTCATCCAGCCCTGTTCCTGGTCATGACCCACCTCCTCGGGGGTCAATAATCTCCACGCTGGCTGAACTTCTCTGACCCAGAACAGCGTTCTTTGGTTCCTTCAGGACCACGTTGAAGGTCTCGTGGTTCTCCTCCAGTCCGTCCTCCCTCAGGTAGATGTTCCACGTCTTCAGGCTGACTCCTGAATGCGCCACAGTGACAGAAGGGGCAGATCAGAGTCTGGACTGACTGGATACGAGAGTGTCGCTACGTTTACAGCTCGGGGAAGCGACCAGGAGAGGGAGAGATCTGAGACCTGGATCAAACTGGATCAGACTGGCTGTGCTGTGGGTGAAATCTCGGCCTGCTTTGGCAGAACCATCCTCCACCTGAAACAGAGATGGAGGTGAAAGGTCAATCTCTCAGGTCAGTCTACCTGGATAGCCATGTATATCAGTGTACCCCGATAACAATCATAATTGTATATCAGTGTTCCTGTATACCAGTGTACACCAGTCTATCTGTATACCTGTATGCCAATGTACCTGGATAGCGGTGTGTATCGGGGTACCTGGATAGCGGTGTGTATCGGGGTACCTGGATAGCGGTGTGTATCGGGGTACCTGGATAGCGACGTAGGCAGGGTCCAAGCTCCTGCCACTGCGCTGGATCTGGATCTGCAGGGTGCCGGCGCTCTCACACACACGGTAGCACGCCGCCGACAGCTCCACACGGGACCAGCTCAGCTCCAGTCTGGGGGGCAGGGTGAGGTGAGGGGGGAGAGTGGTGAGGCGAGGGGGAGAGTGGTGAGGTGAGGGGAGAGTGGTGAGGCGAGGGGGAGAGTGGTGAGGCGAGGGGAGAAGTGGTGAGGTGAGGGGAGAGTGGTGAGGTGAGGGGAGAGTGGTGAGGTGAGGGGAGAGTGATGAGGTGAGGGGAGAGTGGTGAGGGGAGAGTGGTGAGGTGAGGGGGGAGGGTGAGGTGAGGGGAGAGTGGTAAGGGGAGAGTGGTGAGGTGAGGGGCAGCATGGAGTGAGAGACGGCTTGGATTTTCCCCTCAAGGGAAATGGTTTCAACCTTGAGTTGTGGAGTCTTGAGGTGTGTGCGCTTGGATGTGTGTGTGCACGTGATTGCATGTGTGTGTGTACTTTCGTGTGCTTGTGTGGATGAGGGTGTTAAAGCAAACGCTCCAATCAAAAGAGGTTGAGTTTTACACGTCAGGCAGCATGGTGTTTCCAGCTGGGTCGGTCAGGCGGAACTCGAAGCTGTCTCCCGTCACGTCCACGTCCCCGGGGACCACATAGAGGACGGCACGCTGGTCCACGTCTCTCTGGGTGAAGCGTCCTTTGATGTAGCCTCCTAGGACACACGACGACAACAACGTGCCTCATTCTAGAACCCTCTTCCTCATGTATCAGAACCACGATTTGTCTAGGAAGGAAGTGGTGCGATGATCTGGTCAACTCTGGGGGGTTTTATCGAGCGAGTCCTCGTCCGCTGTGACATCACGGCAGCAGCTGCGGCGGGGAGAGAGGGGGTTAGCGTACCTGTGAGGGCGTTCTCCAGGTAGCCGAAGTGGGGAGGGCGGCTGATGACGTACTCCAGCTCCTGGGCGGGGCTGTCGGGGTCCGAGGCCTGCAGGTGTCGGGATGTGATGTAGATGCCCTGTCTGCTCCCCCCCCCTCCCAGGTTCTCCACCGTGCTGGGGGGCCGCTTGGTCGTCAGGCTTGGGGGGTTCCTGTCCACCTGCTCCACCTGCAGGTACCCAGGCGGTGGGACGGGCGGGTTCAGTTTGTGGATGTTTTTATACAAAGCAAAGAGAAAGATTCCCTCTAGTGGTTTGTCAGTGGAAGTGTGTCGTCACACAAGAGCGACGAGAAATCTCAATTGCGAATGCTTTAGATGAGTGTCACAGCAGGGTAAAACATAACAGGCAAAACGGTCCTTAGGAAAGACTATTTGAGATATTTTAGAATTTCATACTGATGTAGAAATGACGCTTACACATCCATGCTGTGATCCGTAATTGAGAGAGGTGCAATGACAAGAACCAGCCAGTAGAGGGCAGCAGCACTGCGTGTCCTGGTGGGATGCTGGTCAGTGGATTGTTCTAGATATGAGCACCCTCTTGCTTTTCAGCAGCAACAGGACAGCGGCCCATGACTTACAGATGTTGTTATGCTATATAGCCTACTAAGATGGAGTCATTGGGATTCAATACATTGTTTAAAATTGCATAACACAGATAACTAAAACATGTCTTAACTTTGACGTTATCTGAGCACTACGTTTGATTTAAGAGCATGTGGTATAAAAGATCAATTGAAGCCGGTACTCAACTTAATATAACCCTCTCAACCCTCTTAATGTCTTGCATATTCACATCCAATAACCCCTACTGCAGTTTATCGTGCACTAAATGCAGCAGTCTGCATTTGAAGAACCATTATTTATGATTGTTCGAATGCAGGACTCAACCCACGAAAAGCTGGTTGAGGGCAGCAGGCAGGCAAAGCACAGAACACAGCACAACTCCAGCCAGGTGACCGAGAGAGTGGGGCGAGAGAGGGGGGCAAGAGAGCGGGGCGAGAGAGCGGGACGAGAGAGGGGGACGAGAGAGGGGGACGAGAGAGGGGGACGAGAGAGGGGGACGAGAGAGAGCGGGGTGAGAGAGAACGTTTTCTGTCCGAACCACCTGACCTGCCCCTGCTTAACGTGTACACACACGCAGCACACACACACACACACACACAGGTTCTCCGTCCCCAACGCACACAGCACACGCACACACCCCTCTCAGAGGCCCGGGGCAGGCAGGGGCCGGCCAGGAGGTTAGCCGCCTGACCGCTCCAGACCCAGAATATCAGAGTGCGTGTGTGTGTGTGTGTGTGGGGCCAGGGGAATGGGACAGGGGACGGCACACACACACACGCACTCATCCACACGCACATTCCCACACGCACATTCCCTCTCTCTCTCTTTCTTTCGCAGTAATGCAAATTGTTTGGACTTGTAGTCTAATTTCATAGATGTACTATATCACTAAATACACCTCATACATTTGTGATGTCGAGGTTGTTTATAGGTTGGCACGATGCATCAGGCTTGGTTTGAAATGAGCACGTCCTCGCCCCCACAGACAGTCACGTCAGTAGGACTCACCTGTATGGTGAAGTCCGCAGGCTCCGTCCTCAGCTGCCCGTACTCCAGGTAACCCCGATTGGTGCCGTCGGAGGCCAGGAAGAGGAAGCGGTCGATCTGGGCGGTGCTCCCGGCGTCGTGCCGGTACGCCAGCTCGGCGCCGTCCACCTGGGCCTGGGTGAAGCGCAGGGGGCCGGGCGGGAGGGGGGACCCCCCCAGGAGCAGCCTGCCGTGACGAGGCAGCTGGGTGACGGTGTAGGTGAGCGTCACGGCGGGGGTGTCCGGGTCGGTGAGCTGGAGGTGGGCGGAGGTGATGGCGTGCGTGGCGCCCGCCGCCAGCAGGAGGCCGGCGTTGAGGCTGAGGGTGGGGGGGATGCGGTCGCCGTGCTCGACGGCGAAGTGTAAGGCGCCTCGCCGGGTGCTGTCGCCGTTGGTTACCACGAAACTGCGGTGGGAATTTTGGTCGAACGTGAAAAACAGTATTTTGTGTTGTTACATCGAATCATAACATCTCCACCGTACTTATTGTTTTCTCCTCGGTCAGTTTACCTCAGGAAAAAAACGAAAAGATTTAAGGCCCTTCTAATACAAGATGAAAAATCGATGTATAATATAATCCCTGCTTTTCCCCTTCAGCTACAATGAGTGAAGATCCAATTTGAATAGCGATAAATCACGCATAATGGCCCCTCTTGTTTTCAGGCTTAGTGAGTCTTGGTGTGAGTTCACCAGTCTGTCCACAGACCCCATGGTACTGTGACAAAGCCCTGGATCCGCATAAAGGATGAGAGTGTGTGTGTGAGTGTGTGTGTGTGTGTACAGATTTTATCCCCATGTTCAACCCTCTGCCAAGACAATCTGCTTCATACACAGACAGACCTGCCTGCAGCCCTGCAGCTGACAACTGCCCCAGGCACAACCAGCAACGACAAACAACACACCAGTCACCACACACACACACACACACACACACACACGCACGCACAGGTCCCCCTTTCTCCAAACCGGTGTAACATCTGGCCCCATGTTTGCTGGGTAATTGTGCCCAGGGATGCCACTCTGAACACGCCACTCTGGCCGCCATGGCAACCCGTGCCAGCCGCCGTTATCATTCTCCTAATAATGCCCATTCATCATCCGCTGTCACGGCAACGAGGACGGTGAGAGCTGGAGACGGGAGGAGGAAGCGCGTGGGTTGAAAACACCTTCTGCCCGCTCGGGCTGAGCCAGGCGGCAGCAGCTGACACACAGGTGTGTGTTCAGGTGCCGGGCCCAGCCGAGGGGACGCCGCCTGCCACCCCGGCCTTCCCAACGGGACACACACACACACACACACGAGCCTCCATCCAGGCGTGCACACTGACTCACATCAACTCTTGTCTCTTTCTCTCTCTCTCACACACACAGACCGGTATGGTCTGTTTGAAGGCGTGCGGCTCTCGTATGCATGCTGTAGTGGACAGGCTTTACCTCTTCTTATAAACACAGAAGCTACACACTTAAACACTTAAACTCCCCATCTCTACCATGGCTGGCTGGCTGGCAGACTGCTGGCTGGCTGGCTAACTGGCTAGCTGCTGGCAGGCAGCTAGCTGGTTGGCTGGCTGGCTGGCTGGCTGACTGGCAAGCTGCTAGCTGGCTTGGCTGCAGAAAGGCAGCTGGCTCCCAGCTGACCCTGAGGTGAAAGCTAGCCAGGCCTCTGGGTGACAGACCCAGGCCCTCACACAGGACAGGTCAGCCCCGCATCTCCATCCAGCTCATTTCACCCAAACATGCAGCCAAATTGGCTGGAGAAGCACATAAACACAGTGTACTGTAACAGGAAATAAAACCTGTCTGTTTCTCTTCTGGCCCAGAAGACACATGCAGTGATACAGAATACCTTTAGTCCAGGGCCAGAGATAGATCACTTGTCTACAGCAGATGAAGTTAGAGTCACCTGCTCATGCTCCTTAATGTTGTTTTGTCGCTTTGGATGAAAACGCTCAATGAAATGATTTATGAGGGGGGGGGGAGGGTTGTAAAAGAGTGCACTTAAATCAAGTTTAAATGTGTTAAATGAGAACTTAACAATACATTTTCTCATTCAAATTTCCATTATATTTGAACATATTTTTCTAAACAAGTGGAAGTAAAATGTACTAATTTTAAATAATCTACAGTACTCATTGACAATTGTAATATATGTAAGAATGTTTGTACTTAGACATTGTACTTTAGTTAGTAAGTAATTCATGAATAAAAAGTTTGGTTCGTAAAAGACATTCGACATGTATACTATTTTAAACTTTTCTACAAAACCTACATGTAAGTAAGACAGTTTGCTTGCTGTGAGCGGCGTACCTGAAGGAGTCGGCGGGCGCCGAGTGGCTGTTGTCGTGGGTGTAGCACACGCGCTGCGCTGCCACGTCCAGCTGGGTGAAGCTGCTCAGGGCCAGGCCCGGACGCTGCACCCCGTGCACCAGGCCGTGTGTGGGCGGAGCCAGCACCGTGTACAACAGCTCCTCCGGTCTCCCAGCCCCGTCATTGGCCAGCAGGATGTCTGTGGTCAAGACCACCCTGTCGCCCTCCATCAGGGTCACGGGCTTGGTGACCAGCACCAGGTCACCTGGAACCACGGAGACAAGCCTGAGGTTAGATATCTATCATTTGTCATTTGATGTGTTTGTTAATCCGGGAGAGGTAATGTTAGGTTGTATTGTTGAGTAGAGAGACCCATGAAAGCATCTGTGTTCATCCTACAAGACAACTCTTGACTACAAGATTCAGAAAACACAGGGCTGTTAACTTGCTGTTGCTGTTCCAGAATATATATCTCCACAATATGTGTAGCCAGACTGCAGTTTTTAAAGTATGGTAGCTTTGGAACTTGTACTACACACTACTGTAGTAAGCATTGTAAAATGAAGACAGAAGAACAGAAAGTCTTTAGTGACCAGATGTGACTCACTGACACAAGACTGCTTCATGGAGTCACTCCGTGATGAGAGAACTGTTCAAAACAACCACAAGCCCGAGCACAAACCCACTGAAACCCAAAAGAAACGTTCAAAATAAGTTTGTTTTGTTTTCGACGGCAGGGCCGTCCACGAGGGGGACTGGGGGAGGACTGGGGGAGGGCTGGGGGAGGGCTGGGGGAGGGCTGGGGGAGGACTGGGGGAGGACTGGGGGCAGGGAGGTGTCGCCTGCCACACAGCTGTTCCTTCCTAATTCCTTTAATTATTCACCTTCCGAGTGGCTCCTCTTCCTCCACGCCCCGGCGCCCGGGCGCTTCTCACCTCCACGCCTCCAGGATCACAGGGCCTGGAGCCAGGAGAAGGCCCTCGCGACGCCCCCTCCCCCCCCCCCCCCCCCCCGCCCTCACCCCGTACCTCCACGCCCCCTCCCACCTCTCACAGCATGCTCGCTCAACTGGCAACGCTAGCCTGGCTATAGGGAAAGTGGGGCTGCTCAATTATACATGGCCACTAGACCCCATGGCTTGAGAAAGTTTGGGCTACCGCGGTGCGTGCAGGAAGGCACCGAGGCACACGGAACGGCTGCCATATGTCACCTGGGTGTGCTCTGGTGTTTCTGGAAAAGGCCTGGGGACTGGCTGCAGAAATGATAGCGCATGTGCATAGTCTACCACTAATGCTAACAATCTGTTATGTTCCAGAAATACCCTTTATTCATTCCTTGATTTGAGTTTTGACCTGGCGAGAATCCGTTTAGCGTCTTCGGACAGTAGGTGTTAAATGCTTGATGCAGTTCAAATGCTAGGCTGTGGGCATATGAGATGCTCTCTCTCTGTGTTCCTGATGCAGTAGCGGGTTGGGAGTGATCGCCCGTGTTGACGTGGCGGTCCTCACCCCTCTGCACCGTGCGTATGGAGATGAAGAAGCTCTGCTGAGGAGACTCGTGGTCCAGGTCGCTGAGGACGAAGCGGAAGCTGTCGTGACCTTTGAACCCGGCGCTGGTGGCGTGCGTGTACCACAGGCGGTTCAGCTCCACGTCGTCCTGGGTGAAGTTCTGACCCGGACCCAGATCAGTCCAACCAGCCTTCTGTCTGAGGCAAGCAACCGGAACGCACACACACACACATTTAATAACATCACTGACAGTCATTCAGTTCATCACGTCATCCCTGCTACACCAACCTTCAGCTGCAGCTTGCCAAACCTGGGGCTGGCGTTGAGGAGGAACAACACCTGGCTGGAGGGGGTGTCCAGGTCTTCAGCCTCCAGGACCACGCTGGAGATGACCCTCTGCTCCATCCAGCCTACCTCCAGACCTGCGTTCCTGGACACACACACACACACACACAAGTGGAAGTTAAAGGGCTTCCTTCTAGTCAGATACATGTGGTTGAGGAGAAAGTCCTGGAGGCTGCACTTTAAGATCTGACATCTGCTCTACACGTAATGTAATACTGTGTTGAGATATTAGTATTGTTGCACCGTGCCTGGTAGCTGAGATGCGGTTACGTCGTTCCTTAACACCAACCACATATACCTTTAAAAAATCCTGGCAAATTCGCCTAAACCCCCTAAACAAGGCATACCCAAAGTCAATTGAAAGCTGTGCGGAGGGAGGGGGGGGGGGGGTTACGGCCGTGGAATGCTAAGAAGTTAGGACTATGCACTTCTGATCCATGGTTTCCACTTTCTGCACCGTATGCACTATTTACACGTCGCTGTGAACGAACGCGAAAAGGACTCGAATGAAATGCGATGTTCTCCGAGATGTGTGGTTTGGGAGGACATGGAGGAAGGCCTCAGAGGCTCCTGCACACGCTCAGATGAGCCCCAGATAACAGCCACCACATCTGCTCTCACGTGGGGAGGGGGGGGGAAGGAGGAGGAGGGGGGGGGAGGAGCGGGGGGGGACAGGCAGGAGAGAGCCGTCAGCTCCCTCCACGAGGAGAGCGCAAACAAGGAAGCAGACAGCTGCCAAGAAGACGCGTTACTTCTGCCTTGGTGACCCGAACAGGGCGACTGAACCCGCTGCCAACGCAGTGACTCCAAAAAAACAAAACAACAACTCCTGATCTGAGGCGAAAAAGAGGGAAAAATTGAATAAATCAACGGTCAAAAGAACGCACGTACAACGAGAACGTAGTCAAGGATGTAACTTTCATTCCCAGGCGCTCGTTTCGAACGGGGTGGAGTCGCGAGCATATAACAACATCCACCCCCCCCTGCCTCCCCCTCCTCCCCTCCCCCCCTCCTCCCCTCCCCCGGCCACATGTGCACGCACAGGTTGCCCTCCCTCCCTCACCACCCCTCACCCATCCATCTCCTCGTCCCTCTGTCCCTCACTGTCCTACTCCCCCCCACCCCCTCCCCTCATCCATGTGTCTGCCTCTGTGGCTCCCAGGTTTTCCTCCCAGGGCATCCTGCCCCTCCCCCCCCCCCCCCCTCACTTCAGCAGCCGGGGCGGCTCGTCGTTGGCCGGCAGGACGAGGACCCGCGCTGTCCCCTGGACTGTGTGAGCTCCATCTGTCAGCCGCACCGTGAAGCCGTCCTTCAGGGTCTCCGTGTCGTCATGCATGTACACGATCTTCATCCCTGCCGAGAGAGAGGGGGGAGAGGGAGGGAGAGAGGGAGAGGGAGGTCGGGGTACAGGAGGGGAAGAGTCATAGAGAGGGGATACTGGTGAACGGGAGGACAGGTTCTGCTTGATGACGTCACCGTACACGTTTCGTTGGGCCAGCCTTTACGAAACACATTCAACAGAAGTGGCTACCTTTGAGCATGACATTTGATTTGACATGTTAAACAAGGACCGTCTCTCCATACACGGTCAACACGGTTTTCTCCTCTCCGCTGTTGTTCTGAGTGAAGCAAGGTCACGCGGCTCACAGCAAACAGACTCTGTGCTGAAGCCTGGGCCAGCGGTGTTTCCGCGGGTCTGACATGTGCTGCTCATCAGGGAGAAGGCCGTCCTAGAGACGGGCCTCATCTTCCCTGATTGTGGGACTGCAGACATCCGGACATGTGCTCAGCTCTGTGTCTATGAGCAGTGTACTGTAATTTGCAATGTGCCCAGTGACTGAGAGGTAATTGTGTAGGGGGAGAGAGAGATGGGGAGAGAGGGAGGGAGAAGAGAGGGAGAGGAGAGAGAGGGGAGAGCGAGGGAGAGAGGGAGAGGTGGAGAGAGAGGGAGGGAGAAGAGAGAGAGAGAGGGGAGAGAGGGGGAGAGAGAGAGGGAGAGAGAGAGGGAGAGAGAGGGAGAGAGAGGGGGAGAGAAAGGGGGAGCAGTTGGAAGGACTTTCTGCCGAGGAGGCTGCATCACCACAGGGGCCCAGCGACCTCTGTTTCCAACATCTGTTCAGTAGGGGCCGGACCCAGCCACGACAACCACCGCCAGACCTCTGGAAGGCACAGCCCAGGCAGGGTGTGTGTGTGTGTGTGAGTGAGTGAGAGTGTTTATGCACGTGTGTGCGCTGCGCGCGTTCGTACGCGTGTGCGTGCAGTGACAGAGGGCACATTGGCTTAATGGGATACTATGTCTGCATCCCTCCACGTACCCCAGTGATTTACTGGATTCTCCACCCCCACATCCACCCACCCACAAGCGACCGTCTCACCTTGCTTCAGCTCCTGCATGGTGAAGGAGGTGACGGGCAGGCTCTGCCGGAGGAGCCTGGAGCCCATGTCCTCGTAGCGGCTGGCGTCCAGGCCGTAGATGGCGTTGAGCAGCGTGCCGTGGCCCGGGGGGACCACCACCGTGAAGGTCAACGTGTCCTCGGGCGAGTCGAGGTCGAACGCGTTCAGAAGGGCCGGACTCAGATCCCTCATCCCGCCTTCCTTCACCTGCTCGGGGGACAGGCGGGAGAGAGGAGGGGTGAGGAGAGGAGGCAGGAGACGAGAAGAGATTTACGTTTCACTTAACGTTTACAAAAATGTAAAGGTTTACAGATAAGCTGAAGAAAGAGCGCTGCTAATGTTTAACTTTACCTTTACAAAAACGTAAAGGTTTACAAAAACTTAAAGAATTCATGATGAAAATGTTTCATCAGAGACTCATCAGAACCAGACCTCCTATTGGCCCAAGACAACTCAATGCCAAATGTTCCACGTGAGATCCAGGAAGTGAACTCACGGTGAAGTTACCAAGCACCAAGGAGGGGCTCTCGTCATTGGTGGGGTGGATGATGATGTAGAAGGGGACGGGGCTTGACCTGTGCACGCCGTCGCTCACACTGAGGCTGAACTGGTCGGCCGTAGGCTCCACCCCCCGGTGCTCTGATTGGACGTAGTTGATGTGGCCGGAGGTCAGGTGGACCAGGCTGAAAGAGGCTGGACCAATACAGACGCAGCAGATCAACCAACGAGATATTCGACATGATATATGTTCAAATGGAACTCTGCAACCCTAGTATCTCATCAAGTCATTCGTTTTTCAGAAGGTATTTTTAATTGGGCTATCATCCCAAAACAAGCTGACTTTAAGATGGCGACCGCTGACGGCATGCAGAGAGGAGGCGCTCTTACCCACTCTGGTGCCCGCGTTGCTCTTCTCAAAGCCAGGCGAGGGCAAGGTGTTCTCCAGGTAACCTCGCAGCGGCTGTGTCTCCAGGTGGAAGACCAGCTGCTGTGGGTCCGAGTCGGGGTCCGTGGCCCCCAGGAAGCCCCCGCACAGACAGGCCGACGAGCCCTCGTCCACCGCAAACACATCGCCTGGAGACACACGGAGGTTGTGGGAGAAGGTGTTGGGCCAAGCTGGAGAGCAAGGAGATGTGACTGAGTGCTGAGGAGACGTGTTTGTGTGTGTGTCCCTCGGAGAAGCTGGTCGTTTTAACAGTACTTTGGACTTTAAAAGGTACCAACTGACTACAGTCGCACGGCAAATTGTTCCTGTTGGGCGTTGGGGTCCATACATCCATCATCCATCCATCATGCATCGTCCATCATCCATCATCCATCCAGCGTTCTGTCTTCTAAATCCCAGATCATCCCTTCATTCTCTACCTCCCCTGCAGCCATTTCACGCCACCCCTCCCTGTTCTCCCTCGTCCGTGTGCCACCTCTCTCCCCCCATCCCTCCCCCCCCCCTCTCCCGGCTCCTGGCCAGTGTTCTGCCACCTGGGTGCTGATGAAGCCATCATGCCCGCGCGCGCTGGCATCTGTGCCCATTTACAGCACTGATAAATAATGAATGGCGAATGGGTACTGGTGGGATGGCTTGGATCACTGTGTGTGTATTCAAGGTTGGGGGGGGTAGGAGAGGTAAGGGGGGTAAAGTTAATGACCAACAGTCTGGGATGTAGGTGATAAAACTATCATCCACTCCCCGAAACCTGAAAGAGAAGGCGCCGGAATCTCCGTGTCTCTCCCAGGCTAATGCTCTTACCCCTGCGTTTCCTGTCTTTATTCAATACAAATTAATTAGGCGACTACATCTCCCTCCCGTAAACTTTCCCCATACTGGGCTGCCACTGCTATGCATCGATCCCCCCCCACCCAACACACACACACTCTTTTCTTGTTTGGGATTAGAGAATTAGCTGATCATGGTCGGGACGGGGCGGAGACGGCTAATCCTAGCAGCGAGCGGGGCGCGGGGGGGAGGGGGGGTAGAGGTAGGAGGGCTCCTTGGACTTGTCTGTCTTTTGTCAGTGGAGGGATGCGCTTGTGGCTATTGTTTGCCTGCATTGTCCGTTGTGTGTGTGTGTGTGTGTGTGGGGGGGGGATTGGGAGAGGGGGGGGGATTGGGAGAGGGGGGGGATTCACTCCAGGGGAGTGACGCCCCCCCCCGTCCCCCGTCTCCGCTAGCCTCTCCTGCCCTCGCCCGCCAGTAATCCCAGTAATCCCAACCAGCTGTGTGCCCTCTGCAGCACCAGCCCCCACACAAACACCGCACACAATGGTAGTCCAGGTTCTTCCCAGGCAGGGATTTCACTTAAATGCCCCAACAATCGTAACCCCCCCCCCCCCCCCCCATGTCACTTCCTCTAATCAACACACATCATTGTGCATGAAGGAAGAACAATGATCCCAGAACATGGTCCTCAATTGTATTCTCACACGCATCCTTCCCACTCTTCCCTAACTGCGGATGTGTACACACACACACACACTGCACACACACACATATACACCCACACACGTGCACAGCAAACTCACACACAAGCTCGCATACACGTGCACACACTCACCTACGCATGCAAACGCACACAACACACATCCTCCATCCCCTCCCTAACGAATCATCTTAGCCCTCTCCTTCTGTCCCAGCGGTCACTGTTCTCCATTGATAACCGCACGGTCGCCTCTCACACGCACGGCTTTACCCTCCAATCCCTTCTTCTGGCTCAGCCTCCGGAACGTTCCGATCCTTCCCCAAGAACGGGTCTGTGGGAAAAGACGTGTGTGTGTGTGGGGAGGGGAGGGTCATGTCTGTGTGTGTGTGTGTGTGTGTGCATTTATGTGTTCATGCACGTGTGCATGGGTGTGTGTGCGGGTCGCACGTGTTTGCGTGGTGAGTGTGTGTACGTGACTGATGGAGCTGCTCTCCTGAACGTGACGCCTCCACCACCTTTCCCAGCAGCACGGGGAGAGTCAAAGCTGGGGTCAGGGGAGTTAGGACTGGAGGTCGTGGGGAGAGGGTCATTAGTGTGGAGGGAAACAGCCAGACAACATCCCAATGTTGACAGGGACATGAAGGAGGTACTGTGGCGGCTTAGTCCAACCACACTATCCCCCACAGGGTCCCACAGCATGAACAAATCCAGACTTCTACATCGTGTATTTTGCTTTCCTTCATTCAAAACCACCACTTCTTCTTGGCGGTTGGATAGTGAAGGGTGACTTCTAAGTCTAAGTTATCACCTCATCTTGTAAGTCATACTTTCCATTGACTAGTATGGCTGCCTTTCCTGAGTCCGATTCCAAAGGAGCACGTCTTACCCAGGACGATGGCTGGCGGTTTGTTGTTGACAGGGAGCACGGTCACGTTGAGGTCGTAAACAGGAAGTGTCCCATGTAGCGGAACAGGTGGGGGTGGGGCATCGCCATGGCAGCAGCTGTGCGTTCCTCCCGCCTCTCCGTCGGACACGATGAGAGTCACGGAGTCGGAAACGGGATCGGGTCCAATCTCACCTCCTACAGCAGGCAGGGGTAGCAAATCAGAGGTGTCGTAGGGGTGAAAACAATGCTAATTTTGAAACCACAGTTAGATTTCACTTCAAACATCACATTGGGTTATCTTAACATTGCCGTTATCATAATGCTAGGGTAACATGGTAAAAAATATGGTTTTCCTTATGAACAGATCATTTTCAATCAGAAAATGTTGATCTCAAACAGATCATTTATCAGTGGACCTCTATTTTACTCAAACTACATTTCTGCTCAGTGTCGTAGCTCAGAAGTGGAGCATTTGCCTGCATCTCAAAAGTTCCCATGTTCAAATCCCCCGTACGTCTCTGTGAAAATGAATCCATTATTACACCCTTTCACATCGGAAGTCCTCCAGTTCCACGGCCCCAGCTCCAGGCCTCACCGGTGTGAAGGTAGAAGATCAGGCCCTGGATGACGTCCTGCTGGGAGAACTTATCCACGCTGACCCCTGCTCTCTGGAGCTCCCCTCGGCCGGGGGTCCGGGCCAGCATGTACGTGAGCCTGGCGTCGTCGCTGTCAGCGTCCGTGGCGGACAGGTAGTCGGCCGTCACCTGCACACGGCCCCCCTCCTCACAGGCCAGAGCCCCGCGGAGCTCTGGGCCAAGCTGGGGGGGCTCGTCGTTGATCGGTAGAATCTGTCAAAGTGTCGTGTGGTCGACATGCGCAAACGTGAGATTGACCAAGCTCAACAGATGGATCACCTGGATGTTGTGCACAAAGTCAAATGTGACGTCTTTGAGGATTTGTTGTGAGGAAAGCCTTCTGGGTAATGGAGTTTCCACAGCAGGTCTGTCAGGTTTGGGAGACCACTCACCTGCACTGGTAGGACTACATCAGCAGAGTTGACTCCATCAGTGACTGTCAGCCCAACAGTGTCCTCCACTGTCTCTGAGTCATCATGGATGTATCTAGAAGCACATGGGAATCATCAGTGTGAGATGATGTATTTGAGAAAGCAACCCCTGCTCTTTAAACCACCATGGTGGTAAACTTGCATGTGTGTGTGTGTCTAAGTGTGTGTATGAGTGTACGTGTGTGTGTGTGTGTGTGTGTGTCCCACCTGACCCTCAGCCCTCGCAGATCCTGGAGGGTGAAGGAATCACCCAGGTGGAGAACGCGTCCCTGCAGCTCCACCCTGCCGTGGAGGGGGGCTCTGCGCACCCCGACCCTCAGCCCCCCCTCCACACTGTCCCTGTCCCTCGCCAACAGGTGCTCCTCCGTCAGGAAGGAGCCCCCGCCCTCCTCCACCCTCAGCAGGTTAGTGAACGCCTGGAGGAGATGGACGTGAGAAGGAGCTGGAGGAGAACATTTGCATCCGTTCCTCTCGCTTCAAGCTTCGAAAGCTAGCGTGAAACGGCCGACTACACACAGTCTTTCCCCATCGCAACATCAGTTTGAAAAACAACCAAACGGAACTCATAAAGCGCGGCCCAAAACAGTTCCCCAGATGGAACCGAGGCCCAGGTGAACCCTGACCTCAGGCGCCAGGTTGTCCACGGGCGTGACGGTGATGTTGAAGACCAGGCCTGCCACGGTGCCTCCGTGATGGTCGCTCACGGAGAAGACGAACTGGACGGAGAGAGGCTCGGGCCCGATGTCTTCTATCGGGGGCATGTAGGCTACCTTCATGTGGTTCACGGCGTGCTGGAAACAGTGACAAGCTCTGAATGCTGAGTGAAGAGAGATGGGTGGCATATGCCAACTATGTCCCCCTAAGAGACCATTTTTTGGCCAGAATTCTCCCTGAACTCCAATCTGGGTAGAATTATGCTAATGCTTGAGGCATAATTACGAAAGCATATGAGCTGATATGTTATGAATTATTACAGTCTTATTAGAGTGACAATGAGATACTAGAGAGAGTTATAATTGGAATCTGACATCACATTGGACACATTATACTGTACTTGGTCTACAAAAGTCTTTATAACCTTTAAACAAAATGTCTTCGTAATGGTGTGGATATTTTTGTCGACTCAAAAGCTACATTTGGCAGAATGAGAAGGACATGTACAGTACAATCACAACCCCTTGACGTACCTGTGTAAAGGACTTCAACACAGGCACAATATTGTCTTTCTTCATGGAGTTGGTGCTGTCTGTGTAGAAAAGTCTGCCTGCGTCTTGGAGCCTGCAACAAACACAGCATTTGATCTCATCAACTTCCAAAAGCAGGCTGGGCTGCAATAATAACAGTAACATGAATTATTTATCTAGCACCTTTCTCGTGCCCAAGGAGGATTCATAAAGATATATTATTTAATAATACACATATAGATAAGAATAAGAATTTAAAAAATAATAGAGATATGAGCGAGACGCTCGCATTGCCTGGACCTCCACACTGCCCTCACACATCCTTCTGAGGAGACTGAGCCAGTGAGGAGAGCCTTACCCCTGTCTCACGGGACTGAAGCAGGGTCAGGTGAGGAGAGCCTTACCCATGTCTCACAGGGACTGAAGCAGGGTCAGGTGAGGAGAGCCTTACCCATGTCTCATGGGACTGAAGCAGGGCCGGGTGAGGAGAGCCTTACCCATGTCTCACGGGACTGAAGCAGGACCAGGTGAGGAGAGCCTTACCCATGTCTCATGGGACTGAAGCAGGGCCGGGTGATGAAGAAGGAGAGGTCGGTGTCTGGGCTCTCCGTGTCTGTGAAGTGGAGGTGGGCCGGGGTGAGGTACGCTACGTGGGTCTCTGGAACCGTGAGGGAGCGGACGCTGCCGGGCGTCTCTGCGGGGAGCTGGTCCTTCACCGGGAACACGTGGACCACCACGGTCTGGAATGGGACAGGAAGTGAGGATGTCACAACAGGAAGTGGACAGTGGGCCATACACAGGGATTTCGTTGGAGCCAATCCCCAACAAATGGCTTTACGCTGAAGTCACATTTCAACCAATTATATTGCAAAGCCCAATAGAGATTAGTGTGAGAATATGGAACCAATTGGCTTTTCTTATGTGACTTTAAAGAATACATAAAATAGGATGCTATTTTGTCTTGTCCGTTGCCATACTCACATGTCTGTGGGAGAGGTTGGGGGGCTGGTGGCCGTCAGAGAGGGTGAAGTCGAACGAGTCCTCAAACATCTCGTCTCCCGAGTGTCTGTAGTAGATCACTCCCTGGAACAGATCCTTCTGGAGGAAGCTCTGCACAGGAACGCCTGCAGGACACATCAGCACTGACCCTTACACCATGTCATAGGTTAAAGGTCACGCAGGTCACACAGGTCACATTGCTTCTTGGTGGGATTCGAGTTTCATTAAGCAGAGCTTTATGGCCTCCAAACTAACGCTAAAACAACACAACTTTGTGTGGAGTTAGGTGAACAAAAAGTCCGCTTGGTCCTAAAGTTCACCTCAGGCGCTTGTAAAACTTTTGTTCAGGGGGAAAATCATAAAAGGCACTTTGACATGTCCTCTTGTACCTGGCTTCAGTGGGCTGACCTTCCTCACCATCTCCCCAGCCCGCGGGAAGGTCACCAGCTGATACAGGATGTAGTCATCGCTGGAGTCCAAGTCCGAGGCCAACAGCATGTACTCCTCCACCCGCACGGCCCCTCCCTCCTGGACCTCGAAGGCCACGTTGTTGATGAGGAAGGGCGGCGTGTCGTCTTTGGGCAGGACGTTGATGGGGAACTTGTGGCGGATGCTGTGGCGCCCGTCGCTGATGCGGAAGATGATGTGGTCGCGGGTGGTGTCGCTGTCCGAGTGGTGGTACACCACGACCCCGTCGCGCAGGTCGCGCACTCGGAACATGAAGCCCTTTCCTCCTGGCGGGACAGGGAGAGAAGAGGTTGCTTCTCCGAGGGGATGGGCGTAGCTCAGGGGTGGGGAATTGGACTGTAGTGGAGATCAAGAGGTGGGAGGTTCAAATCCTCCCTCAGTATGTCAGAGGATAAAAGTGTCAACAACAAAAAAAGGAAAACATTGTTACCAGTTAAATCTGCTAGGTGTCTTTCTCTGTCATGTGTAGTAAGATTGCCCTGAACTAGGCTTGACCTTCTCCGCTTGATGAGATCATTCATCACTTCAGCTTAGGAAGACTAACAACACAGAACACTGGAAAATTAGCCAAAGGAATACTAACATGTGTTATATCAAGTGGACGTCCCATTCCAGCCAATTCTGTTATATCCCCCCATTCGGGGACACATTTTACACATACGCTGTTCTTCGTTGGACACATATTGTGGCTTGGAAATAACAAGTATCTCTTAGCGCCTAAAGGCACCATGCGCTGGCTCGCGTAGCTCCCCGTCGCTGAAAACAGCGACGGGGAAAATGGCGTCCTTCCCAGGGCTAGCGTGCCGCGGCAGGCCGGCGCCAGGATGGGCGGATCTCGCTTGCCAGGGAGACAGAAGGGCAAGGTCACCAGACAGATTGAGTGATGAATGGTCACGCTTGGAACCTCATTAGCAACTTTACCAAGGGGAAACAGCTACAAGTCCGGCGGAGAAACAACTTGGTAATTGGGCCCAAAGGTGGCAGTGGGCAACAGGCCCAAAAACAGAATCCACTGGTTCCCAACTTAGGGGGACAGTGTGTTTGTGAGTGAGTGTGTGTGTGTGTGTGTGTGTGTGGGTATGTGTGTGTGTGTGTTTGTGGAGGGACAGGCAGCCATCCATTTGGCTGAAGGCGTTGGACCAGGCCTACGGTGACTGTCCCAAGCGTCCACGTCACCGAGTCGGAGGTCAAGGGTCAACAATTCCCTGCGCCAACTGAGTCTCCCTAAGAGACCATGTGTTTGTGGGCCAGAAATCTCCCTGAACTAAATCAATCTGGGTGGAAATTAACAAATTCCTACTGTATAGCAGAGAGGAAGCCAAACTTTTGGTGCTGATTATTGCCTTGTATTAAATGAGGTGTCAATCTAAGACTGGAAAAGCGATAAACGGGACATTAATAAAATAGTACTTTATTTTGTTTAGCACTTCTAAATAAGAGAGAATGGGAATGAGAGAGGGTTATTTTGGCCAATGATGTGGTATATTATCCCAACAGTATTTTCACTGTAGTGCAACAACCGAGCCTATTCACTTCACAAATTAATCCACTCAACATTCTACCCAGTCGTGTTATCGGTCCCTTTAAATCTAGTCTCAACACAGAAACTATTCACCTAGAACTCCTTCTTTTGCTCTGTCTGAAGCAGTCTCGTAAAGGTCAACTCCCTCACCTGAGAAACCCTACATGCATTCAAATGATGCTCATTCTTTCCTCCTTTCTCTCTCTCCCCCTACCTCCCTCCCCCCCCCCCCCTTCTTCCCATCTCCCTTTCTCTCTCTCGGCAGTGCCCTCTCCACAGAGACCTGGCTGTAAACAACCAGGAAAGAAAAAAAACAGGACCCTGTTTGGGGACGGCGCATCTGCTCCTTGTGCACGGCGGCATGAAATGGCATAAGTCTCCCCAATCTGCTCCACTCAGGGCCAGTGCAAACAAAGCCCCCCCCCCCTCGCCCCCCCCCCCCGTGCGCTGGAGTGGAAGGACAGACGCAGACGAGCCCCACAGACGGCTCTGTGGTAGCGAGGGCCCCCCGGCCAAGTGGCCCCCGTCCCCATTTTACACCTGATTAGGAAACACATGCAGGGCCACCCTCACATATGCTCGGCGAGCCGGCCGCGCGCCCCGACGGCCGGCCGCCACGCGGAGGGACGGGCCTGGGAGAGAGGCCTGACCCTCGCAGGGAATCCTCAGGGTGGTATCCTAGATACCAGCGTGGAGAGGCGCAGGAGGGTCGCGGAGAGCACGAATCCTAAAGTGTCTCTAAATGCTCTTTGATACAGGAGCACATTAGCCAATGAGGAGCATCTCTGGTGGGGGTTTCTTTGGTTCAGGCAATAGCGCTGGTGTCAACTGACTGGTACTCTGGGGGGATGGTCTGGCTATTGTCCTTGTTTCAGTGACTACCAGAGAAAATTTGATTGAATCATAAAAATTGTGGATCAACTAGCAATGGATTTTAAATCAGGTATAACAGCAGCGGGATTAAATCATTAAAGAGATTTGGAATCTATTTACAACTCTTTTGAGCAAGAACAGGGAAAAAAACGAGGCAGGGGAACAGCCTGGAGACTGCTGCCGTGCGGCGTGAGCTCTGACCCTCACCTCTGACCTCTGACCCTGACCTCTGACCCTCACCTCTGACGCTGACCTCTGACCCTGACCTCTGACCCTCACCTCTGACGCTGAGGCGTCCGTGCAGGGGTCCATCCACAGCCACCAGGTACACCGCCTCAAGGTTGTCATTGTCCACGATCTGGAAATCCTCCCACGTGATTGGACGAGACTGACCCTCCAAGAGATCAAGCCCTGAATTGACGCACAGATTTTTTTTTGTCGTCAGCAATAGTTTACAAAACAAATGTCAAGCCTAAAATTAAAATATTTTTTTAAGTGACTATTAATAGTAATGCTGCAAAATGAATACATTGTTACTATTGTATATTTTACAGCTGTTAAATTGGCACATTTTGGATAGAAAAAAATCATTTGAAATGTGAGAAGTGATAAGATTAGTACAGAGAACATTGATAGGATCAGGGTGATGACAGTGAACAGCTTCATTCTGACAGAGTACCCATGTTCCAGGAGACTCGCGGTGCGTTGGTCTCTGCTACTCTGATGGAGAAGTGAACCACAATAGGTGGGCTGGCCACGAAGGATCCGTCTATTGCCTGGAACTCAACCTGGAGCACACACAGTCGTATTTCAGTCACAGGTATATATATTTTTTTAATTATCTATATTGCGTATAAAACCCTGATCCCTTTCAACTCAACTCAAGTCTACTGACTTCCTCCGAAAGGTGACCTTTGAACCCTCCTACCTCGTAGTTCCTGCGGGCGGCGTGGCTGCTGTTTGGCGGCTGGTAGGCCACCCTCATCTCATGGAGGTCCTGCCAGGTGAAGGAGCTGCTGGGCTTGGTGTGGTCGTCCAGGTGGGTGAGGTAGCCCTCGGCGGGGGGCGAGGTCACGTTGAAGACCAGCCGCTCCTGGGGGGTCTCGTGGTCGCTGGCGTCCAGGGCGGCGGTGGTGAGCGGGGTGAGGATGAACTGGTCCACCTCCAGGATGAAGGAGGCCATGAAGGCGGGCTGGGGGGGCTGGTTCTGCATGGCGCCGTGGATGAGCACGGGCAGCCACACGCTCTCCATCTGGGGGGGGGGGGGGGAAAGGGGTTGGTGGGGGGGAAAGGGGTTGGGGGTTGGAGGTGGGGGGGTATGCCCATTTAAACATGCTACTGTACATAACAGAACTACCGCTGAACAAGAATAACTTTGAGGCCGGTGCATCGTCTTATCCTTTGATTTGTTTCTAGTAACACGCTGATGACTGTAAGGCCGTGGATGACAACATGGGTTCAGTACCTCCAGCAGGGCCCTGGAGGTCTGGTCCCGCAGCTCCACCCTGAGAGGGATGTAGTCGATCTCTGGGGAGGGAGGACTGAGGTGCTGGTACTTCAGACCAGAGGTCAGAAACTCCGCACAGTCTGCCTTGAGGAAGCTCACCTCCTTGGTGCCATGGAGACAGGGCTTGTTCCCTGGGCAGGGGACGACAGTTTGTCTGCCTAGCCGGAGGAAGGGGAGGGAAATGAAAGGAGGAGGATGAATGGGAGATAGAGAGGGGAGCGAGGGTAATAGTAGTCGTCAAAGTTCGAAGTTAGCAGTCAACAATGTTGATGGATGCCAAACGAACATTCATTTTATCTACCTTTTCTCTGCGCTGAGTCATGCTGCTGTAGTCCAGATGCATGCTGGGAATGTGAGTCTTCCTCAGTCACCAGCTGGCCGAGCGAGGGTGCGCTGGTCTCGGAGGTCATCAGCCTGACGGTACAGGCCACGTCGGGCCGACTGCGGATGGTCAGAACCGAGCCGTCGATGGCGTTGGACAGGCCGTAGAACAGGGGAACCACCAGAGGTGTGGAACCCAGCTCCACCAGGCTGTCTGTGGGCTCCACCACCACCACCCTGAGGCGGACTGTCTCCATGAAGGTGTCAGAGTCGGTGAACCTTGAGGAGAACAGAAGAACCTCAGATGAGATTCGTAATGAAACAAACCACTGCGCACGCACTAAACTGAGGAACGAAAGAAATCCGGAAAAATCCCCCACACACGTTGGTAAAAAAAAAAAAAGTTCTAGCCCTCACCTGTAGACTCTGAGCATGACTGTATCCTCTTCAAGTAGAGGACTGCCATTATGAACATACTTCACCTCGTCTGGCAGGAAATGACAGTCAAACACCTGCATGGCAAAACAATACTGGTAAAAGCACAGCAAAGGGATGTCTTGGGAAATCTTAGGAAAGTCAATCTGTCCTTCTCACCAGAGGAGAGAGTGACCCAGCTCTTTGGGTCACTGGTTCATTGAGAACAACTTCCACTTTACAGGAGTCTGTTATGGGGTCAAAGTTGAGGAGCAAGTCCTTCTCTGTCACAAAAACAGATCTGCCACGTGTTACTCGCACACCAGAGTTCACTCCAACCAGACTCTGAGCCCAGGCATGTGGAAGGACAACCATCACAGTCAACATCCAAGAGTGGACCCAGATTGCGGCCATTTTGGCTCAAAATCCAAATCTTTTCAGAGTGATGGGAGTTATTCTGAGTTATATCTTGTTGAAAAGACTGAGCAAAGGCAATGTTTAAGGCACAAAATGGGGGAAATAGTCCTGTTTCTCAAGGCCTTAGATGTCTGCCAGACTCTCCCGGAAAACTGCTTCAGCGATGACTGACTGGTTTCATCTCTGCAGAACAAAGGTCACCAGAACCTGCAGAAGCAAAGAACAGTATTATACAGTACAACAACAAAAAGCATCCATATAAAACAAACAGAAACTGTCTTGATTTCAGCTGACCCAAACATCCCCAGCTCACAGCTCGAAGTCTACAGATTACTTGAGCCGGATGCCGCTTTCACCCTCCATTTCACTTGAAAACAAGCCCATTGCAGGAAACAAGAGGTTAATCTGCGTGACCTCTCAGAGGTGCTGGAAACCACATTGGGGGACGGGGGAGGGACGGGGGGGGGATCAAAGGAGGGCGTGATCTGGAGCCCGCGTGTCACTTCCCATTCATCCAGACGTGTGTTAGTTGGTTGGTTTAGGGAGGGGCTTCTGAGGCCTGCCAGCTGAATAGAGGCCCGGGAGACCACAACCCAGAGGTCTGTTTCACTTGTTCTGTCGACTACAGAGGCTACAGGGAGCTCTCGCTTTCTCGACACAACGACACACAGACAACCAAACACGTGAAGACACACACCACACATGCAGACAACCATACACATATGCATGTGAGCACACACACATGCCGTTTCTCTCTTTCTCCCCATCTCTCTCTCTCTCTCTCTCTTTCCTTCTCCCTCTCCCTCGCTCTCTCGTTTTCTCCGTCTCTCCCACCGTGAACGACAACTGGATCTTTGTTAGATTCATAACAAGAGAAACACACGTTGACATCAAAGTACACCATAACCTGCTGTAAATAAAAACACAAGGAAACACTGTACTGTATTCCAGTGGGGAAACATGGCATTGCTGTGGTGTAGGCACTGCACCAGCTGTTGTTGCTATTGTTTGTAATGAGTCACCAGGGGTAAAGTGAAAACATTGATTTAGCGAGCCTAGCTAACAATGTGAGTTAGCTCATAGGCTAACTTTGAGCTCAGTGCTTCCTCACGGTCCATCCGATGAAGATATGTCATTAAAGACAGCCTAGAGTAAATTATTTGTTACTGTAAGGTACAATGTAAACTATTCCTAACAGAAACACAATGGAAACATTCTTTCCATTGTATTGTACTGTGTGCATCAACATGAAGCTACAACACTGCGGTTACTGTAGGCACCAGAAATCCCTAAATACGTTTTTCATGCAGGGTGACTGAGTAGCTGTTGTGCAACAGGTACACGCACGCCTTCAGGAGTCTGACTTGCTAAAGACACCGTAAACCACTTCAGAGAAAGTTTCCAGTAAACTCCTACAGCTCTAATTAAGCCAGACTGTAAAACTAGGCAGAACATGTGTGTGTGTGTGTGTGTGTTTGAGAGAGAGTCATAGGCAGAGGAAGGGAATAAGGAAAAGAAAGAAATCGACTTTTCCTGAAAATGTAGCTTTCCCTTCCAGACAGGGTGGTAAGACTCTTATCTGTTTGACACAGAGTGTGTGTGTCTAACTCTGATTGTGTGTGTGTGTGTGTGTCTGGTGCATGCAGAGGCATTGGCACATACCTGCTCTTGGGTCTGTTCTCTCTCTCTTCTACTCGCCATCTGCACACACTCAGAATGGAAGGAATCCTGTCAACACACACACACACACACACACCCTAGGAAACCAAATCAATGGGAAAAAGTCTGGCATCCCACGAACAGTGAAGACCACAGTGAGACAAAACAGGAAAGGAGAAAAGAGAAACGTGAGATAGTGGGAACAAAGACTGACTAGATCTCCACTGCTGTTAGTCTCTCTATCTGCCAGACCAGGGCACAGTCTGACAGAGAGAGAGAGAGAGAGAGGTGTGGAGGGGGAAGGGGGTAAGAGGGAAAACAGCTTAACCTCAAAACACAGGAAACGTACGGTGTGGTTCCAAGAGTTCTACTTCTCTATCGCTCCTCTGCACTCCTAAACCCAGATGTTCATATTCCCTAAAGATGGAAGAGAGAGAGAGAGAGAGGCAGAGAGAGACAGAAGAGAGAGAGAGGCAGAGAGAGACACAGAGAGAGAGAGAGAGAGAGAGAGAGAGAGAGAGAGAGAGCGAGAGAGGGTAATGAATAGTGAGGGAAAGAGAGACAGGCAAACAGCAATTGCTCTCTCTCTCTCTCTTTTTAAAGGCTTTACTTTGCAGGAACCTCTCTTTCCCTTCTTGAAAGAGAGGAGCTTTGAGGCAGGAAGATCATTTTCCAAAAGTAAGAGTTGATCCGAGCAGTTAGCTGGGAGTGTGTAGCTTTGATGTTTTATGGCAGCACATTCACAGACGCCCCTGAAGGAACCGGGTGCAAGACAGGGAAGAAAGAGTCAGCGAAAGGATTCTAAAACTCAAAGGACCACACACGCTCGCCATCTCTCCTGAATCCAACATCTCACACACACTAGCGCACACACAGACATCCACACAGCACACGCAAACACCAGCGGTTTCTGTCTCTGACACGGTCTCTCTCTCTCTCTCTCTCTTGCTTTGTGTCTCGCTCTCTGTGTGAATGCTGAACAGTGAGGCAGACAAAGCCATACCTCCGTCCTGCTGGGCTGCTGTCCTCAGCTGAGAGAAGGGGAACATTGTTGCCTTCTTCATCCCAGTCTGCCTACAGCCTTCATCCAAACGCACACAGACACAGAAACACACACCCACATACACACACATGGAAACACACACCCACATACACACACATGGAAACAGACCTCCACAGCTGTCACAAACGCGTCACTTAATCCATAATCCAGGCCTCGTAACTCCACAGTCCATCATTTCACTGATAGATCCTGCTGGTATTCTTCCTCTTCGAGTGTCTTCATCAGTGAATTAATCTACCATTTGGAGATTGCCTGTTTCCAATTAAGCCTGTGTATATACAAATACTTTGTAATAGTGAAGAGAGAATACATCGAAAGGCGAATCTTGTGTTCTGTCATAGCTCAGTTTCAGTATGGTTAATAGATAGTGAAAGGTATCTTGTGTCAGTGTCAGTAGCTTAGCCAGTCCTAAAGAGCTACAACCTGCCTTTGTTGACACAAGAATTCCTGTCGAACTTCCAGACAAGAGAGGAAATAGTTGCCTGCCAACAGGGAGAACGTTATTGCAGTTCAAGAGTTGCAAATGACTCTTAAAGAGCCAATTCGCCGAATGAAAACAAGGAAACGTCCATCTCGATTCAGTCAGATGGAACAGAACAGAGGCTTGGCAATGCTTACGTCACAGACCCCTAACACCCTGCCTGGGTATGAAGAAGAGGAACATTTGATGCAGGAAAACATCCCAACCTCAGAAAGTCATCAGCAGAATAGCTCTCCTGTTTCCCCTCCTGGATGGGTCGTTTTCAGTAGCTGCTAAGGACCTCAGGTTTGGGAGCGTTCATGCTCGTCCCCTGTCGCTCTGGTGAGTCTGAGTGCTAAAACACATGTTGCTAGGTCTGCCTGCCTCACTGATGACAACTCCATTTGGAGACGAGGTCAGATTCTGGCCATTTGTAGTTCTTAAAACCAATGTATTGGAACAGTCTCGGCATCAGCTTCTACACACCATTGTCACATGATTTATTGGTCAAGCCATCGAGATATATCGGACGAAATCCGACTAATGTTGATGAATCATATTTAAATATGCTTGTTAGAATCCAATAAAACCAGGCAGTCATTTGATAGTTGCTGTGGTGAGCTTGTTTTCCTACACACTGGATGTTTTGGCAAACACAAACATGCTTGAAGACACTTTTAGTCTTTCACAAATGAACAAACACACATTCTAGGATGCACACACACACACACACACACGGCACACATACAGTGGGCAATGATTCGTTGAGAAGGTCTGAGGGGGATCAACGAGGGCCAAGCTGACGGCATTGACCTGTCAGTCTTCATTAAGCCATCACTGCATCCTATCAGGAATGTGGTGAGGCGTGTTTAACACGAGGCTGACACAAAGCACTGCCACTTGTTATGGGCCCTGATCCTTCTGCCTCAAACCAGCCTCCCACATCTACTCAGTAGCAAAACTCTCCCCTAGGTGTTGAAGTTTGCTAGGCTAGCTAAGCGTTGGCTGCAAAGGGTTCTCTCTTCTGTACAAGGAAGGTGATGTTGTGTGTTTATAGAGTTTATTCATACGATAAATGTGTGAATAAAATGTTTTTTCCTTTTCGTTTTTTGTCCTCCCTTTTTTAGGTTTTGAATGAGTTAATTTAGTTGAATTCCAAGTTTTACTGCCTTGAAAAAAAGTGTCTTCCAACGGATTGTCTCTTTATCGTCGGATGAAAGTTAATGTAAAGTTGAAGTTAGTTTGTTCTGATTTCATGTGTTCATTTGACTTTGCCTCATGGTAACACTGCCAGAAACGCTAAAGTTTTGACTGCAGTCCAATCAAGTGTCCAGTCTGTTGATGATTTGTGACTGGTACCCTTTGCATGAAGACTTTGGAGCTCGTCACCACACTGGCCATCTGCCCACCTGGGCCTGGGGCCCCTGTCATGGTAGCGCCTCCGCTCTGCCTCCTCCGAAATTAATTTCACTTCCCATTGACCCATGATTAAATTCTGGAACGTTCCTTCGAGACTGCAAAAGATTAAACATTATTCTCGATTGAGTTATTCTGTTGGACGCAAAGTTGATAAACATTTTGAGGGAGCACCACCCCTGTTAAACGGAATTGTGGTTTTTCCTGGGTGTGGAAATCGATGGAGATTCATGCCACACTTTGCAAGGGAAGAACTGGAGGCTTGCTCTTCTTGGAGAGAGATCCATTCTCACAGCTCCATTGGCAGAGACGCTGAATACCTAACAGCGTATCTTTCAAAAAAAAAATTGAGTCTTTTAATTAACAGGTAAAATACCGACACTAGCGAGTGAAGACACTCGTGAAAGAGCGAAGACAGGGGTTTCGCAACGTGTCTCAGCAGACGCAAATAGAGCACTAAACGAAAGTGAGGTTGGAAGCGGACCATCGCCGGAGAATCTCTACAACCGGTGATGTTGGCATGAGATGAAGCCTGCCAGCCTGATGGCAGACGCTCAGATACATGGCACCGTACCATGGCACACAGGAAGAACCTCACTGTTCCATCAGCGCCTGTTGTCTTCCCAAGCTCTCCAAACTTAAGTGAAGCGACAACATTTGGCATTGGCAGAACTTTAAAATGCCCTTATTCGTCACTGATTACTGACTTAGGTGAATATTCATAATTCAGGAAGGTATTAATCATCAGAATTGTCTATTTAACATAATTGAATTGACTCTGAGTGTGAAAACTGTGTTGGAACCTGATTTGTAAGAAAGGGTAAAATCAGCAATATGTGTAACAAAGTTGCAAATGCCAAAGAAATGCTTTTGTTTCTTATAGGAAGGCACAGTATAATTGCAGTGCCGCTTTTAGTACCATGTATAGCCTACCCACCCTTCGTAGGATTTACCATCTCTCAGTGACAGCAGCGAGCGACAGAGGGAGGAGAGGAGAGAGGGATCCGAGGGACAGGAGGACGCCCCCTGCACACCCTCCCAGTCAGGCCTCTGGTGTCAGGTAAGGGGAGGATGGAGGGATGACAGATGAGTGGATGAAGTGAGGGATGGGGTTTCACGGAGGTGGGGGGTGTCGGAGGGGGGTCACCTCCCGGAAGAAAATGAGAGACGGGTGGGGGGGGGTTGACCTTCAGCGGCCGCGCCGGTAAGGCGGGAGGAGTGATCCTCCCCGATTATGTAAACGAGGCGCCGTTGACGCAAAACGCCTCGGACCGGTCGCTAATGTTCACCAGTTCGTGAAAGGGCAACGCTCCCTGGGAGAAATACCAGCACATTAGCCGGCCGGAGAGGGAGAGAGGGACGAGGGGGAGAGGAGGGAGAGAAGGGAAGGAAGTAGGGGGAAAGAAGAAGGGCAGAGGGGAGGGAAGGAGGGAGGGAGGAGAAGAGATGGGCCGACTTCCTTGGGGGTCCCTAACGAGCCGGACAGGGCTACTCCCCCAGCGCAATACATTATCATATTTCCACGTAATTAGTTGGTTTTTCCACTTGAAATGAGCGAGCGGATCGACGGTGCGTTCACTGCCAGGGGGGAGGCTGGTGTACCCGTCTCGTACCCCGTCTCATCCTCTCCTATCTCCACGACGACAACCCCTGGCTCGTCCCTCGCATGACCGGGCCCTCCACATCTCCCTGGGTCCTACACCCGGCCGGCCTCGCTGACGTCCTGAGACGGGCAGAGGGAGGAGAGAGGGTCCCCGGTCCTGCCGCAGCGTCTTGTGGACACGGCGTGGGAGGACCCGGGGTTACGGGTGAAGGAGAGGGGGCCGTGAAGGGAAGAGGGGAGCAGGTGACTTCTGGCACTGGGTGTCCCTGTTGGTGCCTCAGGGGAGGGGGTCATGCTTGGGTCCTGGGTGAGGTCTCACACACACACACACGCGTGTGTAGAGGGGTCAAGGCCAATCATATCAAACGGATCCTTCGACACACCCTGACCAGCTGAAGGGCAGAGTGCAACATGATATCAGTTGATGAACATGTTAAGATCAAGGTAACCTGACCCTGGTTTTCTCCTGAGGCAGAACCTCTGGCGAGATGGTTACCAATCTCATTCTGGCACAAGAAACTGCTCCTAATGTAAAAATGATGTATTGACAATAGATATCCATATCCCAATTTACATGTTAATGAATTCTCTGGAGTCACAAGAATCTCTAACAAGATTCTGAAAAAGAATAATCTCTGCATTCAACTGTACCCAGAGTTGCTACAACCATTTTATTATTATTTTGATGTCTCCTATAATATGACCTCTCTAAGCCTTAATTATCTGTTTCTTTTTAAAGCAACGTTACCAACATTAGCCTAGATGCAATCCATGTATCTTCCACATATAATGACGTTTGACACAACTTCGACTTGGTCTCCAGTTGTACCTGAGGTTATGTGTTTGGGCTGTGCGTGGGCTGCATTAGGGTCCTCAGTGAGGGCATTGGTCTGGCATGACAGGGCCGTGTCAGCTGATGGAGGCAGGATTGACCGGCGGCAACCGCTAGGCTAGGCTAAATGTGACTACGGCTAGGCTAGGCTAGTTAGCGTGTGTCCTCCGGAGCTCATTCAAGCAGCAGAGGCCCCCGTAGCTTCGTATTAAGAGCACAGGCTGGAGTGGACTTGGCCATGGTCCTAGCTTCGTGCATCATCACGGACTGCTGTCCAACGTGGGGGGAAAGAAGATTCTATATTTGTTTCGTTGCCACAGTTCTTTTCTTTCTTTCTCTCTTTTTCTCCCTCTTTCTCCCCGTCTTTTTTTATTTCTCTTTCTTTCTCTCTCTTTCTCTCTCGCTCTCTCTCTCTCTCTCTCTCTCTCATTCCTTCCATCTTTCTATCTTTTGAGGCTGTTGCTCTTTGAAATGTCTGTCCCTATCTTCGTGTCAGAAGTCTACGTAGCCAACCTCAAAAGATGCTGATCTCAAAGTCAAAGAAAGTTTGAATGCTCCAGAACCCGTCCTCTCAGCACAGAGTCTCACATGGTCAGAGAAAGTATGTGGCCATTACTGGGTGTTCCTGTCAGTGTTGGTGCACATGAGAGAGGATTTGGGGAATTTAAAACAGATGTTCGAAAGCCTTGATGAGAGAGTTTAGTCTCTACTGGGACTGCGCTGGGACTTTCATGTTGCCATGGCGGAGAAAGTAAGCTGTCTGACTTCAAAGACGTCCTCGGTGTCAAGGCCAGCGAGGGGCAACACAATATGACCCTCTCACTGTCTATAACTTCATCATCACCTCGCCAAGTCGCTCTCATCACTTGAAAGTCTGCCTCGGAGGAAATCAAGTATAATTTGTGTGTGTGTGCGTTTGTGTGTGTGTGTGTGTGTCTGTGTACCACCTACCGCCATCACCAGTCCCTCTCCCTGCTCTCTCTCTGTTTTTCACACACATAAACACAAACATCCAGCCAGCCCAGTGCTTATCTCGTGTGTACATGGGCATGGTCTGGGTTCTGGGCACCAGCAGGCCTGGTCCCTCAGCAGGGCTGGCTGACAGAGCTGAGGGGAGGATGGTGGAGGGGGGGAGGGAGGGTCTTGGCTGGCTGGCGCGCCAGGACAGGGGCAGCGTGGCGCGGCTCCAGTACTCTGGACGGGGCCCAGTTGGTGCTTAATCACAGCAAGCGGTCAGCGCTCTGCGGCCCTGGCTCTTCACAGCCAGCTGACATCACAGAGAGAGAGAGAGAGAGAGAGAGAGAGAGAGAGAGAGAGAGAGAGAGAGCGAGAGAGAGAGAGTGTGAGAGAGAGTGTGGGAGAGAGAGAGACAGAGAGACAGAGAGAGAGTGGGAGAGAGAGAGAGAGAGACAGAGAGAGAGAGGGATGAGGGACGGGGGAATGGCTCCCCTCTGTCCCCGTTCCTCCCCTACCTCCATCACTCTCTCTCTCTGTCTCTCTCTCTCTCTCTCCCACTCTCTCTCTGTCTCTCTGTCTCTCTCTCTCTCTCCCACACTCTCTCTCACACTCTCTTTCTCTCTCTCTCTCTGCTTGCCCCGCCATGCAGGTGTGTAATCTCGAGCCAGGGAGAGTGGAGGCGGGTGGCCCCAGATCGTGGGGAGGCGAGGGGGGCTGAGAGGGGACTGGGGCCAGGGGATGAGGGGGGGATGCTGGTGGTGGTGGGTCATGAGGACCTGCCAAGACCATGAGTACAGATTGTGTGGGAGAGCCAAGACAGGGCCCTGCCAACGCTGTGTGACCTAGTCTCTGTCCCCAGACGCACCGCATCTCTGTCACCAGTGTGCTCATGTTGTGTGTGTGTGTGTGTGTGTCTGTGTGTGTGGGTACTGGAGGTATAAACTAACTGAAATTGAGATTGAGAATATTTGGGGTGCCACATCCTCCACAACATGGCTAGAACAGAGGTTGGAACAAATTTGAATGTAGCTGTGAAAAGGGACTGCTTCACGACACTTCACATGTTAATATTAAACTAATTCAGCACAAAAGTACTAAGTATTAAAGTACAAAAGGGCACAGTACAACATTGTTTAAGATTTGTTTTACATTCATGCCAGTTTATTTTTGTGTATCAACCCTTTTTGTCTTGTGCTACTGTAGATGTCATGTTGAAAACGTTTTGGGTTGACTTAATATTTGTAGCTTTATTAAGTTAATTTGTGAGACAGTATTCCAATATTATAAAAAGAAAATGTAAAGTTGTGATTCATTGGGGGATGGGTTTAGCGGTGATTTTCATGAATTAAAGTCTTAATAATAATCTCAACAATAATTTACATTTGGAAAAGTAAGAAAGTAATGTAACATGTATTTCTACTTACAAGCCAAGTATACTCAAATAATTTAAGGAACTTATATGAAACCAAAATCAAATTCATATACTGGTTACACTGCCCCACAGGCATGTAGTAAGTAGCTGAATAAACACTTTTCGGAGAATGTGGTCTTTAAATGTCAGTGTGACAGTTGAACCTAGCATTGGAACATTACAATGCTTTTACCCTTCTGAACCAGACTTGGGTGAAGAACAATTCAATCGGACAGTAATTACCCCCCGAAAAATCACCAGAGTGTACTTTCGTAGCCTACTCCATCATTTCACAGAGGAGTTTGAGTCGAGACAGAGCCAAACCACATTCTCATCCTCATCCCATATGAATTCAGACGTCTGTTTTACAGAAAAATGACATTCATAAGCAGAGAGGTGGAACTATCTCTCCGGAGCTGCATTTGTATTTTCTAGAGGAGGATGGCATTTGGTGATTTGGCAACGACGACATGGCAGAGGCGTCACCTCCCTGGCCACAGCTGTGGTTGTCTCTCCGTGCTCCAGGGAGAGGTGGGAGCCCTCAGCCCGGGAGCGGAGACCTTTGGCTGGGCTAGCAGGGATGAGCTCGCTGCCCTGTCACCACAGCAGGATGGATCTGAGGACAGACAGCCACATGTCAAAGCAGCTCGGCTAAGCTCTGAAACAGATATGTGTGTGTGTGTCTATCAGTGTGTGTGTGTGTTTGGACAGCATGTGCGTGTGTGTGTGTGCGTGTGTAAACTCCCTATGAGCACTAAAGGAGCCCTTTCACGTTTCTAACCGGAAGGAGAAAAACCAGAGAGGAGACAATGATAATTTTGAGGAAAAAAAAAGAAAAAAAACTTTGATGTGTACACTATGCAAATGAAGTTGGGAAATGTCAAATCTGCATACATTTTCGTTGACCCCCATCACAGTCTCCCTCCCAGCGCAGGCTGACAGATCGGCCATTGTCCAGACGCCCTGCTTTACATATCAGAGTGTCCTCCCATCACCGCGGGTTACCCACCCCGCCCGTCAGGGCAGGTCGTCACGGAGACTGAGGCTGATGCGGACTGACAGCGCAGACAGTCGGAGTGACTGACTGGCCGTCCAAGCATGGATGGGAAGGAAAAGGAAGAGAGAGAGGGAGAGACAAGAAGATGAGGGGATATGCTTTGGGCTTGGTTAAACTAAAGACGAGAATATACAAACACTCGATTATGCTAATGTGTGTTTTAATTTAATCAATTACTTGTGGAGTGTTCATCAAAAAAAGATTGTGAGTAAATGACCCGGAGCTGTGCTTGTTTTTTTCGTTGTCTATGTCATGTGTCTGTCTTGTTGTTTGAATGCTGACAAGATTGTAAACATTGCTGATTGTTAGGGGAAAACTGGGCCTAACCAACAAAAATACGTTTAACTTTAGATATTAGAAATATAGAAATGTATGTGGTATTCTTATTGCAAAGGTAAGTAGTACTACTTGTAAATGTATACAAATGTCAAGAAATCAACAGAAGGATGCCAGAATGTGAAAGGTGTTAAATTAAATCTGAGATTACAGATAAACGAGATTACAGATAACTAACCTTTTTTTGAACTATACATTTTATATCTCTCTTTAAAAATACAACATCCTCCATACAAATAATTCAAAAGGTCTGAATGTTTTTGAGGGGGGGGGGGGGGGTGCGGGGGGGGGGGGGGTGCAAAGAAAGTTATTTGATCGGATTGTAATGTTCCAAACTGTCTCGATCTTCAGTGCTCTCAGGTACTGCCATTGCTGCAGTGCCATTTGTCTGGCACTTTATAGTGGGCCTCCCCCTGCTGGTGAATCGATAGAAAGCAGGCTCTAGGCAAATCTACGTTCTACCTTAACACTTCTATGAGAATACTTGGGATTATATTGGAAATATCCTCAGTAACGAACGTATTCATTTATTCATTTATTTACTTATTTTTTTCATTTGATAAAACCGAGGCCTCTAACCCTCACTTGACTGGACAGGCAGCCCTTTAAAATGTATGAGAAAATATCCACCACATTTGTAATTTAAATTTGATTAAACACGTCCACATACATTTTCACTGACCTACTCTGAGGAAGACAATTTATCACCACAATTATTGCATTTATTTGATTGTGGGCTCAGCGCAACCTCATATGAACAGAGTTAATTTAGGTCACGCCATGCCCAAGGGCAGGTTATTTGAATTCCCCAAATAGTTGAAATAACGTTAAGTATGTGTGCTTGAACAACTGCCATCCGACACAATGATTTGGTCCACTAGTTCATCATGTTATTAAATACGGATGGCTGTGGTCGTGTGCTGACTGTACCATGCAGCCCAGTGCACCACTAAAACACACTTTGTTACACATTATAGTCCATCTACTTTCAAAAGCATACAGACATATAAATACATACAATTAAATACATCATGTACAGGTGAAACAATACTGTTAAATGTCATTTCTAATTTGATGGGCCTTCACAATGAAAGAGTTTCCCCCTTGATCGCATATGATTTAGGTGACAGGAAAATATAGAATTGACAACCGAGCATCGTTTCCACTTTGATCATCCCAATGACATGTCTAATGTGCAGTGTAATACCAGCACGCATGCGATCCTACCCAGAAGTCTGTGCGCCCGCATCTGTCTCCTCTCTGGTGAGGCGAGGTTGGGAGGAAGTGTAAAGAGCGGAGGTAATTGGTTCTGACTGCCACGCTGCTCACCTGAGGCCTGGCTAACTGCTGAACATATTGAGCATTTAGAGGCCTAACACATCTATTATACATACCTAATCTAACGGGGAGAATGGGGAAGAGAGAAAAAAACACCCAGATGTTGCCAAAGATGCAGGTTAGGCAGACAGTTGAATGGGCAGGTCATTTTAACGGACCAAACACCTTTACTTATTTAAACCGGATTACACCTTCCTCGCTCTATTTTGGTGGTCGCCTCCCACGAAGACACTTGCGATGGACAAACACGCTCTCGCAAACACTCTTTTTTTCTCTGTCTCAACGCAGACGCGGAAACACACACACACACACACACACACACACACTGGCACAAAGTTGTGAAGGGAGCCCAGGAGGTTTCAGATGCAGAGGGATCTGCCGAGTGGGGGATTTGGGGGGCTGAGGAGAATCCAGAGCTGTTGGCTGCAGTTAAAGACCTGGCTGTGAGCAGGGGAGGACAGAGACCAGCTCTCGCTTTTCAAACACAGACCCTCTCAGCCAGACACACACACACACACACTGTGCCAATCCTCACTCCTGCCAGGCTGTCCATACGTAACCCATTTTGTTTGTTGTGTCACTTCTCTGCTTTAAAAAAAAACAAAAAAAACAACAACCATGGGGGGTTTGCAAGACCCAGACGCCCCCCAGCCAAGTGCCCCCCCCACCCCACCCCTCCCACACCACCAAAAAAAACACACAAACTCACAAGTGGGAAGCTGAGCTGACACAAGTTGGGCAGGTTCGCCCCTCTGTCACAGGGCTCTTTCACACAAAGCGCATGTTTTCGCGGTGGACGATCACCAGCAGGCAGCACCACAGCAGCTCACAGAGCCAAGGACGGTGTCCGTGTCTTGACTGGCATGTGGTGTGCCCGGGACGTCATCGGAGTTTGACATGACGCACGGGGGGTGGGAGGGGGGGGGGGGCATCCTGGAGACGGGGTCACCCAACTCCCCAGTATGCCCATTCACACCCGTGCCCGTTAAAACACCCACTGGGAGAGGTATGGGATTGCAGCATGAATAGACCGCGTGTCATCTTTGAGCATCTTTAGACAGAACGCACATCCATCGGTTCACTGTCCAAGTCCATGTCATGCAATTACACAGGATGATATGCCTAATGGTATGCTTATTGGATGTTCAGTGAAAGCATTAACAATATGCTACCATATGAAAGGAACAGTGGACTATTATTGACCTCAAGACATTCTCATACATAATTGCATTTTTTCTTTTATATTCAGGCCATGGGTATTTTTCAATTACTTGGGATAAAATATAAATTATTCAGAGGTTGCTTGAGGGGTGTATGAGTGTATGTTACACATATGTATTTTAAACTGACATCTATAGGCATATGTTTCATGTCAATCATATGTACAGAACCTTACATAGTGAATCTATTTCCTCTGTCAATCTACTTGTTTATCTGTCCACCTGTGTATCAATATACCTCATTATATCTGCCTATCCACCTACCTGTCTGTCAGTCTACCTGTCTTCTTGTCCTCCAGTCTATCTGTCTACCAGTCTGTTAGACGGCCATCTATCTCTGTCAGGTTACCTGTCTGTCTGTCAGTCTTTCTTCTCTGTCCAGACGCTCCAGCATGCCGGCCTACTGCAGCAGATTGCCAGGCCCCCTCTCCCTGCCACACGTCAGTACCCAGCCTGCTGCTTCACTCCCCCAAGGATGGGCCGACACCTGCTGTTGGCAGGCACTACCTCCCCCCTGTACCCTACGCCCCCCACCCCCAGCCCCAGCCCTGCCTCCCCCCATGCGCTGTCTGTGAGCCGCACAGCTCCGGGGTAAGCCACCGAGGGGGGGGCGGGGGACACGGGACCTCCCAGTCCTAGCCGTGTCCCCCACCCGCCCGCCCCCTCCCCCACTCCACCTCTTGGCCCCTTGTTCCCCCCTCCCCAGCCCCACCGCATCATCCAGCTCAACTGGCTCAGGGATCTTCCTCTTCATTGCCCGAAGCCCCCAGTGCTCCCCTCCATATGGTTTTGGCATTCTTGATTTCTCTTCTTTATTGTTTTTCATCTGGTGGGGAGGGCGGGGGACTAGGGAGGGGGGGAGGGTCGTTGTGGGGCACCAGCCTGCCTGACCTGACCCTCACAACGCAGAGCGGGAGCCGAACCCGGGATGAGAACCACCAGAGAGGACAGAAAGCATGTGGTGAAGAGCCAGTCATGCATGACAGTCAATGAGCCCGTCCACTCATTGTCTAATGGGTCATGTCATAGTGTAACAAGGCACCCATTAAATAGGCTAAAGTAAAGGAATGCTGGCTAGCTATATACTTTTGAGCCACAATGGATGTGTACAACAGATATGCCCAATTATATTATCCATTTCACTGGAATAACGTGACTTTAGGTGAAAGAAATGCAAAAATCAGAAAGCAACGTTCCTTTCTGGATTCTGACAGTTCAGTTGACAGTTCACAGCTCTGTTCTTGAATCATGGAAATAGACCGTTGAGAGTAATCCCATTCTTAATGAGGGCCTGGCTCCACGAATCGCCGCGAGGAAGGAAGGAACTACGGGACGGCCATCTTTATTATTCCCTTAATAATTCATGCTCATTTTGCTGCCACCGAATTAGTTTCAGAACGTGAGTTAGAACCATGCCAATATTATCCACACCCTGCTAGTGTGTCCAAGACTGATTGAGTTCTGGCCTGGACTCTGTTTGGGAAGGAACCCATCCAGAGACAGTGTCCAACATGGATCTGCCAATCAAAAGAAAGCACTTTGGAAGCGTGACCAACTGTTAGGTCCTCGTCCAAGTCTGGCCCAGCAGGGAAGAGCGCTCGGCGAATCAGTGTGTTCTGCACTTAGCATTTCCCGCCCAGGTAACCGAGACAACACTTTACAACAACAAACAGGAAGTTGAGATCGAAGAGTGTTCTGTTTCCTTTTTTTGGAGGGATCGTAGTCGTCTCGTGCTCAAGAACTTGTGTGTGTCTCTCCCCCGGCTGAGAGTCATGGGCCCGTTCTCCTCTCCCATCACACTGTCCCTGTGTTTTGTCCACACGCGGGCAGTGTGACCTCAAACTCTCTACCTGGCCAAATAAGGACTATCCCGAGCACTCTCTATCCACTCTGAGCTCTTGCTTTGGGATTCACAGTCTGTGTGAAAAGGATAACGAAAAAAAGTAACTTTTTAACAATTTTTCACTGCTGAGAGGGTGTTAGAATAGGCTCGGTTTGACAAAGGAACCATATAGATTTTGTACACGTCATGACAACGAGGTAGCGAGCCATTTGTGTGCAACCAACTGAAGGGACTGAGGCAGTTGCTAGCTGAGCTTGCTGTTGTAATAATGCTTCCCTTGTGAGGGCCTCCGAGTGTACAGTCTAGCGCCGCTGATCTATGATGATGGGAAAGAGTCTGTCAGAACCAGAGAACCAGCTCTTGGTCTGAATCTGGCCAGCAGAGCTGACTGCGCTCACTTGACAGCACTCGTTAATTATCTCATTTAAACACTTATTACCCAGCATCTGTCTGCTTAGCTATACCGACACCCTCCCAGCAACAGGGGGTCCATCAACAAAAAGAATCTCAGCTACTGTAAATACGGTCTTGTCCGGACAGGATAAAAACCAGCACATGGTGATCGAGCACAAAGTCCAACTGCTCTGCTCTACTCAAGGGTACGGTAGATTGTCTCATTTTTCAAAAACTTCTTAAAAAAACAGCTTGTTTCCTGTTTTTTCACACTGTTTTGATTTGTTGTCACCGAAAGGGACACAAAGGTTCGAAATGGCCTGTTTAGAGAGGACAAGCTAGGGCTAATGGCGGTAATTAAAACCAGGCACTAATGAGAGTATGTCCCCCAGTGCCGCAGTGGAAGTCCCCAGCACTATTAACCACTATTAATCTCCAGTAATCAGGCCTGTCGTCGAGGCAGGGACAGCCCTGTGTGGACCCCACTGTCACAGCAGCTACTTCCCAGCGCTAAGCATGGGGGCGGCCATATTGAAGTTCCCACCGAGCAGGTGGTGCTAATCATGGGCAATGACGAATGACTCTCTCTCGTACACACAGGCCAGCCTTGACACGGGCGTTTCAGCAAGCCCTTCCTTGGTGCAATTCAGGTTCAATTAATATATTTGCGCCCTGATTCAGAGGGATTTCATGTATGTCAGACGTGACATTGTAGTGGGACATAAAGTTATATTGCATGAATATGGAATTCTTTCATTCTTCATTTGAAGAACTTGCTTCAAGTGTTAGTATTGCGCTGTAACTACAAATGCTAAATATAACATCTCCTTTTCACAGGTTGGTGAGGACTATGTTTAACTCTGCAAAAAGTAGCCGTGCCCACTAAAACATGTCTGTGTGATGAATTGGCAGTGTCCACATCTCTGTTCCACCACAGCACCCTCCACAGCCCTGCAACAGTATGATATCAATCCTCACATTAACATTTGACATTCTGCTGCTCCGTCCAAACGGGGTAAACAAAAACCTGGCTAGCGCGAGGGGATCTCAAGGATCAGATTTCAGGACTTGGAGTGGCATCGGGACCTCATTAGACCCTGTCTGGGTTGCCCAACCCCCCCACCACCACCACCACCCCACCCTGGCCAGCTAAAGCACCCACCAGCAGGCCCTCTAACCCTGGGAGGGAAGGCCAGGGTGAAGAGCCAGGCACTGGGGCAACTCTCCAGGCTTCCTGGCCCCAGCCAAGCTTTGTTTCAGGCCACTGACCCTGAACTGTGTAGGCTACGTAGCCAGCAACACACAGCACACGGGAGCATTCACAAGGGCACAGTGGCATCCTCTCCTGCTCTGTGTCTGGGCTTCATGTCTGTCTTCATGAGTCCGTACCACAGATCCTATTCGTCTCTCTGACATTCACGTTTCTTGGGTTCCCCAAATCGGTGACATTGACTGCCTTAAAATGACAGCAACTTGCACAGCAGGGGAGAAAGAGATAACCCAAAAATGAAGAGGTGCAATATGCTTGTGGTTTGGAATGAAACCAAACAGGCTGGATTGGAGCAGAACCGTGCCAGAATGGGCATTTCTGCGACGAGGAACAATAGCAGTCCTCTCCAAGCGATATTAGGACTACTCCATCCTCTGGGTTTTGGGATGTGAAAAGGTGTTTTGTTGAGCGGCGGTGGTATCAGGGCCTGCAGAGGGGTTGGATAATTCCCTCTCGGGGGAGTTGTCCCTCCGGTAGGGCCAGCGTGACTGCCAGACTGCTCTGCTTGTCTGTTAATCTCTGCTCGCTGGGAAATGGAAGGCGGACGGAGAAGCTGCCAAGCACAGTGCCGGCTGCAGATGGCAACACTTCTATGAGACATCCTCTGTTTCCCTCTTTCTTTCTTTCTTTTTCTCTCTCTCACTCCTTCTCTCTTTCGATCTCAACCTTCCTCGCTCTCTCTCTCAGCCTTCCTCTCTCTCCCTCTCTCTCGTTCTTCTCCCTCGTTCTCAGCTGATGGTAACACGAGCTACAATGCTGTAGCCTACACGCTTTGCAGTTTTTTTCTCTCTTCCAAATTTCACAAACGGATCTCGCACAGAACTCACGGCGTGTTCCGGAACGACAAGGCCGCAGGGTCCTCCATGCGCTCAAACGAACAGGTCTATATCATGTCACTGAAACAGAACAAGTGTAAACATGACATTTAAGATGTTAAATTTGGCTCTGAACGTATGGACCGTCCTGGTGAAATTACTTCTTCTTTCAGGTTATCCACTTCAAAGACACCTGGAAACTCGATTCTGAAATGTTGTTTAGGAGAAGCATTGTACATTTTGTAATGACAAAAGCCATGTCAGATATGACTAGAATATTTTACTATAGGCCAACTGCACAGTACAATTCTTGTCTTCTCTCCATAACTGATCATTTGAAGATCTTTCAAGTCGGGAAGTAACTGTAATAATCTGTAAGCCACGTCTAAAGAAGTAGCCTAGATACATCAACCCTGTACAAAAAAATCAACGAGATGTTCTTGATCTGCATATCTGTGGTGAGCTTATCTTCAGTAAACAGGGGGGTTGGCCGCGGCGAGTCCGACTCCAGCCAGTGCAGCGTGAAGTTCGCTCGGTATGGTTAGAGCGAGGACGTGATTCACCGTGGCAGAAGGCACGGGCGCGCTGAGCCTTACTGTAGGCCGATCAAATTAATTATGCTAAGCAGCAGTACAGGGGAAAGGGTCTGCAGCGGCATTGTTCCCTGTGATACAGTATAGGCGCTGGGGGTCGGGCCAAGGGAGCACAGGACCTCCGACATCCTGATATTTAGCGCGCCTTGTAAAGGTCTTGTGTCATCATGCCCCCGCTCTAGGCTCGCGGAAATGGTCAGGTTTCAGCGAACTGAGGTAACGATTAATTCTGCGATCACACACGAGGCAATAGGATGGTTGTTGGGATTTGGAAACAGCAATGACACCAAGGTTAAAATGTAGCTGATGTCTTCTTCAATATAAAATAATAAGCCTCATTTTACTAGACTCTATATGATCAGAAATACTATGCATAGAAATAGACTTTCATGCTCTGGAAAGCGAGAAAATGGGAAAGAGAGGGAGAAAGAAAGAGAGAGAGAGATCACCTTCAATACCCACATTGTCCTTTGTGTCCCTGTCCTACTAGCTGCTCCCTCCCTCTTCTCCCTTTCTCCATTTTTCCTCGGAGCAGCTCATTTTTCTTTCAGCACTTTATCAGGCTGGCACGGCCCTCAGCCAAAACCGCATCATGTTGGTCTCCTATAGTGACGATTTTCAATTAATGCCTTCATTCATCAACTCTGACTAGTCTAAATCTGGATGTCGCTATTCTAAGGGGGCGTCAAGCACAAGACGGATATATGGACACTTGATTTTTGTTTAGTTTGCTTTCTGCTGACCTTTAACAACAACAACAAAAAGTTCCAATCCAAGTACACAATTCAGGGCCACCATTGTGGAATCCTTACCATAGGCCTCTTTGTAATTTTTTAAATCTCAACTGTGACTGTTCAGTCATTTTCAACCCACGCTTAATATACTTCCACAACCTGAAATGGATTGTATTTCAAAGGAGATCCTTTAAGGTATTGTCACAAAGATGGACAGGCTAATTTGGTCCGTTAGTCATAAGCCATACTTCTAAATACGTAGATGAAAGCCATGTCAGAAAGCCGACTACATTGAAGCAGCCTTGAGAGAGAATTTCAAAGGTAGCACGAATAAAAGTGAGCTTTCAGGTAACTGACTCAGGGGAGAGAAGGTATTTTGTGAAGTTCAGTTCCAGTCACTAATCTGCAGTCACAACAATGGGAGCATTGTGCGAGGAAGGGGAAATCTAAGAACCAACCTTACCTAACCTCCCTGCCACCCAAATTGTGTACATTTGAAATTATTGACTCTTCTCATTGAGGAAAGATGCTCTACGTGTTCCGTTAGGCAAATAGGCCTATGGGTTACATGAAATTAATGGTTTGCCCTAAGTCTTCTCCCAAGAAATGTGTTACCATTTCAGAATCATTAACATTCTCTGTGACTTGAGGTGGTAGGCTATATTACTTTTTGGGGGGTCAAATCATGACAAAAATAATCATAATATCTTAAAAATTCCATGTATCGCCTTGTTTCATAGCAAAAAAATGATGTCACATGATGTCAGCACGTGACATCATGTGAGGGCTTAACCTTTCAATCTAGCCCGCGTTTTCGGATGTTTATGAATTTAGCTACGCGCGTTGCCGGTTTAACCAAGTTTACTTTTCAACTTTAGACCACAATGTCACTAATGTCTTCGATATTTATACCGACGTTGAACTTCGAAAGGTATTAGAAATGTACAAATAGAACGTCCTCTTGCTTCAAGTCCTCAGGCGCCTGCGATCCTTGTCAGTTTTGTATTAACAATACGTTTGTGGAATATATGGTTAATTGCCAGGTTTGTTGAACATGTGTTGGGCCTCTATTTTAAAGCACAGTAGCTATTGTGTCTTGACTTACAAACGTGTTTTTCTTCAAAGGAGGAGCACGGTTCTGTGTCTTGGGTGTCATCCTGTGAAGATCCCTAAGTTTGGAAAGGAAGTGACTGCTGCTGTTAATGCTGGCTTGAGGTTCCTGTGCATCCACAAGCGCCAAATCCTAAGAAGTGGCTTGTACCTTGCCAGCTAGTCCCTGGGGTCTATTCCTTTGATCAGGAAAATTGTTGGGAGCGGAGCAGAGACCTGGTGAGATATTTAGATGTACATAAACAACTTGGTTGGCATTTAGCTATTTTAACAATTAACACCCTTATAGCTGAATTTATCACTCAACAACCATTGTTAACAGCTGGCATATGAGGTGATATGTCTGTGTGTTGCTTTGTGTTGATGGAGCCTTCCAAATGCTTTCCTGCATGACTTGCACACACACAAGAGACGAAGTGCGAAGCAAACAGTATGGTCCCTTTTTCATTTTTTTTTTTTTACAGATGCACTGTTGTCTTTCTATTTACTATATCACAGTTAAAAAACATGAAGTCACTCCCAACGTATTCAGATGTACCCCCCCCCCCCAAAAAAAAAGAAGAAAAAAGTGTTTGGCGATAACAGCTGTCACATTTGACGAATACTTTTTCCATCAGTGCATAATAATCAGCGTGGTGGCACGGACAGCGTTAGCGTGGACATGAGGGCAGGTGCCGAGGGCAGGCTCGCTCTCTAGCGGAAGGCTGGAGTGGGCCGTGGGGGGGGGGGGGGGGGGGGGGGGAGGAGGAGAAGGGGAGGGGGGAGCGGGAGGGGGGATGAGTGAAGGTCAGAGGAGCACTGCGTGGGTTGCTGCTGGCTGACATAGGACGTCAGGATGACAGTGTTGGCCGCCACTCATCTCTACTCTCTCTGATGCAGTCGGATGTGCCAGGATGGACGTGAGCATGGCGGGTGGCTCTCAGGGCGGGTGGCTCTCAGGGTAACGGGCCCAGCGTGGGGAGGGGAGGGCCTGTCGCCTCGAATGGCATGGACAGCGCAATGTCTTGTTTTAGGGACGGTTCTTGGTGCTTTTGGCATTTGGCTCGTCTTGACGACGTCTGGCTGCTATTTCCAAGTGTCTGCAGGGCCCTTTGCGGAAGGCAAAAGAGCGGTTTCTGATTAGATTGCCACGAGTGCAGAAAACCTCCAAACACATTTCTCCAAAAGTTGAACGTTTCTGCCAACTTGACCATCAACTCTCACCCGCCTAAATTGATGAGTGCTTTCTGATGATCCATTAAGACGTAGCTAAAGGTCCAGGGGTATAAATAGCATTCAAGGGCGCCATGTGATCTTTTCTGAGGAAACCAGGGAGAGGTTGAATGACGCTTTCCAGTCATTAATCTGATGCAGTGGGGTTAGCTTTTTTCCTTCATTTTTTATCTTTGTATGCTTATACTGTATGATATACTGGTGCTCTGGGAGTTATAGTTTCTCAATAAGCTATAGCTTAATTGATTATTATTATTATTATATATTTTTTAATATGTTGATAATTGTTGCACATTGTTTAGTTAGTTGGTTTAGGTAACATGATTGGATTTGTTTATTTCCCTTGTGTGCCGTGTACACAAAAGGCCTCAAAATATTCCAAGTGGTCATGTGGTCATGTAAAACAGCAATCCTCGCCCCACTCCATCCCCCCGCTGCCTGCTCCGTCCCCTGCATGCACGTGGGAGCCAGTGAGCTCGCCACCGCTCCCAGAACAGGAGAGCAGTTGACCGCACATCTTGGCTCCGTCAGCGATGGAGAGGCAGATGGTGCTTATGGCCAGTGCTCAAGCCCTCTCCTATCCCTTTACCTCCCCCTCCCGATCTCTTTCTCTCTGTCTCTCTCTCTCTGCTCTCCCCCCCCCCCTCTCTCTCTCTCTCTCTCTCTCTATCTCTCTCTCTGTCTCTCTCTCTCTCTCTCTGCTCTCTCCCTCTCTCTGTCTCTCTCTCCCTCTCTCTGTCTCTCTCTCTCTCTCTGCTCTCTACCCTAGTCCATCCCTGCCAGCCCTCTGGGCTCTGCGATGCTGGTTGTAGATTCAGTCTACAATATGTTTGAGGGAGACACATGTACGCACACACACACCAGAGAGATACAGGACCAGCTGGATGTAAAGTTAGGTGTCAGGATGGTTGTATTTTAGACTCTATATCTTGAATTTATTAACCTTAGCCATTTTTCGAATTCACATGCACATTCTCGTTGTCCTCCTTGGTGACATTCAGTAAAAAATCTGAAAGTCACTTGTGTCTGTAATGTTGGTTCATTATGATAAAAAAAATACTAGATCAGAGCAGAAGTGTGTCCTTAGGTCAGTGGTTTGTCTCTTATTTCCTGGAGATTTAATCTTAAAATTCTGCACGGAAGGAAAAGGATATAAATGTTACCTGTTTATATTCTTAGGTGTTGTGACCATTTTTGCTTGTGTTAGATACCGCATGTGGAGGTCAGTTATCTGTGATGAGCATGCGATAAGATACTGACGCACGTAGACGATCTGAAGTCAACTTGATAGATTCCAGAGGGATTTTTTTCGATTCTCGCTCTAGGAAACCGATGGACTCAATATTACAACGGTTTCTTTCTGGCTTCCTGTGGCAAATTGACCCATTCTGGGGTGCGTTAAAACAGATGACTGGGAAGGGCCTGTGTGTGTGTGTGTGTGTGTGTGTGCGTGTGCGTGTGCGCGTGCGCGTGCGTGTAAGTGTGTTTCCAATTGTCGGTACACACGTGCATCAGGTCCCCATTACTGTCGTCACTCAGCATCCAGTCTCAGAACAGACCTCGACCCAAACCCTTAAGTCAACAACACATCCGACCAGTCCATCAGACTAGAAAGAGCTGGCAGTTTGGTCCTGGCACGAACTTACAGTACTTAACCTTTTCAAGGGAGTCGATCTCAATGAATCTACTGTACACATTGGATCTTCAGAGTGCTGCAGACGGGATGCATCTTCCCATGGCAGTTTGTGGCCCCCCGATCAAGCTTGATCGGCTAATCCTTGAGGTCGTTAGAAGTTCAAAGTCACTGTTTACAGATCATACCGTGTGGGATACATGCGTTGACACGATGGTCAGTGTGGAGGAGATGGTATTTATTGTGCTGCCTGCGTTTCCCTTTGCAGTTTTAACAATCTGGAACACTAAGACATCTGACAACCATCACAGTGGAAAAATGCATGAAAACAAACACTCTTGTTTGGAGTAGAGCTTCCTGCGTTTTGTCAAACGCTTCGCGTTTTGTGCGCCTCTTAAGTTCTGCAAGTACCGATACGGCAGATAAGCGATATAAAAAAAAAGGTTACCCAGAACCTTCTGACTCACCAAACGTTTTAAACATTTTAATGTAGAACTGCCTATGAATCATGATGCTGGGAAAAAAGAATACACTGAAGAAATATGTGGCTAAATGACGGCCTGGTAGACGTCAATAAAGCCGTTTGATGAATCACCCAGAACAATAAGATACAAATAAAGAAAAAAAGGAAGAAAGAAAAGAACAGAGATGCTGGTTGAGACCTGCTTGTTGTCGAAGCAGGCGAGTCTTTCCAGTGACACAGTGCTCTGCCGGCTTCTCTGTGCTTCACCATGCAGGGGGAACGGTGCTGGGTGGCAGGCCCTCGCACGCCCAGGGGGCTCGAGCATGTTTCACAAAGAGGAAAAGCAGAACAGATGTTGACAATCATGTATTTTTTTTCTTCAGCGTTTTGAATTATGGTTAGCAAGAGGAAGTAACCCAATGCACACATTTGGTTAAGTTATTGGATTTGGGGATAAATTGAAAAAATGTGCAGAAGCAGCCTTGCCTTTCACTGGCTTCACTTTGTGGCGTTGTAAAAATGTGTACCGCTCTCAAATCCTTTCACGGACACTCGATCTGGGTTTGGGGAATTTGATGTGATTGTTTTATAATCTGTTAAGGTTTCTTTCCTTTATTTTTTTTTTTTACAAATTGGGTGTTGATAAGTGAATGTACTGTTAGGCCCCGTGGTTTGTTCCGTAGATCACTCTTCCTCCACATGGCTCTCTGTTAACAAGAGGTCTGGTCTTGCAGATGATGGTCTCTTTGTCTTCTTATTGCTTGTGCTGCTGCATACAGTAAATGAAAAAAATTAAAGAACATGAGCACAAAAGAGTGAGTTTTGATGCAAAAAAAGATTTACACAATTAAACCTTTTCAAATATTCGGTTATTATTGTATTCTTGTTGACTTGTTATATGTTGTGTGTGTATAACCTGTAACATGTATTGTAAAGTTTTGTAATTTAATAGTAAAAGAGTAAAAATTTAGTAAATTCTATTCTTGACATTGCAGATCTCTGACGCAGACAGCATGCTACTCTCGGAGGGTAGCAATGCTGAGCGTGAAATCCAAGATCCCGGTAAGACCCGTCTCTATACCAGAGTGAATGTGAGATCCAGTGGAAAATAATCTTGTCTGTGAAAATATAACTTTTTCAACTGTGAGAGGAAGAATGATAAATTGAAGGCCTGTCAGTCCAACACTGCCTCCTACTGGTGAGCCAGAAGAGTTGACTGACTGTCGTCACTCACTCAGACCCTCTCAGACCAACAGTTCTGTTTAATTGTTATTCTGTTGTCCTAATATCAAAAGAGCATTGCTGGCATTAGACAATATATTAGACAATGTTTTGATATTGTAGGTGATTTAGTTGGATTCGACTGGCTGTGACTTTTAGGCTATATTATATTATACAAGTAAATCATTAACTAAATGTCTAACTGTCTATGTGACTATTATTCTGTAAGGATGTAGGATCATGGCATTTTAAACTAATACAGAATGTAATTTTTCACTATTACTTATTTTTATTATATTCATACAAATTAATGCCTTGCTTATGTGAGAAGTCTGGCAGAATAATTCCAAGTGGTCCATAAGTAATTATGATTTAAAAGTTGTCATAAAATAGTAGTGGTATAGATATTTTACCAGTGCTTAAACTACACAGATTTACAGATTTTACCCCGTAAAATATTTCTAGAGGAAGTTGTTTCAAGTTCACAATTAATTCTATAATACACATTGTGTAATATTAATCTTTAAATATTATTCAGTGACCATTTTCCGGTATCCCTCTGAAAATATATCCCACTTTTCCCCACCCCAACATTTTCCTTTTGCTCAAATATTTTGATAAAATATGATAAAGTATCCTAATTATCAATGTGATTATCAAAAAACACATATTTTTTTACACATAACATCTTAAACTATCCATCAATAAAAGCTATTTGAGAACATCCTAAAACAGGAAAGGTCAAGTTTCAATATTTTTGTAATCGTTTTAGGAACACGGTGTGCTAGAAAGTTTTAGAAAAATCCCTTGTACAGAAGGCAAAGTGAGTCTCACTCCCCTCCCTGCCTCTCTACAGAGTTTTACTCTTCAAGGTGCAGTGTACCTGTGCACTCAAGATACCCTCCCCAAAGCTCCCTCAGTATCTTTGGCTGAATCAAATTCCATAGCCGCTGTGTCACAATGGGAGAACTGTTTGATGGGCTCTCTCCGTCTCCCACTCCCCCCTGGCTCAGGTATTCCCCCAGATGAGCTACCTGAGCTGCAGGGAGCCCAGCCACCTTTCCTGCCCCCTCCAGCCCTGCTCACTGCAACTGGCTCCCGGAAGACAGAGAAAAACCAACTCTCAAAAGTCAAGCGTTCAAATGCATTATTTGTCGGTACTGCGACTGACGCTACCTGACTCATGCAAAAGTCACAAGTATTTTATCTTGAGAGCTTGAATTAGTTTTAATATAATTCTTGTACGGCATAAATAGTTAAACTTCAGTCAATTTAATTTATTTACATTTGCTTTATAAAGCAGTCAAGGGTTCCAAATGTCATAATTAATAGTTTAGACAGTAAAGTATAAAACTCATTATTTTGTACTCAAATTATTTCATGTAAATATATGAAGTGTTTAAGGTCACTTACTTATCCTTCCTCAGATTAAAGAGGCATGAAGTGTCTTCTGGTCAGCTTCCTACACAGCCTGAGTTCCACCTCACTATGTCCAGACTCTGTCTAGATCAAAACTAACCGGTACAGTGTCATATCAGACAGCCGATTAAAGCTACCTTCCTGTGTCCGGTTTATATGAGCTTCTCTGTCTCCTATTGTCTGCAGGTATTTATGCCAAAAAATAAACATTTGCCGGAGGAGGGAAACGAGAGGTTGAGGGGTGTGTGTGTGTGTGTGTGTGTGTGTGTGGGGGGGGGGGGGATAGCCCAAAACAAAACATTGCATGATAGTCTTTAAGCAGTTCCATCTGTCCAGCCGAAATTTCAGGGCTAATAGCCTGTGGCGTTTCAGCCCACTGCCCTCACTCCCTCTACCTGACTCTGTCCTATTAAATCTCTCCACTCCTCCAAAAAAGAGTAGAAAGTGAGGAAAAAAAGAAGAACTTGTGCAGACCCAAGTCAACGGAGCGGTGGTGGTGGCCGATGATGATGATGGTGATAATGAAGAACAAGTCCTAATTAAAGAGAGAGGAAGGGGGGGAAAGAACCAGAGCGCTCAGCGATGTGGAAAAAAGGCTCATCGTTCTGGTGTTTTTTTTAAAAGACAGCGCGCTCTGTGAGCAGATGACTGCCGCTCACCTTGCCACGGGGTCTGCGTGAGATTGGTTCATTGTCAATGAGGTTTTTTTTTTTTTTTTTTTTTTTTTTTTTTTTTACCCATGATTCCATATGGTATGGAGTGGGCTACATGTTGCCCAACATGCCAGTGCAAATGTTTTCTCAATTAGGTGTCTTATCTCCGGTGAGTGCACTAGCATCAGATGAAGCTTGCTGACAGCGTAATGGCAGGCAAAACCTCGGAAGGCTCCATCAAATGGCAGCTCTGCTACGACATCTCGGCCAGGACTTGGTGGATGGTAAGTTGGCAGCAATCGAAGCTGATTTTTTTCTTCTTCCTCCTTCTTTCCTCCCTTTTTCTTAAAAAAAACCCCATAACTTTTCCCTCCCTCTTTTTTTTTACGGTCTTCAAAAAATAACAAGAAACTTCGTCTTTTTGGGGATGTTGAGAAATTCAATTTAGCGTTGACAGGCTTTTTAAAGTAATGAATTATTGCTTGTTTTTCCTTTCTGTTGTCAGTGTCACAGTTGTCTCTCTCTCTTGGAGTCTTGTCAGTCTTGTCACCATGGTTTGCCTCCTTCGCATTGCCATCCTAGTTCAGCATGCCAAATGAGACATATTTACACACGAACGATGTACCTTTTTTGTTCCGGTTCGTTCCTCTCCTTCAGCATTTATCCTCCCTTTTAGACAGACATTAGAAACTGAGAGTCCTTTTCTGCTCTGAACGGGATCCGTCAGTCCCCCGAACTGCATCAGCCGGTATTTTTCCTGCGCCTTCTGTGCACGCGCCAGCGTTTCTGTGGAATCTCTTGTTTATACACTGAGGCACAAGTTTCTGTGTGTGTGTGTGTGTGGCACTCCCGTCTGCTCCCCGCCAAGCCGGGTGTGTGGAGCGTCGCTGTCCGCTCCCGAGCTCTTGACACGCCGCGCTGGCAATTAAAGCACACAGGAGACGGAGAGGGGGCGGGGGGGGGGGGGGTGGAGAGGAAGAAAGCCCTCTCCCCCCCGTGCCCCTGGACGAGCCGGACCCCAGCGCCCGGCCTGATTAACTTGCTTGTTGTGGTCAGCGAGGCCAGACAACCTCTGACATCCCCCGTCAGTCCAGCAGAGAGAGCCGGGGAGAGGTTAAAGTGGAAGGAGGCAGAGTGAAGGAGGAGGGGGGAAAAAACACGAGAGAGTTTGAGTTTGGAGACTTTGCTGGGAGACCAGGAGGGGTAGAAGGGGGGTGGGGGTGTGTGGGGGGGGGGGGGGTGCACAATAGACTATTGTGACCGGCAGATACAAATGAGCCCAGTCGGGCTGGATGAAAAGGGCTTTGAAACTCCCGGCGCACTGTGTTCATTAGGGGATGACCCGTTAGCCCTCTCGTCCTTATTACCATTATCTTTCTTATTGCCAGCGTTATTAGAATAATTATTTTCTCGACTGGAGTGTGGTGCCGTGCACCGGATCCCTTCTGGTAGCAGGATCCTTGCCAGTTTCCACAAAAGAAGACTGCTGTATTTTCCTGAGAGACAATAGCTTATTTACCCCCCCCCCCCCCCCCCCTTCTCCTCCACTTCTCCCTGTAAGAGGACAGTGAACTTGTAGAATTCCTCTCCACGTCCCCTCTCTCTCTCTCTCTCTCTCTCTCTCTCTCTCATCCCCTCGCTCTGCATCCAGGTCAGGTCAGCTCTGCCCTCTCAGCCCCGTACCTCTGGGGCTCGGTGGAGGGAGAGGAGCGGGCGCCTCTCCCAGTCTGCTGCTGCTGTCAGTGGGAGTCTCAGTGAGAACAGGACCCTCGCTGAGTGGAAAGCTTCTCCACCAGTTGTGGGTGGTAGAGCGGTGGTTTAGTCTCCCGGTGGCAGGGGGTCGTCATGTGCGGGCATTCCTAGCTGTCGCTGCCTCGCTGGGTCCCACAAGCATGAAGATATGTAGAGACTCTTTTAGTGAACTAGATGCACTCATTCATATTGACAATATCTAATAATCTACGATTCTTTTTGACGTTTAAAATGTGACTTTAGATGGATATGGAAGTTGCTTCTATGTTGGATACATGTCAATGTCTGGAATGGAAAGCGTGTGCACTGGAGTGTCCTTCTGTGGATAGAGCTGGCAGATTGAGTGCAACTGTTGTTCCATTCTCTAACACATTGAGCTCTTGGCACTAAATTCTTTCATCAACGATTTTGTTCTCTATAACGGTTAACTAAAGTAGGTTGTAAGAAACCTTTCACTGGATTCTTCCAATTGGTCGTAAACAAGTGGGGTGATTAAAAGAGTCAACAGACCTTTGTCACTAAATTGCTCAATGATTATCTCCTGCTGATAGACACATAGAGCAGGGTTTACGTTCATCTGCTAGTCAATAAATTGAGCTATTAAAGCTTTTTTTAATGATCAATATGTTTAATTCAAATCCGAATCTGACTATTTGACTTTCTGAAAAACTTGTAATGCAATAATGTTAGAAAATCCAATGATGTATCATAATGCATAAAAAGAGAACATTTAACAAATACAATTATTATCAGATACAAATCTCAATAGTGATAATACATCTGGTTTGACATTGTGATAGTTTGGGTTTCTCTGTAAAGTTCATTGACATGCCCAAAAATCTATTCCCGTACATTTTAATCGGTCAACAGTTGCTTTGACAAACTTAATCCATGTAATGTAATATCATATTTTTTATGGCTTTGAAGGTGAAATTGGGTTACTGCGGAAAGAGGATTATATGCTTAATTCAAAACGACAGTTATGATAATTATTTCAAATAACCCACAGTGAGATAAAGTATGTCAGTAAGCCCTTCCGACCACCCCTCCGTCTATTGTCAAGTGTGAAATTCATAACACTGTTATTAACTGAAATATATTGTTTCGGATTACACGTTCATGTTATATCATTAGTCACATTAATGAAACTGCTTTGAGGTTCTTTCCTCGGTTTTGAAAATTGACCCCTTTGATTGAGATTGAATATGAGTTCAAAGATTCAACTGAAACATTTATGTTCAGGAGCATATGTAGGCTACTGTTTAAGTAAATTTAAATTAACTGTCCTGTTCACATTTGTTGATTTATTACAGAAACTTTGCAAAAGCCTGCTTTGGTTAGATTTTATAGTATAATTACTTCTAATTGTTCATCTTGCAATTTAGCATTTTTTATGCTTTGTCTTTACATTTTCCGAAATTACACATTTTGTAAACTTTGTTTTTAATCTCCATACAATATTTCATAATCCTCTGTCATTTATATATGTATTCCTAATCTTTATTAGGAACCTTATTTTAACATTGCAGAATTATAGGCTTCTGTCATAGTGAAAGTGAGGAACTTTAACATATTACAGCCTACTTTTTCTTGCTGGTTTGTACCCAAAACTACAAAACAACCCTACAAATAACTGCCAGATCACATTATCTGTCATTGATTGTGTCCATTATTTGGATGTGCTGTCAGGTGCAAGTACTAGGGATTAAACAGCCACCAACTGCCATTTGAGATTATGCCGGTTTACATCCAGTTTGGCCACAAATATATCTACTTTTGATATGAACTGTCCTGCTTTAATGTTGGTCATTTGTCGGTTCTCCCCGGAAGGTTCTGCGAGCGATATGCACGGACGTGTTGAGGGTGACTCCTGGATCACAAGGCATACAGGCTTTGTCTGAAGTCAGCCACTGTAATTAACCCTGCTAGTGCCTGAGCTGTAGGGCTGCTCGACCCAGCAGTGCGTTAACACTGCGCTCATGTCATATTGTACCACCGGAGGGGCTAATGGGATTTCTGCTGCAGTACAAGTGGTGGTCCTATAATCCACTTGTCAGTGAGCAGACCACCCCACCAGGCAAAGTGTGTGCGTGTGTGTGTGTGTGTGTGTTTGAGGTGTTTATTATTCATGCTGTTAGTGTTAGTGGGCATATGTGTATGAGCATTTCAAAGCCATCAGAGATGGAAGGAAGAGGAGAGGGTGCATGGATGGAGAAAGGGCATCGAATAATTACAGGACAGTCATTTAGCCCGTACACTGTTACAACAATAGCTGTCTTTTTAGTGAGATGTGAAAAACGTATAACATATGCTGCTTATGAGCCGTGCTGGACTTTAAGGTTTGAAATCCTCCTTAGTAAAAATAAGTTTTATCTACTTGCTTGTAAATGTGCAAAATAATAAGAGTATCATTGGGGTAAAATTAAATTGTGGGGTAATTAAATTGCCAATGAATGACCTCACCTGTGAGTGACTTTATTATCATATCATGTTAAATCATGAAATTAGTGGCCAATTACAGGATATTAGTTTTAAGACTTTTAAAGCCAAATTCTGCTACTTCTGTTGTCGTTTTGCATTTCTGCATTGCATGTCTTGTTAATTGCACTTTTTGGGATAAATCTTCAAATCTGTGATCAAAAGTCTTAATTGCTCACAGTTCACTTTCAAAGAGCTGTGAGGAACAAATGAACCGTGCGGGAACTCCCCACCCTGCAAACCCAGAGACCGAACGGCTCAGCAGCTGCTCATCATAATTGGTGTTGATGATTTTATTGTCTGACTGGAGTCATTTGTTCAGGGAATCAAGTGATTCAATTGAATTAATCTCCAGGGGTGCCAGAGTTCAAACCTAACCTCCCAGCACAGTGAATCAGCCTTTTGTATCCGCTGCCGCCCCGCACCATCAGCAGGGCCACAAGTCAGGCCTTTGTAGCCCGTGGGAGGTCACGTTCATTAGCTAGTACGGTACTCATATCCACCCTTGCACGCTGTAACTGGGTCAGGAGCTTGTATTGTTATACAGTAGAGAGCAGATGACCTGTACTGTAGTACAGTGAGCATATGACCTGTACTGTAGTACAGTAGAGAGCAGATGACCTGTACTGTAGTACAGTAGAGAGCAGATGACCTGTACAGTAGAGAGCAGATGACCTGTACTGTAGTACAGTAGAGAGCAGATGACCTGTACAGTAGAGAGCAGATGACCTGTACTGTAGTACAGTAGAGAGCAGATGAGAGTCATACAAGTGTGTGTACATTTTCTGTTATTTGTGAAGCATTTTTTATTGGTTTTACTGCTGAGATTTTAACAGGATCATAATTTCTAAAAACAAATGAGCAATTCTCTTGCCATATTGTGTCAAATTTAATGCAATATATGTGTGGTTGTGAAGACGTATATGAGTGGATTTTTTTAAGTGAGTCAATTTGCGACTCTAATCTCTCAGCCTAACATGGAGCCTTAAAGAAGGGGGAGGTTGTTCCCCTCTGCTCCTGCTACGTGGATGTAGTCTATGTGGTGCGGGTTTACAGTGCGAGTGTCATATTGTGCGGAAGATGTTTCCAATTTGGAGTCTGCCTCGGACTGGAGAGAGATGATTAGAGAGGAGGAAATTGGAGGATTAAAATTGTCTGCTTGAACTTCCTGAACGCTGCATGCTCCATCTCTCTCCGCATCTCCATCGCCATCCCCATCTCTCTCTCTCTCTCTCTCTCTCTCTCTCTCTCTCTCCTTTTTTCTTTTTTCTCCCTCCCCATCTCTCCTTTTTTTTTTCTCTCCCCACCTCCCCCTCATTTTCTCTGTCCCAATCTCTTTCTCTCTCTATCTATCTCTCCTCGTCTCTCTCTCTCTCTCTCTCTCTCCCGTAGTGTACAGGATGGCCCTACCGCCTGGCAGTAGTGTACAGGATGGCCCTACCTGGCAGATTAGCGGTTCATGTAGGTTTGGGCGCTGGGTGTGTGCACGCAGAGCAGCCGTGGGTGCCCAGTGGGAGCTCTCATTGTGTGTCAGTTTGCCATCAGCTCTGCCTGATGAGTCGCGTCCCTCCCAGGGTAATGGGAAGGGATCAGTCATAGTGGGATGCTGCGAAGCTGTCACATCCTCCACTGTACCTGGCAGCAGGGATGTTTCAAAACAATACATCTTATTTTCATTTTTTAATAAAGCGATCATATTATTATTTTTTTTTCACGTTTGAGGGTTGAGGGGAAGGGTTTTTTACCGGGTTGCTTTTTTCAGTTCAGTAATTTAGTGTGTGTGTGAGGGTTAGTCCTGATGCATGACCCGTGTCTTTGGTATGATCCGACACGACATCCCAGTGACTGAGGGAAACGTCAGGGTGAACGTGGTTCACAGCTTTTTTCAGCTCTCCTTTGCAATATCACGGTGGAGCATTCAGAGGGACTTTAGCCAAAGTCTGTAATATCCGTTCATATGTTGACAGTCTTAGGAGGAAACTCCCCTCTGCCCCAGGCCACCTCTGTCTCTTTGTGTTGTGATGTATATCTCGACAGAGGGCATGGTACTACCAGAGAGAAGGAGCGTTTCATATAGTTCATTGCTCGTCGCTGCTTTCTACATGAGACGTGCTTCTGCTTATTTATGCTCATATTAATGGCAATTTTGTCTCAGGCAATAACCCCCCCCCCCCCCCTCCGCATACACACACACAACCCACCTCCCACCACATAGATGGATGTGTCGGTCTGTGGAGATGGAGATGGAGTGATGAAGCTCTGAGTGGAGCTGTTAGCTGGCACCCTGTTCAGGTGTTGGCTGGTGAAGAGGAGAGAGAGAGGCAGGAATCCGATTTGGATCAAGGCTGCTGGTAAAATTAGACCACGATGAAAAGAAAAGACGGCTGTTTTTTGTTTTTGTTTTTTTTGGAAAGCCGTCCAATCAATTTCGAAAAAGCAGAATCTGTCCCTAGGTCTAATGCTTGTTTTCAGGGAGCTAGAAATTGGGTTTAGTCATTTTTTATAATTAGCACCGTGTTCGCTAATAGTATTATTCTCAACGTCTGCCAGTGATTTGCACGTCAATCAATGTGCTGTCAATGAATCACATTTGGTGTCTGACAGGAAACCTTCAATTAAAAAAAGAATTCACTGAAAAACGCCACAATAACAGGTGTTGTGTGTTCCTTTTATATTCATATTTCAACCATTTGTGTTTTGTTTTCTTCTTTACTTTCATCCATTATTGTGTCTTGCAGTGTTTCTAGTTGCAGTGATCAGGCTTCTTAAAAGGCCCAGTCTGCCCAGGCCGTATCAGTGTAACACTGGCCGAATGACCTGCAGTGTGACACCCCTCTGATCACCTCAACCGGGATATTCCATTAGGCAGGAAGCACAACAGACACAGGATACCCTAGGATACTGTCATAGCGTAACATCCCTTTAACGGTAGGCATCACTAATTCACAGCTATTGTCATTCAAATAGACGACACAAGACGGCTCTGATTAAGTTGGTGTTGGAAACGCCTCAGTGTTGTCAAAATGTTGTCTGTAATCCCACTAGCCCCCCTCCCTCCCTCCCACCCCCCCCCCCCCCCCTCTCCCTGTCTGTCTAAGCCACACTCCTTCTCTGGGCTATGGAATGAAGGGATCAATTGTGTGGAAGAGATGCGTGTGAAATCTTTGCTGTCTGGGGGTAGAATGTGGGGGGGCTGGGGAGGGAGGGGTCATGGGTCACTCTGTGAGAAAAAAAGACCCCCTTTCTATTCTTGGCATGGCTCTGTGTGGAACGCCACTCTCTGCAGGGTACCCCCCCCCCCTCCTCCCACACAACACACACTACCACCCCTACCCCTCCTTTCCTACTCCCCTCCATCCCTGGCCATTTCAGCTTCTCTCTCTCCATCCATCTCCCCCTCTCTCCCTCTATCTCTCTCTGTCTTCTCCCCTGAGAAGCATGGCCAGTGGCCAAGACAGCTGGTTCTTTGGGCCGCCCCGGTGCCGGTCTGCGAAGCTGGGTTGTCGGGGGTTGGGGGGGAGAGGGGGGAGAGGGGGGAACAATAGCGGACGCAGTAGAGGATGCTCCCACCCCCCCCCTCCCTACCCTGCCCCAGTGCCCCACCCCTCCCAGCCCCGACCATGAGGGGTCTGAGATGGGGGCAGCCATCTTGGCTGTTAATCAAGCCATCATGCTTTAGCCCCTAGATGACTGAGTGAGCAACTGCATGAGTCACGGGGGGGTGACTCAGAGGGAGGGGGGGGGAGATCTCAGGCTGGGGTCAACCAGCAGGAGGCAAGAAACAGCTGTGTCTCTCGCTCACATTACCACAGTCCTTAACTTAGTACTAACTAGCAGGATGGCATGGATAGGTGTGACGAGTCTCGCTTTCTACCCCTCTATGTTGCTGTTTCCATCTTTTTCTCTTCTCTCTCTCTCTCTCTCTCTCTCTCTGTCTCTCTGTCTCTCTGTCTCTCTGTCTCTCTGTCTCTCTCTGTCTCTCTCTGTCTCTCTCTGTCTCTCTCTCTCTCTCTCTCTCTCTCTCTCTGTCTCTCTCTCTGTCTACCCGTCTCAGTGTGTCACTGTTTCAGTCTGTCTCTCGTCCTCTCTCGTGCTCCCCCCCTCCCCCTCTCTCTCTCTGTCTACCTGTCTCCCCGTCGCCGTTTGAGTCTCTCCTCTCTCGGCCTCCTGTCTCTCTGGAGGGGAGCGGTGAACCTGAGGGGGGGGGAGGGGCTCCAAACAAAGTGCCGATTGTTTCCTCCCCTCGTCCGTGGCTCCGTGCCACCCGAGGCACAGTATCAAACAATCATGGACACTGGCTCCTGCTGTATGCTGCATGTGCTCCTTCGTCCTCGCTGGTCTGGTTACGCTCCGCATTCCAAGGCCCTGCCTCCAACCCCCCCCCCCCCCTCCCCTCCTCCTCCCGGTCCACCTTTGTTGATTCGCAGACTCCTATTGAAGTTTTAGGTCTGTGTTACTCAACAGGCCTATATCATCTCGTTTTGTTTTTTCCTGTGTTCAAGTTGTATTGATTTTGGAGGAGTGTGTGTTCTTTGAGAGTTCTCCCTTTTTTTTTTGTCACGATCCAAGATGACACACACAAAAAAACACACAAAAAATCGAAACCTATTCCAGAAACGCCATCTGGTATTTGGAGGTGTGTGTGTGTGTGTGTGTTGGGGGGGAGGGGGAAGGAGGGGAGGGGGGGGGGGGACTTTGTGAGTGCATATGTGTGAGACAGAGAGAGAGAGAGAGAGAGAGAGTAACGAGAACTGATGCCTTTCCATCCTCAGCTCTCATCTCTGTCTCCGTTCTGTTGCCAAGAGACCGTGTCAGGCTCTCGTCACGTGAAGGAAGGTGCTGCGTGCTACGTGTGAGAGGATGTGACAGATGGAATGTCTTCTTTCTTTTCCCCCTCCAGAATCTCCAAGTCTGCAACTGTGACCACTAACCACTCTAGTAATTGCCTAATATTATTTTAAAACCTGTCAACCTCTGATCTCTGAATGTGTTTGGGTTATGGTAGTTTAAATTGAGGACTGGAAGTGCGGCCTTCACCTCTAAACAGGCTGACCTACAGGACAGACACTGATCTGCAGCTTGTCTGCTGTGCCGGGCATAGCTGTCCCACTTGGCTCTGTGGGTCTGTGTTGAATCTACACGGATTAGCATTCCTGTTCAGGAAAACGTACGGGACAGGAACACGGTGGTAAATCTGGCCTCAGAAGTCACCTCTCTGACCTCTGTGTCTGCACTGCCAAAAGGTTGTACATCTGAGCGTGAATCTTGTTTTGAGATTTTAAATCGAGTTGGGCTTGTTTCTCGTATAAACGGCTTATCTAATGACTTTAGTTAAGTAAACACATTATTTCCATTTCGTCTGGTCAGAGAAATGAGCTGCACTGGCAGCCAAATGTACTTGTTTGAAGCATAAGCAAGCTCGTAACTTATATTTTTGCACTTAAATTTGATAGGGCATGTTTGCAGTGTGTAATAATGGGGCCTGTGACTGGCAGAATGGGACTTCCTGAATGAGTAATTCCATCTGATGGTGGAGTCTGATGGCCCAGTGTTGCAGCTCCTAAGCTGGCTCACTAACTGACATGTGGAGGAGGTAATCCTCTGTTTGGCCCTGCACCCAATTCATACCGAACGCCATGAAATATGAACTACGTTTGTGGCCTGCACAGCTGGTTAAGCTCATTGTAACAGGTGTGTTTGTGTGTGTGTGTGTGCGCGCGTGTGTGTTTGTATGAAAACGTACGGTCAAAATGGTTTTTGTTACAATTTTGCTGTTACAATTAGAGACTTACAATGCATCAATGTGTAAGGGGTGTGTATTTATTATGAAATTAGGAAAACATATTTCCACGAAGGGTAGTTTGGCGAGCTACTTAGACTGGATTCCAATTCAACTGGTTCCCAGAACAGCACAGCAACAATTAAACAAATGGCCTGTCTATTCCAGCCAATAACATCTAGATTGCTACTTAGTTCATTAAAAGTGACGGGGGTGGATTAGCTGGGCTACTGTAATGCCGGTGTTGATCTGGGGCTTTGACAGGGCAAGCTGGGCGACAGTCCTGCAGACCACACAGAGGACAGCAGTGCAGAGGGGACAGATGTCGGCAAAACAGCAAATCTGATTAAAACGGCGAGAGCCCCTTGATAATGACCAACCTGCCACCCCGCGGGGTCGAACCCGGTTCTAGAGGTCACCGTAGCGCTACTTTCTCATGGAAGCCTTTATGTAAGACCTCTTTGCTAGCGCCATCACGGTGAAGTAATACCGGGATGGGCGTCGCACGATCCGAGCAGGTTGCACATCTGGAGTCGGGCTTGGCAGATGATCGTGACAGCAGGGCTTGTTGTTTGTTTCTGTCTGTAGCGGCGCTCCTCTAACAAGTCGAGGAAGAGCCGTGAGCAGAGGTTGAAAGTTTTGAACGAAAAGGGCTTTTTGTCCACCTCAGAGCTGTAAGCCTTCTCGCAGACTCTCCTCCTCAGCGCTAATGTAGAATGATCACCCCTTGTTATCTGCGCGTGTAAAAACTCACCGTTCCGTTTTGTCCCGTGGCCAGCCTTTCACCCCCCCTCCCGCCCCCCCGCCCCCCAACCTCCCCCCCCTCTTATCTAATTAAGTTGATTCAGAGGGTTGCCTGTGTGGGAGGTGGACCCCATTACTTACGGCTGTCCAGCCAGGGGCACCCGCCGACCCCTCCGAGCCTGTCGCCCGTGTTCCACACGTCTCCGACAGGGGGAGCCGATGACCCCCTCGCGACCCTGGGGGAGGGCGAGCAGCTGGCGGGGGCATCTCCAGGGGCTGTGACTGCCCCCCCGTCCCCCGTCCCCTGTCCCCCGACCCGTCCCCTCGCAAAGACGGCAGGTTGTTTCTCAGGGGACCGTGTCCTTTGAAATCCTCTCGGAAAAGGCGCTCAGGTGCTTAGTGAGAAGAGCACCTTTCGTGACTCTCCCCACCGTCCTGAAGTCGCGAGTAAAACATACAGAAAAGTAGGTGACACACACACGCAGACCCGCCACACACACACACACAAACACACACAAATGACTGTAAGGGAACCAGGAGGCCGGCATGGCCTCTCTCTCTCCCCCTGTGGCAGATTAAGCCAGGAGCCAGCTGCGTTCTGGAGGCGGGTGGGGGGGAGACGGGGGGGACGATGGGAAGGGGTGGGGGGGGGGGGGGGCGATGGGAAGGGCTGGGGGGGACACAGGCTGCCACGGCCCTCACCAAGGTGACCCCTGGCAAAGCTGGCACCACATCTGTACCTCTGCCCGTCCTGCCACATCACCCAGGCTGCGGGAAGCGCCAGGACCCCACGCTGGCAGGCCAGGCCCAGCGGGGGGGGGGGGGGGGGGGGGTCTGCTGCCCTCCTCCCCCCTCCTCCCACCTCCATCCCGGCTCCCAGCAGCCTGGAGGAGGCCAGAGGGGAGCCGGGGGAATGTGTTGGGGGTATGGAGCGCAGACGGGGGGAAGTCAGGGGGAGGGCCAGGGCTGCAAGGGACTGTGGGAAAACAGGATGTAGATTAGTGTCCCCCTGTGATCCCTGATAGCGATCTGTCGGGGGTCTGGAGACGGGAGGGAGGTGGGGAGGACAGGTAGCAGGTCTCTTACCGCACACACACACACACACACACTCTCACATAGATTAGGATTCGTTCGATGGGCCGCCGTTCGTTAGATGGACTACTGTAGCTAACACGGGAGTGACTGGGAAATAATATAACGTGTGTGTTATGACTACATATCCAGCTCATGCTGTGTTTGCTGTTTGGAATGGCTGAGGGTTGAAAGGCAGGCCCAGCGCTAGACGTGTTGAGATATGGATGGTAGAGGGAGGGGGGGGGAGCAAGGTGACCCACTGGGCTGTACAGCCAGGCAGGCCGGTGTCCACACACACCACAGCGCCTTTTCTCCCCTTTTTTAAAGTCATTTTAGACCCCATGGGTGGCTTGTCTATATCCACACCTCCCAAGCCCGTCATGTGTCTGTCACATGACCAAAGGGAATTTCCCTGACTTCAAATTGGTGCTCGGTCGTTTGTACTGTTCTGTGAAGTCGTTGTTTGGAGCAAGCTGACCGCACCAAGGTGTTGTCCTCTCAGGTTCAGTGTGAACGGAAAATGGTCTAATCATAGAGTAAGAACGGAACATTGTTTTGTTATATATAGAGTGGAATATATTGTCTTGTTTTATAGAAAGAGTGGAACATGTCTTATGAAATTAGTCAAAGTGAAGTATAGTTGAAAAAAATTCAGTAATTCAATTTTCCACTGCACTGCGGTGCATTCGGAGCAGGCATCAAAGGAAACAGTCTTTTCTTTCCCGTTAAACTTCTTCTCCTGTAGTGATTCTGTTTCCCGGCTGTGGTGAGTGGTGTGTGTGTGTGTGGCTGAGCTGAGGAGAGGAGAGGAGGGCAGGTACGGGCACACAGGTGCCTCAGACGTGGAGGGGCTGAAACTGGAGAGGACTGTGGGAGCTCAGCTCAGCCCAGACTCAAGCTGATGGTCGACTGGGAGCATTAATGAACCAGATTAGGTGTCCCTGCCCGGGATGCACAGGGGGAGGGGGGGGGGGGGTGGTGGGGGTGGGGGAGGAGGTTTGGGGGAAGAGGCACTTAACTGGCCTCCCCCTACCTCACCCCCAGCCCCGTCCTGAACCCAGTTCACCTCTGACCGTGCATTTACATTTACATTTAGTCATTTAGCAGACGCTCTTATCCAGAGCGACTTACAGGAAGTACAGGGACATTCTCCCCGAGGCAAGTAGGGTGAAGTGCCTTGCCCAAGGACACAACGTCATTTTCACACCCGGGAATCGAACCGGCAACCTTCAGATTACTAGCCCGATTCCCTCACCGCTCAGCCCCCAGACAGTCCCTGCTGGAGGCTGGTTTAGACCCCGTCACCTAAGAAAAAGAGCCGTTTCAGGGGGGGGCGAATTAAAACGGCGTGTTAAAAGAACAGTGAGTGAAAGGAGAGCACTAAGCAGGTCTGTTAATCCTGCGAAACGGCTGGATGCAGGGGAAGACAGCTGGATGGTCCCAGCCCAGCCTGGGCCGTGTTGTGACCCTGACCAGGGGGCTCTATCTCTGGGGCCGCGGCTGGGAGCAGGCCCCTCCTCAGGGACCGCAGGTGCTCATACCAGAGGAAGCCTTCTACTGCTTCAGCGGACCAGGATTGTTATTCCTGGACCGGAGGAAAACACAACACCTCAATTAGGTCACCAAGAGAGAGAGAAAGTGACATAAGCAGCGCTGTCTCTCGCCCGGTGAGTGACAGGTGGAGATGGTTCGTGATGGTGTTCGTCCGGAGCCCCGCCCCGCCCCCCCCCCCCTCGCTGGAGGCCCTCCCGGTGTTCTTTACACCGGGGTCGGACTCCTAGGAGACGCTGCTGACATCATCGCCACTGACCCTCCTGTGGCCTGACCGACTACACAGCTCTCTGCCACCGCCACCCCTCCCCCCCCCACCCCCCCAACCTTCGCCAGATGGCTCCACGCCCTTCGACGTGGCTTGACTTCCTGCGTTTTCAGCGCTCCCGTGATCCATCCTCCCTCCCTCTCCGCCCTCCCTTCCCCGCCCACCTCCCTGCTCTGTGGCGGGTGTCAGGTGGACACTGTAAAAGAGGTGCAATGGATATCTCCTCACCTGCTCCTTCCCTGGGACCCCCACTGAGAGCAAGCTGTTGTTCCTCCAGCCTCCTTGGTCAGGCCCCTAGCGCTCCGCACACACCTGTCCCCCCGTGCCTTTTGCCGTTTTCAGGTGCGTGAGCGCCTCAATTATTGAAGAGGCTTAAAGAATGCATGGCCCGAGCACTATACGCGGCGGTGCTATTTTTCTTTTCCCGGGGCGAGCGTGCGGCTTTCTGGAGAGACGTTCCCGCTCGGACTCGGGGAGTCTGTTCTTGTTCGTTTGGGGGGCGAAGGAACGCGGCAGTTTGTGCCGAAGTCTATTTGGTTTCTCCGTGAGATGTTTGAGGTTTGAACTTCAAAAGGCCTCAGAGGCTCAGAGTAGCACACGTGTGGAGGGCGTGGGGGGGAGGGGAGAGGGGAGAGGGGGGAGAGGGAGGGAGGGGAGAGGGAGGGAGGGGAGGGGAGGGAGGGTGGAAGGGAGGGGAGGGTGGAAGGGAGGGGAGCGAGGCTCGTTGTTTGGTATCTCTACAGGACTGTAGCTAATAAAACTAAACTGAACCTGAGGGGAAGCATCTGAACTTCCTGTAGCGGGTGTATTTATTTTTTCGGAGGGTCCGTTTCAGGTCTCCAGCGCCGGCTGTAAACAAAGAGCTTTCCTCCAACCCAGATTGCCTATTTGACTCTTATTTATTTATAATTCCCCGAAACCACTCTGTGTTGCAACCTGATCGCTGTGAGCTTGTGAAAACGCCGGTTTCATCGAGATTCTGGTTGAAGAAGTACTCCCCTGTCCGTGCTCTTTTTCTCTTTCCTCTTCGTTAATTCCGGCCCTTGGCCACTCACGCAAATAAATACCTTTCCACTTAAACATACATGGGCTAATTAATTGATCCCATCTGTTCTCTGCGTCTCACTTCCATGACACTGAAGTTTCCGAAAGAGATTTGGCTCGTATTGCACCGATAACCTGGACTCTGGGTGGAAGACATGGACTTTTCGACAAACTGAAATAAACACAATTTGAGAAAAGTAAATAGAGCTTCATCCTTTCCATTGCATTTCGCACTTTCCGGAGCTCGGAGTGAGTCAGTGTAGCTTTTCTTCTTGGCCCTGACAGTAGAAAGATACGTCCACTTGTTTGGAGCAGCCGAGTATGGCCGAAGCTCGAAAGTGAATATTTGATCATTATAATAATAATAAAACCAAAGATATGACTAAACGGTAACTCGATATCAGTCTTTTGATATGTTTTTGACAGTTAGTTCAGCGCCAGGTGCATGATGGACCTGCGCCCATCATTGTGTTCTTGTTGTTGCAAACAGATGAATCACATGTGATCCCGGTGGATCTCCTGAGAAATAGCAGCTTTAACAGACAGTTGTTGCTCGTAGCTGAAACATCTGGTCGACCAAATGAGGATTTGTCTTGATTCCCCAGGCGAGGACAGCGAGCGGTATAATTGTAATATTTAGGGGAAAAGTTTGGAGGGAACTTGATTTAACCCTGAAGTACACAGTTTGGAAACTGCCCGCGGGGGCACGGAGCAGAATTCCCACAACATGACAAAAGAATCTGAAGAAAGGAAGAATTTGTTGCTGTAAGGAAATAGCATCTGATTCAATTTAACATTTTGATCGAGATGTCAGAGTACCAGGGGTCAACTCAGACACTAAGACGAACGGGCAGTGCACGTTAGCAGAAAGGGCTGCGTATGCTGGGCTGCTAGGCTTGTACGATGCCTCTCTTTGATAACCATCTGCTGTTGTTCGGTACAGTCAGATAAAGGACTCAGCGTCTCAGTTCGGGGGTCTCCTAAAAGCCAGCGACGCTCCTTCAAACTCTGCTGCTATCTGATCCCTCAAAGTCGCCTCGCGCTTTGATATCGCCGTCCGCCATTTCTAGACTCCAGCTGAAAGTGGCCCGCCCGGCAAGCCTTATTAGACCTGCTACCTCCAGGAGAGGAGAGCCTGGTTGATCAGGCTGGTAGCTAAACAGCAGAGACGCCAGCCAGCCAGGCTGGCTGTTGGTAGTCAGAGCTCCTCGTCTCCCCCGGTCTCAGAGCTGCTGTTTGTCCTGATGGAGCCGGTCCCTGCTGCAGCAACCAGGAAGTGGCTCTCTACAACTGGCGACCGTGGGGAGGGTGGGGGGGGGGTTTGAGGGGGGGGTGTTAGGGGAAGGAGGGGGGGGGGGGTCACGTGACAGCTCTCTCTGGCAGCTGTTTCAACCAGAGGCTCCATGTGAATATTCATGATGCACCTATTCCCTCAGCCTGCTGTCTGCAGCTGTCCACCCCGAAACACGTGCATACGTGTGACGCACACACACGCATACACACGCACTAATGCATACATAGACACACGCATTAACACAAACACACACGACCCTCGCAGATGGTAGCGTCAGGCCCGTGTTTAGTGTGTGTTTCTAGGTTGGGGTGTTTTGCAAAAGTGACCCACTTGAAGCAGTTTTTTCAGGTCAGTCTATTTAACAGGTTAGGGGGACACAGAATCCCCATAGCAACCCTCCCACTGTCCCCCCCCTTCTCTGAATGTAGCAGGACACCAGATCAAACCTCACAACCACACACACACATACTGTCTCAATGACCACGGTCCACACACACGCACATCCTGCCGCTCTCTCTATAAATAAAGGCATTTAGATGGATCAATAAAGTTCATGAAAAGCTTTCACCACCTTGCTACTTCTGGGAGTGGAACACTGTGGTCCAGGATCCCCCCCCCTTCCCCCCACCGTACTGGACAGGATGTGAGGGCCTTAGGGGGGAGAGGAGGAGGAGGAGGGGGAGAGGAGGAGGAGGAGGGGGGAGAGGAGGGTTACAGAGAAGACCACAGCCATGTGCTTCTCATTAAGCCGTGCGGAAATAAGTGCTGACCTGTTCGCTCATGAGGGCACATCCATTTAATGCTGCAGTGCTGAGATCTAGACTTGGTACAGAGAGAGAGAGAGAGAGAGGAGAGAGAGAGAGAGGGATAAGGGAGGGGAGGGAGGGAAGGAAGTATAGAACAACAGGAGGAGAGAGGAGAGGGGTCTAGCAGAATGGATGGACGTGAGGTTTGTTGAAAGTGAGATGGAAATCTAAACACTTTCGGTGTGTCTCACCGGCTTGGCTGATCTCTGTGTGGTCCTGAAGACCTCATCAGCCCCCTCACCTGCAGCTGTGCTCTGAACGCACAACACACATACACACACAAGGCATATACATGTAAGAACCTGCCACACGCTGGACAGTATGCAGCTGGAAGATTGCGTGTGCCTGAAGTAAAGGAGAAGTTTGGGTTCACTTGGTTCTGGATGACAGGGAGACAAAGTGATGTGTTCTAAACAGGTATCTATATTACACCTCTCTCTGTCTCTCTCTCTCTCACAACACATCCCTCGCTGGGTGAGCCTCAGCAGGGTCTGAGTGATGGGGTCTGTCTGTCCCATTTCTGCCTGCAGCATCCTTCATCCCCACCCTGAGGCTGGGCCACTGGCCCCGCATCCTGGCCCCGCTCATCACTCCCCCTCCTGGTCATCACTCACTCACCCCCCCCCCTCCCCTTCCCTGGTCATCACTCACCCCCCCCCTCCTCCTCATCACCCCCTTCCTGGTTATCCCCCCCCCCCCCCCCCTCCCTGGTTATCACCCCCACGCTCATCATCCATCCCCCAGGTTGGCACCCCCCTGGCTGACCCCTCTACCTGGGCACTCTCCCGTCATGTTGGAAACAGTGGTTCGTTGCGCCTGACCGAGTCATTCTTCCGAGGCGAATGCCCCCTCGCAGCCTCGGAGTATGGATAAGGAAAGAAACATAAATCTTTCTTTTTTTTAAAAACTTTTTTATATATTCCTGAATTAGTCAAACCCTGTGTATTCACGAGCTACATTCCATGGTGTGACGGTGTGATTGGTGAACAGAAGGAGGGATGTTTTAGTCCCGCTGGCTCCTCGTCTTCCTCCAGCGATGCACTTCTATAATTAAATATGACAACAGATCAGTGGAAACCATCCAGGCCGACTGAATGTGTCGAACAGTAACACCAAACTCCCCGTCTCGGAGTTCTGCTCTATAAACACAGGAAGCTCCCAGCATGCCTGTCCACCTTCTCCACGTCGCTGTCTTGAGAAAAGGTGCCGGTTTGTCGACCGCCCGGTGTCCTTTTTTCGCATGAGTGCAGGATCCTCGCTGTGTTCCCCTGCCTCCCGCGCTGTGTTCCCTTGCCTCTGTGCTCTGTGTTCCCCTGCCTCTGCTCTGTGTTCCCCTGCCTCTGCTCTGTGTTCCCCTGCCTCTGCTCTGTGTTCCCCTGCCTCTGCTCTGTGTTCCCCTGCCTCTGCTCTGTGTTCCCCTGCCTCCACGCTGTGTTCCCCTGCCTCTGCTCTGTGTTCCCCTGCCTCTGCTCTGTGTTCCCCTGCCTCCACGCTGTGTTCCCCTGCCTCTGCTCTGTGTTCCCCTGCCTCTGCTCTGTGTTCCCCTGCCTCCACGCTGTGTTCCCCTGCCTCTGCTCTGTGTTCCCCTGCCTCTGCTCTGTGTTCCCCTGCCTCCACGCTGTGTTCCCCTGCCTCCACGCTGTGTTCCCCTGCCTCTGCTCTGTGTTCCCCTGCCTCCACGCTGTGTTCCCCTGCCTCCACGCTGTGTTCCCCTGCCTCCACGCTGTGTTCCCCTGCCTCCGCTCTGCCAGGGGATTCGGCAGGAGGACAGAGAGGAGAGAGAGAGAGGGAGGGAGAGAGAGAGAGAGGGGGAAAGGAGGGAAGATTAGGCCGAGCAGTCCGGGGCCTTATTAGAATTCCACGTAGGCCACAGCCACATCTGGTGCCTGAGCCTCGACACTCATTCTTCTGAAAACCAATTTCTGCGCTGAGGCTTGGCTCTGGGGTGGGGTTAGAGACGGGAGGGGGGGTGGGGGGGGGCGACTGTTCTCTGACCCCTTGTCTGGGACACTCCAGGTGGACACTCACGCATAAAGATTGATCTGTGATCAGCTTCAACTATCTACTGTATATCGTCATTGGACAAAAACTCCCAAACTGACAACTGATTGTATGGTGAACTTCATTTGAGCAGTGAAAGTGGTATTTGTAGTTCTTTTCTTCAAAAGGTATTAAAGGGAAGGAAAATAAAATGGTTTTACATGGAATGCTTTCATTCCTCACTGTTGCCTGTAGTTTCCAATGTTGATCAGCAGAGGGAGACATTGCTCCAAGTCTGGAACTGATCTGGAAATGGAGCAGGTGTTGTTCAGAATTACTAATTTCATTTCCATCAATGATTTTGAATGTCAATTTGTTCCCATTCATTTAATTCGATGTTGTGCTTTGATGATTTGTCATACACAGGAAAAATATTATTCAGATTTATATTAAATATAAAGCTTTTTATTCATTACAATTTATTAACAATTAATTTTTTTTCAAAGCAAAAATAATCTATCAATCTATTGATTGATATTCAATCAATAAAATAGTGAAGAAAACCATGGTTCAATTGCTTTTCATATTGTAATTAAAGTACATGATTATAGTAGGCATACCTATTTCTATTTCCATTTAGCTAAATTAATTAATTTCAAATAAAAAAATAAACAATATCAGTGCCTGTGGTTCCAAAAGAGATCAAATGTTCCTGATTCCATACATGTAGAGAAGAACATAAAGGAACCGTGAACGTCTTCTATACATCTCCCCCCCTCCCCACCTCCCAGACAAACGAGTACAGCAAATGAAGCCGTTAAAGGCAGAGCGTGAGCGCATCAAGAGGATTTCGCCTCTTTCTCTGAAGGGGATTTGGCCAGCTCCGGCCTGACAGAAGCACATGTTGTGGGAAGATAGCGGGGACCACAACAAAGGCGGCCCTGAGCCTAGCCGAACGGCGCAAGCTCCCTGGCAGTTCCGCAGCCCTGTGCCGCCTTGGCGCTGTCGGCCCGCGTTAGTCACACCCCAGGAGAGAGGCCCTGGACGGGGCTCCCGCCAACCAACCACGGCCCTCGGCTCGCAGACTCCGAACCGCCGCCGAGCGCCACAAAGGCCTACCAGGGCTCTGCTGTCACATAGCCTGCCTCTGTCCCAGCAGCCTCCACAGTCTTCTAAGACACAGAGATGAATAGACGACAGACAGTTTCTGTCCCACGCGCACGTCGAAAATATAGGATGGGGATATTCAATTAAAAGAGCATTATGCGATTACGCTGTAGCTCCAGTCGGACGGAGACGGTCGTCTATACACAGTGACCTTGGCTTTTGCAAACAGCGGTTTCTCACAGAGAAGACGGACCATTTTTCGTGTTTGAGAGCCTTAAAAGGACGCTTTTAAGAACTCAAAAATATTCTTTAAATGCTCTGGTACACTGGTTACTGTTCACGGTTCTCAATTACTATGTATTTAAATATATTGTCGGATTTGAATTCATCTGCAGCCAGACCCCATGGCTGTGTCGAGTACACAGCCCTGTGGTTAGCCTAGTTCAGGCCAGACTCGTTAGTCGCTAAACCACAATGTTCCACCATAACGAGTGGCTGTAATTATCACATTGGCTCAGAAACCTCCCTTTAGTTAATTTCAGCTTCCAGTCACCTGTGTGTGTGTGTGTGCACTTGTGTGTTAGGGGGAGGGGGGGGGGGTAGTATTGTCTCCGCATCCAGCTGTGTGCAGATCTGCTGTTGTGAACAGCTGTCAGGTGTCTTATGGTGTTTTCATATTGCACTGGGGGGGGGGGGGGAGGGGGGGTGCAGGGAGTTTGTGGTGCCTGCACATCTGTGGGGAAGAGTGGGCGCTGCTCAGGTGTGTGTTGTGGAGGGTGTTACATTCAATGATCCACTCCAGTCCCCTGCCTGGTATCTGCCACAGACGCACACAGGCCTGTTAGCCGCACCCTATACATGACTGACTATGGAGCTCTCTGTAGTAGTATATATACAGCCTTGTTGCACTTTTGACGATTACTACATTGTACTGTACTGCACTTTCACATGTAAAGAGTTAGACTTGGACGAGCTCGAGAACTTGCTTATTGTGTATTTTGGTCATTGTGATTCCTTGTTGTGGAATATTTACACCACACCACCGACATCAGCATACTCAGGAGGCCTAAACACGTTTTATCTGGCAGCAAACCCTGATAAACAAACTGCAGTGTGTGCCACAAGCACCATCCCCCTGCCGATTACACCCTTCATCGTTAGCTCAGTGATCAAAAAGACAGGAAGGGGGATTTTTGTATTCATTTGTGGGCCTGGATGCAGGACACTGTGCTACCATGTGTCTGTCTCTGTCTGTCTGCCTGTCTGCCTGTCTGTCTGTCTGCCTTGTCTATCCTTCAGGCTGTCTGTCAGTCTATCAGTCAGTCAGTGGGCTTGCCCTGCGTGGAACAGACAGAAGGAGGAAGGCGGGAGGGGGGGGGGAGATGTGTGAGGTAGACCCAGCATATGCCCAGCCATGCCAACAGCTTGTGTGCGCTCCGAACTCGCCTACAGGCTCCATTTTTAAAGGCACCATTTTGGGGGCCGTCTTGTCAGGTTGGGCCTCAGCAAACCTGGCGCAATCTGCTCGAGGGACTCGCTCGGAGTGTGAAAGTATTAATATGTGATATATGGGTTTGTTTGTGAGTGTGTGTGTGTGTGTGTGGGTTTGTGGGTGGGTGGGTGTGGATGTTTTACACACACAGTCAAAGTGGCAGAACCGCAATTATTGTAGGCGTCCTTCGCTTTCTCCATCTGATGTTTACGCTTCAAGACTACATTTAACACGCACACAAAAGAATACATGTTTATCGGATAAGAGAGCATGAGATTCTATCAAATATAGAAAAACAAGATATACTGTATATATATACTGTGAATAACTATATATAGAGTATACTATTTTGTAGTATACAGTATGTAGTCTGCAGTCTATACCGTGTATAAAAAGTGAAATACATCTTGTATATTATATATGTAAGGGGTGTAATACTGCATGCAGCATGTGTGTATATATATATATACATCCACAACTACTGTTGGAAGCTCGCTGCCATTCATCCTGAATCCTGAGAGACGTGTGGGGGAGAAAAGTGGAGACGTTGACTTATCTACCGGTGGATGAGCTCTGCATCCCTGTCTGCCTGACAAGTCCCCGCCCGCCTGGCCGTGTGCAGTGGATCACCGAGACTGAGCAGGTGGCTGCTGACTCGGCATCCCCGCCGCCCGGCCCGGCCCAGTGGTGGGCCTGCCTACCTTGACCCGTCCTGCGGCCTCCATGGTGATGGGTTAGGACTGGGCCGGCCCGGCCCGGCCAGGGAGGCTTGGAGCACACCAGACTGGGAAACACCTCCAGGCTTGGATCAGGGATCGGTCTGATTGGGAATGAAGGCCCCAAAGGAAAGGCAGCTAAAAGGCAGCTCAGTGCTGTTTTGGTGACATGTCTGTGTTATGTCCCAGGCTTGTAGAAACGGAAAGATGAAGTCTTGTTTTTTTGGCACGTGGACAACTTTGGGACCTTTTGTTTTGTCACGTAGACAACGTCGTGCGTTTTCGTTTACATGTGAAAGGCTCGCTTTGATGCTTGCATATGAGCTTTTGTCATGTTCGTCATAAGCACACTTAATGAAGTATCTGTTGTTTGGATTACAGCTTGTTTACTAGGCTGTGTTTGTGTGTGTGTGTGTGGGGGGGGCGCTAGGCCAGGGGCAGGCAGGTGGCAGGTGCCATCATTACCTGTCTTTCATTCCCAGCTGCAGCTGAAGGGCGCCAGACTGGTCATCCAGTTTTTTGTAAGTGGGCCTACCTGTTTTTAGAGGGCCAGCTAAAAGGCTGTGGTGCGTGTGTGTGCGTGTGTGTGTGTGTTGTGAAGTGTAAAGGAAATTAATTTTGAAAAAAATCTCACATTTTGTGTATAACCGTTCTGGTTCTCTATATCACACCTTTTTCTCTTTCTCTCTCTCTCTCTCTCTCCCCCCTTCTCTCTCTCTCTTTCTCTTCATGTCTCTTTCCCTCTCTCTCCATCAATAGGGGTTGGTGGAGGTGACATGCGCGTGCCCTCCCCCCCCCCCCCCCTGCTTCCCCAGGCCCATCTGTTCTCTCTACCTTGTCCTTTCATAGCACAACTGGCTCTCCTTTTTATCCGCGCTTGTGTGAGCACAGAGAACAGGCCTCGGCGGCACACACCTACACAGCCTCTCAGATGCTGCTGAAGCAGCTTGCTAATGCCGACATGATTTGAGGCCTTTTTTTTCTTCTTCTCTTTCCTTCTTCTAATGAGCAAATGTTGAGGGATTGGAGGATTTGAGTTTTCGAATGCCAAGTGTAACAGGATCCTGTCTGTCACAAGGTCAAATCCCAACCTTTTGTACTTTGGTCGAGAACCGCCTTTCTGTACCGAGACGGCTCGCCGGATGTACCGACCGCCAATGAATGGAATTGGAGTGACTTTCATCTTTTCAAATCAATGTATTTCCAGAGGACGTTCATCGATTATTCCTGAATGAAATGTAGTCTGTGGCTCTCACAAATCCTACCCCGTTGTTGTTGAGGTGCCATTTATTGTTTTGTAATGATAGGATTTTTTGGGCATTGTGTTATCGTGAGTTAGGCTGGGAAGATTGGCTCTTCTTTCTTCTCATCTCTCCACCCCCCCCGCCCGCCCCCCCCCCCCCCCCGCCCCCCCACTTTTTCTACCCCGTACCCCTCCTCCCTTCTAACAGCCTCTTACCCCCTCCCTCTCTCCAACCCTCCATCACTCTCTCATCTCCCTCTCCCCCCATCCCTCTCTCTCTGTCTGGGTATGGGGGTTTGGCTGAGGCCTTGTACTGATCCTGGCTTAACTCCAGCATTGGCTGCTTAGAGGCAGGAGGCGGAGGCAACGCTGGGGCCCAAACCACCAATCACCCCCCCCCCCCCGCCCCCCGCCCTTCCCCACACACACACATAGATATAACACACATTTTCATACATACACACACAGAAACACACAGCGCACACAAATACAACACACATTTTCATACGTACACACACAGAAACACACACACACAGAAACGCACGCACACAAATACAACACACATTTTCATACGTAGACACACAGAAAAACACACGCACACACAGAAACGCACGCACAAACACATACACTCCCTCTCTTGTGTTTAGTCTAATCTGTACTGTTTATATCCCTTTACAAGCTTTAGAAAATCCCCCTGCCGGGTCTTGGTTCCTAAACAGACCGAATGGACAGACACATCGAACAGATTCATTAGGTCAGCACTTTCCGATATTTCAATCAATTCCGACACGTTCTACACGCCTCTCCCGATTGGTTCCTTGACACACTCAAACCCCTAAATGGTCGTAGTGAGGTCAGCGTGCAGCTGTAATGGGAGACGTCGGCTCTGTTGATGTCTTATTACTGGGTAATGAAAATATCCTTAAAAAACAAAAAAAGCGGTATAATTCCGTGCATGTGTTTGCTAAGCCCCCTCCTCCAGGGCTGTGCAGGAGGCATCAGATAGGGCTGTGCCAGGGGTCCTGCAGGCCAGCGTGGGGTTACAGTAAGGGGATCCACAGACACCCTGCTTGTTTATTCATAAGGCCTCGCTATGGAGGGCCCTCGGAGACAAGCTGCTCCATACCACTGGTGTAATTACCCCCAGGCTCCGAGTGTTCTAACACCCCCTTTACCCCTCCAACACACTCTCTCTCTCTCTCTCTCTCTCTCTCTCTCTCTCTCTCTCTCTCTCTCTTTCTCTTATCACACACACATACACACACACAGGGAAGCACACGGACTCACCAAGTACAAGTACACACTTTTACACATGAACACCCACACAGACACGTGTATACACACACACACACACTCAGACACACACCCTCAGACAACCCCACACTAAGCTCCTCCTCTTCCCTGTGTCCATTGTGGACCAGGTGGACGTACTGGGGAATGTTTTATTTCCAGTGACTCTCAGCTCTTCTGAGTCTCTGTGGAGTGCTCGCATGGGCCGCGTTCCAGGCTCCTATCATGACAGCAGCCATCACATTCTGGATGCATTGTGTGTGTGTGTTTGTTCTCGTGAACTTGACCTTTTCCATGTCCATCAAAGCTATACAACGTGTGTGTGTGTGAGTGTGGGTGCGTGTTTGTTTGTTTGTGTGTGTGCGTGTCTGCGCATAAGCTCACAGAATAGACCAATTTCAGTGAAAGTGATTATTCGACAGGGCTAGGGAACGGCACACCAATCAAATTTTCCGTGTGAATAATTCAGCAAAAGTTGTTGACTTGCAATCGTTAATTGATACCATGTGGTTGCAAGTAGTCTAAAAGAACCTGCATGATTTTTTACCCCCATTGTGATGTGGTCCAAATTGAATCTGCAGGCTGTAAAGAGTAGTTATCTTTTCTCTCACCGTAAGTCAGCTATTGAGGTTTTTGTATTGAAAGATCTCCCCCTGGTGGTGTGATTGTGAATTGGGAGACTACTTATTTGTGCAGTGTCCAATGTGTTGAGATCTTAGAGGAAGCCTACCCAGTACATGCTTGTTCAAAAATATGTGTATTTATAATCAGATTGCTTTACCTTAGAAGTCACTATTGCAAGTTTGTGCATGTTGGATCCAGAAATAATGTTCATTATTGCACTATCAAATATTTTACAAAATTATTGTGAAGCGACTCAAACACTCAATTACAAACATATGTTGTGTAACAATGTAATTTATATTACAAATCATGTTGGGCTAATTATTTGATTTTGATCGTACAAATAATTTCCATCCTTATTATTGTTGTTAATTATAAGGTAATAATAACGTATACATATTACTATATATTTTAGCACCAGCCTCACAATCATCATTGTGAGCATCGTCATCAACTGGTGAATGTTCATGTTAAATTATTTTGATGTTTAATTACATAATTTACAAATACTTGTAATTATATTTTGTGTCATTTTGGTTTCAGTCAGGCGTGAATTTTGTGTATTTCTTTGGTTGGTTTACGGATCTGACTTAACGCTATTAATAGTATTGACGGAATCGTTATTGAACCTGTTAATTTAATAATGCATAAATGTATAGTTAAAGGATTTTTTTTGTTTCGACTAGTTTTGGTAGGCTACTCTGTTTCATAAATTACTGAATATAGCTATATACGCTCAAATTGATCCATTTTAATAATGATAACTCATTTAATTTAAATGTAATGAGTGTTGGGTTATTGGCCAGATTATGTAGTTTCAATGAATAACCTCTAGAGGGAGTGTCGAACTTCTTGTTGCGTGTTCGGAGACGGTGCAGAAAGAAGCCAAAATATAGGAAAGGTTCATAATCAAGTAATCTCTTGTATTCAAAGATCTTCTTGTCATTTAAATTCTTCGATCAAGATAATATCAGTGTTAAAACATGACTTCGGTCACTATAAATTATTCATACATGTTTTATGCCTAGATTATGCTTTTATTATATTAGGTTAATACTAGAAGTAGCCTATATTTGCCTTCTTTATACATTTGGTTATACTTTTTAATTTAGTAACAATTCATATAATTACTCAATATTTCGATTTTCCTGTCAGAATTGAGTCATTTCTCATCAATTTTAAGAAACCCTGAAGCGTTACGGCAGACAAGTCTGTTTCACTATAGTGACAGTTGAAATGTAATAATGGGATATGTATAGGACTATAGGCCTAGATTGCTTCAAATTCACAGCGTCTACAAAAAATATAGCCTATATAATATTGATTTGCATTTAATGATTTTCTATTGATCTGCATAAAGAATCCAGTCCATTTGCAGGTATATTTACTTTGGTTTATATGGTAAATGATCTTCAGTGTACTTCCGTAGCCAACATTTTGAATGTAACTTTAGTTAGAAACTTTATTTGGTGATTACAGAATTTGCCTTTTTCTGTTACCATTTGATTATTTACCACCGACTGTGACCCTCTCTGCAGCAAGTGACTAAGTATCAGCCTTACACCCGAAAATAAGCAGTAAATTCCAAACTATAAATATTAGCAAAATGTTGTAGTGGTATAAAGGTTTCGTATTTATTGCTCGATTTTTTGTCAGAGGCTCTTTAATGCTCCGTTAAAGCAGGCGTTGTAACACTATTGTAAATACTATGGTGAATCTCTAAGTGCGTAGATGAGGCAACGCCTACTATCCTAAGGCTACTAGTCTTGAACAAGACCCTCTAGTGTTTAATTTTTCCATTCGTTGCGCCTCCGGAGAGGTCGTCTATTAGAACATATTGAGCACCGATTGTTCACTGCATGCATGACACACCAATCCTCTTCCTAAGGCCTATTTGCTCCAAGTTTCTTCACTTCATTGTACTCAAGAAGTGCCAGTCAGCATTGTAGGTGTATGCTTGCAGTTACGCGTGTGGTACAGGTGCCTTGACGTCACCAATGTGTCTGCGTCAAAAGTCGTCTTGAGCAGTTCTTGCTAGAACTATACCTTGAGTCTCTAAGATTTGAGCGCGTTTTTTGTTTACACCATCACATTATTGTTGTCAAGATAAACCAATGAATAAAACAAAAGAAAATGTATGAACATGGATCTAAACAATCCATAAAACACCTTACTGTTATTCTTCAAGTGGGTTCGCTCTAGGGGGAAACAAATAAGAAAATTGGCACGCGACTGCAGTTTGTTGAAGTTATGTCATAATACATTATGAGTACTATGAATACATGTCTCATAGCTTTCTAAACATAAAATTATACAGTCCACGTTTTCAATAGACAGTCTTACTATTTGACGTTGTATTGGCCTTTTTAAGTTTATGGTTCAAGTTTCGTTTAAGAGCAGTGTCCGTGCGCGTACTCCGTGCACATTTCTGCACGGCCGACTACCCTTTAAAATAATCTACTCTCGTCTTTGTTTAGAGATAACAAAAACTGACGAAAAGAACGCGATGGAAAAGTTAGTGACAGTCTCTCTCTCGCGCGCGCCCGATCTCTCTTTTTCTCGCGCTCTATCCATCTCTGACGCTCAGGCTATCTGTCATTATGTCTAGTACACAGCAGAGATCGGTAATATTCCATTTAGGAAGGTTAATCTCAGTATCTCAAACTAACAATTAAGATTCTTAAAAGCAATCAGTGTCTGATTCAAACTTCGTTACCTTGCTCTGGCAGGCTATCCACACATACGCCGCAGGTTCCCCAAGTTTTGAGGCATTGAAAAATAGTTCCGAAATCAAACAGGCTACATCATCGGCAAAGTGTATATTCAGACACATATTTGGACATGCTTTTCTCATTAGGCTATGTTGTTTCTGAACGCCCGCCCTGCACACCCGTGGGTACAGCATTTTAGGGACTGATATTTCGGCAGTGGCGTTAGTCTTTTTTTGTGCTAAACTTGGCACAAAACGGCATAAAGGCGTCCCTTGCTTAACTCCAAAAACGTGCTTGGGTTCAAAACTATGCCTACACTAGAGAGCTTAGGGACAAAACATTGTCTCACTCATGAAAACAATGTTTGTTTCAGTTATTTCTTCTATACCTGGTGTTTTTGTGGTGAGATCTTTATTTTATGACACGTATCTCATTGTAATTCAAGATGACTAGAATCACATTGGCTGTGTCTTTCCTGAACCCATCTACATCCATCTATTTTTGCGATATCCACAATTTAAACACTTTCTGTATAGGCCTAAGCCAGTAAGCCTATGTTAACAAGGTTAACACCTTCTTATACCGGTTTTAATAAGCAAACAAATACATTGTTTAAAATGCATTGCAAATGAACTATGTATTATACTTCAGGCCAACACACTTATTGTACATGGACTAGATTTATTATGACATGTAGGCCTATAAAAATGAACAAACTGAAAGCAATGTTGCCTAAAGTTCAAGGTCACGCAATATGACCCTATAGCAGCACTGTAGGGTTGTCATCAGTCGGTGGAACAAATCTGTCATATCGTGTGTGTGTGTGTGTGTGTGTGTGTGTGTCTTTGTGTCTTTCTGTTATTTCAAACGAAACTCATCACTATAAAGCCAGTAGCATACTTGATTGTTTTGAGTTTCTAACAAAGTATAGGCCGACATGCATCTGAGGGTCTAACTGAAGATGGCATTTTTCACGTGGACTATAATCCCTATTATGAAAGCTACTCTTAATTTACCATTGCTTGTTTGCACGCAATGACTCTAATGACTCCCAGCCACCTGCTTTGACAGTCAGAAACTCAATGCCATATTCACTTTGGATGCAATGTACCATTGCAAAGTTCCCATTTTAAAGTTATTATTAGATAAGCAATAGGTTGCTCCACACAAAATAGTCGGATATCTACTACAAAACATCTTGCATGGAACATAACAAAGTCTTAACTTGCGAGTCTTAAAGTTAAATTCAATATTCTCCTATACGTCAGAACATGTTTCCTCAGTTGGTGACAGTTCCATCATTTATGCACCAGCGTTCTGCAGTTTTATTGAAACCGCGTTCTATTGATTATATCGTTTTTGCTGCACGTATCAACCGATAACCAGCATTTTGACACCCGTGGGAAACACCCTTATTCAAAACAATGTTCATTGGTGGTATTGACTCATTGCATTGCGGGAAATTCGTGTGAGTTGGATGGAATGCCGCCTTTAGAGCACACATTATAGCTACAGTAATCTCCTATGAAAAAACAAAACTACCACATGCTCAAGCTTTACTGTTTATTACCACTGGAAGGAACATCAACGCGTGCACTGACGAGACAGAAAAAGCATGCTCTCGAAAATGTTCCTATAGCCTACGCTCTCATTCAGACAGCATATCACAAGCAGCAAATCTGAGTCAGAAATTACAGCCTACAGTGATCCAGTCTGGTCAATAAACTGACCATACCGACCGCCATTCAACATTCAAATGGCACAGTTACTCTGAAAGACTTAAATCTAGGATTATACGAACATAAAAATGACGCGATGTTCTCGAAACAGATTAAGTAAACCCACTACTGTAGTCTACACCCGCGATTAACCTTTCATAAAGTGTCCATAAGAATCGGAAGGAACTGTAGAACTGTAACGCCATGCAGTCAAATCGTTAGATTGTTCTGATGTGGCTACTTCTTAATAAAGTGTACCATTGCTGTCCAACGTTTTAAGGCGGATAAGCGTCAATGGTGCACTACGTTTTTGGATGCCTCTCTGAATTCGCGCAGCGGCATTCTCCCCTCTCTGTCCCAGTCCCAGCTCTGCTTACAGGTAGCGTTGAGTGCGGTATGCAGCAATATAGGTGAAAAAATTTAGGTTTGCAGTGCGCGAGCAGAACGCAGACTGGGGTCCGGCTGCCACGCGACTCCGGCTCGGATTTGCTAGGCTACATGCTATGTGACTCCGGGAGGGGAGGAGAAGCCGAGCGAGCGTTCCGTTGCCGCCCGGGTCCTGCGCGGTTACTATGCAAATTGCAGCGATTGCGGAAATAAACAAGGGGGACTCGCTGAAATCGATTGCAACTTATGCACAAAAGTCTAACAAACCAAGCTGAGACAGCCAGAGTGGGTGTCGCGAGCCAGTCAGCTTTGCCAAGCTTGGACCGCAGTCAATTATCAGAGGAGTGAAGAAAGGCTCACTGCAATTTTTTCTCTCGGGATTAATACTACAAGAACAACAGCTTTCCCCAATCCTTTATTTTATTCAATTTCTTCCGGTGTAAAAATACACAACGGCAGCAAGTTTCAATACTTTTTCTTTAAAAAAAAAATTATAATATAGACTTCAACAAAGGTGGCTGAATATGAAGCACTTCGTCTCAACAATCTAAAGTTTCTCACGTAGCCTACACTTTACATTGCAATGGTACGTGTGCAAATGTGCATCTTCACATCCTTTCTATACCCAGAAAAGTTATACTTATGCATAAACGTGATTTCTGTACACGAGCGTAAATGTGTGATGTCTATCTCCTGCTTACAAGGATTTACAGTCTGATTCCGATCTAGTCTGTGTTGCCAGCGAGGCACGTCACTGGTGATAATGCGGATATCTCGCTGCAAATCGCCATAAACTTGGCATTGGAATAAAGCTGTTGTATGCGTAGCCCATATTGCCGGTGTTGTCTGATACAAGGATGTTGTTGTGATCTCACGGAGAGATATATTGTGTCGTTATGTGGTTACAGTTCTTCTGCAGGGTAAACGTGTGCTTGCACTGAAATGCATTGTTGAAAGCTCATACAGTACGTGATATGACGTGATTTTTGTCCAATAAAAAAGATGCTGTGCTTCAAATCCCGGAATTTAGTCCAATCAGAACCGAGCGCTTGCCATCGCAATGGCGATTTGAAGACCGGTAGGTTGGTCAAATACCGATAGCAAGTTAGATTATCTTCGAGAGGTTGTATGCGGAGCAACGTAAGAAAACAGTAGTCACTTCTCCACTGAACTTACTCCACGGTGTGTGTGTTCGAGTTCACGGGTAGACGCTCTTTCGGACTCGCTTTTATTGAGGGGTGCGGTGTGTGGTTTGTCAGTACTCATGATGAATATGATTGGAGCCTGGCTTGAATAATAAATCGTGTATAAATACAAGAAACACATGTTATTTTTTTATTGAATCAACACACTGACAAAAACGATGCTCTAGTTATGCGCTGGTCTATGTGCTCTAAGACATGGTGTATTTAACAGTGTAGACGATCTGTGTTTGTGTTTTGGACAGTGTTTTGCAATGAGCTTGTTCAGTAGGCTACCTTTATAGCTGTGAATCAATTTTCTTTTTTTAATTACGGTTAGTTAAGTATAGGAGAACAGTCAGGCATGGATTGGGTTGTGTCAGTGTGTGTCTCTCTGTGTGTCTGTGTGTGTGTGTGTGTGTTGACTGGTCAGAGGCTATACAGCAGACTAGTCCCTAGCCGACGTTTCCCTTGCCAATTTCTAGAGGGCGCAAAAAAGACTTATTCCGTTGGCCAAAAGTCCAAAAGTTTATCAGTGAAACAATACGATTAAAGCCAACTGATAATATATTAATGGACTTGCTGATCATGATAAATAACGTGGCAATAGCACTTGTTCCTCACTCTCACACACGCACACACTAATATTGAACACCCAAGGTTGAAAGCTGTTGTGTTGGCTCATCCAGACTCTGGTTTGAAACATGATCGTCATTTCTAATATTGGAAGGTAATGATGAAGTAGTGTTGAATGAATTTTGAGGAATGTCATTGTCTTGGCAGCAATATAATTTTCCCAGAATACATGAATATAACCCCTTACCTTGTGGGTTGTCAAGTGAAGTTTTTCTGCAAGAGACCCCACCTAATAACGCACCACTTTGCTTTGTATTTGCATTGATTAGCCATTACATTATAGTCCACTAGTTCTCTGCATTGTCTCACAATTCTCAGTGCTGCAGCAGTTTTGATATGGGAGGTTAATTTGAGAAAACCCATCAGGGTCATTTGATTACAGGTGGGAATGATGGTAACGCTCATAGCTTACTTGGTGGCTTCGAGGTTGGAGGGTTATGTCTGGCTTACATAATATAATGTAGACTACAGTAAGATTTGGTATGATTGGTAAACTTGTGTCTGGTACAGCCCTCGTTTATATAATATACTTTTGTGTGTGTGGGGGGGGGGGTATATTGTTTCGTGGACTTGAATTGATAAGGACTCGCTGCTCTGATCGTTACCCCATATCAATTCAGTACCATTGTCATGACAATGCATTTTGAATTCCTAACAGTAGGCTAATAGTCATTAAATATTTTCCTATTAAACACATGCAGGTTGGTCTTTTGTTTGTTTGTGACTTGCATACTCTAATATTATGTGAGAAATGTGATCGTTTGCTTGAATTTGAATACTGTAATATATTAGTCTATAAACGTTTCTGCACATAACTTCAAAGCCTGCATGTGAGCGAATGATATCCTATTTGGGACTTGGGTGTCAATATTGACTTGCGTTGTTAATGACATTTCATGCTGTATTTGCATAGTTCATGAATTTAAAAGTTAGGGTAAGCATATGTTCATACAGGGCGGTAGCAGTCTGTCTACCCATCTAATGATTGCTGTCGTCCTAGTAGCCTGTCCTTCGATCTCTCGTTACTCGCTGTAGGCCTGAATCGTCTTATTAGCGTTTTTAAACGTTAATACATGACATCTTCAGTTTTGGTTTTACATTATACGCGAGCTTTGTGTTGATTTGAAGCGAATGTCTTTCTTTGAAGCCTGTGCGTTTGGAAAGCTCTTGCCGGACCAAATGGCTTACAAGTTGAAAATTATAGCTAAAATAAAGATAATTTATGCAGTTGTGAGTATTCCGCAGCGTCGGTATTTATACTTTTTCAAAAGCGTGGATACTTTTAATGCAAGGCTGCGAGAAGAGCCGTACTGAGTTCGTCCTCGGGGCATAGTGGATAAAAGTGAACTATTGCTGTGTGGAACTCGGTGGAGGCGGTTGTGGTCTGCTCTCCGCTGTGTTCAGGACGGACGCAAAACGGATTCACATTATCTCCTGCTTGAGATAAATTACTAAACGGAAACCAGCTGCCGGCTTTAGCAACGAGCAATTATTTGGGCATTCAGGAATATCACTGGACACCTTCATTATCTACCGCACCCTCCTCGTTCGTAAATCCGACTGACTCATTTCGGAGTTCGCTGCACGGCGAAGCCGCACCACCACATGCCTTCAACGCTCTGGGTTGTTGCAAGCCTCGTCTCTCCGAGAGCGCAGTAAATGAACGATCCCTGACCGAGTCCACATGAACGACGGTCTGACAATCAGATATTTTTGTAATGCCATAATTCAAGATTAGCCGATTTGGACCCCGTCTGCGATCTCTTGTTTTTTTCCCTTGTTTTTTCTTCTTTTCAGTTTTCCTGTGATTTTTTATCTCTCCGCTAGAGCCGGGCTGCCGCGGGACTTTTCTTTTGTTGAATATGCCTCTCATGAAAGTTATGAGTTCTCCGAGGAAGGGACTGCTCTACGGCTTTAACTGCGCTGTACAGTAGATGTGTGTGGAGAGTGCAAGCAGTGTAACTCGAGGCGGGGTTAAAGTTCAGCTCTATGGGGCCGTGAAGCGTTGGTTGCAGTTCGCAGAGTTGGAAATGTGAAAGCAAGAAGCAGAGGCTTTATTTTTCCCTCTCTCTCCCTTCTCTCTGTCTCTCCTTTTTTTCTTTCACACACACGGACACAGCCATCACGCACACACGGGGACACACGGGCACCCACCCACACACACACACACACTCACACACACACACCATCACACATAAACACGCAGACTCTCGTTACAGTAATCCAAACACACATACACACACCTTCCCAATTCAAGATACAACAGATATGTATTCTCCGCTATGCCTAACGCAGGTAAGTGAGCTTCATGTTCTTTTTACTGTTGCAGTTATTTTTCCCCTTTCAGCGCTAAGGCATGCAGGGCAAACCGACTCACGTTGCTTAAGACAAGTAACTTTGTGTGCGTTAAGCATTCCTGGTTTGTCAGAGCAATGTGAACTAACTAGCACATGGCGTATGGCGCCTACCTTCTATGTATGTACACATTTATACATGCACGTCTATTTCTGTTGTCATATTTTGGCAAGTGTCGGAGACCGTTTCTCTACAGGATTATTTTGTATCCGTTTCCGTTCAGAAATGATATTAGCCTGCCCCACAGTCAAAATTACATGTGCTTGGTGTTGTCGAGGGCGCCTTGCCATAAATTTGCTATGAATGAATGCACACAACGTTTTAGCCCTGGCAAGTAGTTTGTAGTGGTCCACCTATAGACTATAGTAAATGTGTGTAACATGGAGCAATTCGAACTTTGTATCGATTATTTTCCCTCCACAAGCGCCACCTGACTTGACCAATGTGTTGGCTAAAGTTTGGAATAAGAATAACATATGCTTATTATATTTATTCACAACAACAATATTCAAATTATTTTCAAATCTGGCAGTGTATTCTTGGCTACAACTGCATTTCTTTGCAAGTTCTCGGCTGTAACGCGTCCCCAACCAGTCCTTGACACTGAACTTCGCCGTGTGCCTGTAAACGGGGAAAGTCTTGACTTTATCCCACGCATTAAGTGTTATATCATAATTATTGCCGTTTATGATTGTTAACGTTAAATGTCTTAGTCTGGTAGACTGACATACTTTGATTTCGCATAACTTCAACTTATTTTCAGAACTAGGCTTTTCAAGATCAATACAGGATATATGCTTTATAGAAGTTCTATCAGGCTAGTTCCTAGAAAGTTTATTAATTATTGTAGAAATGTAAATAGCACTCGCAACATTATATATTTTATATTTTTTACAAAAGTTCGAGATGTCCATGCTACTTCAATATCGAACTGTGGCTTTGCTGGATCTGAGGCTTGCTCGTTAATGCTTTCCCAGACCGAAATCTAAAGCTTAACTAAAATAGATGAAAAGTTACATATTCAATTGTTATTTGTTGCTTTGCTTGAATTGAACACACCCATTCCTCAAAGTTCACAATAGGATATACGACAATAGGATAAATGTCAGATTTTCAAGAGAAGTCTAGTCCGCGTGTCAGGAATGTGCAGGAACTGTATATTCCATACTCTGTACAGTCCAGAGGTTAGATGAGGTGACAGACCAGTCGACCTAAATGAACATTTAGTTGAGCTGATTAAAATAATCGGCGAGCCACTGATTTACTTGTGCTATCGATGTTCTTTATTAGCTACATGTAGATACAATTCACGGATACAAAAATATTTAATCTGCAATCTTGTTCCTTTACCAAATTATACTTGGCTAAAGGTTAACACTTTTGAATGGACATCTTATTGGATGTGCTTGCTTTAGGGTACACGTTATCTTGCACAATAGGAGAAAGGGCAGTTGAGCTTTAGAGATATGGGCTTCATGTAGTTCAGTGCCATTTGCCTGCACTCAAATCAATCAAATCACCCATATTAGTAGAGTTGAGATTTAAATAAATTTAACAAATAAGCAATTAAGTTAATTTGTATGAAGTATTTTTTCTTATTACACACCTTTGTGATTTTGTCAATGGAAGTGCATAACCAAATGGCTTTTTCTGATTTGTCAATTTTTAAATAGATCAATATTTTAAATGTCAGGTCTTTCATTGTCCAAGTGCCCTGGATGATTTTAGGATTTCTGAATAGTGCCACTGTTAAAGATCCGAAAAATGAAAACCTAGTCAATTCAGTGCAACAAACCAAATGAGTGGCATCAATACTTTTATACATATTGGATGAATTTGCATTTTGGGCCTGTTTTGGGTGTATCAGGATACCATCGTAATCAATTACCTTTCATTGACTATATTCAATCAGTTAAAAATATTGGATGTTTTTTAGTCTGCAATGTAAAAGGTTTCTGGACAGTAAATGTTTGGAATTAAAGCTTACGAGGATTTAATTTAATTGATTTAAAATAAATGTCCATACCAGCTAGTCTTTGTAGCTGAAACAAATGAACAATGTACGATACGAACATTTGCTCAAATCATTGCAATTGTATGAATAACATTTGAACAAACGTACATTCCTCTTTGTGCCCTGTTGGTCAAAGAAACAAATGTTGTCGAGTTAGGAAGGGCGACATTTCTTTCAGTTAATTTGAGTTGCCACTGCCTTTTTTTTGAAGCTCCACATGCCCTTAACAAGAATACCAGGGTGTTTAAATCTCCGGAAACTTAGCTGGAGCGGAGATATTCCTCTTTTGTAATTGCACCTGAATACGATTAGTAACAGTCCCTCCGTTGTGTTGGAGTCGCAGCCTACCTTCCACGGAGCTCGGTGTGCATTAAGTGGAGAAAACAAGCCAACACTCTTGTAATTGTCTCTGTGTTGTGATGTGGGGACGTGTGGGTGTCAATAGACGAGGATTACCATCATTGGTATTCTAAATTACAGTTATCCATGAGCTGTTGTTACAGGCCTGTTATTTCCAGCCATTAGATCTGTCACCATAGTGTACAGTGGAACCTATAAGCTGGACGTTTCCTTTCGACATGCTTTTTGAAGTGAAAAGACCCATATCCACAAACTGAGATATGACGTGCGGAATGAATGGGAAAACTTGAAATATCAACGTCTGCCGCGTTCAAAATTGTTTGTAGAAAACCCAAATGCATACTGCCTAGGTTAGTATTTATTGAAATATATTTTAAAATGGATGACGTAGATGATGTGTGTGTGTGTGTTTGCATAGATCCATTACTAAAAGTAGAAGAAAGGCTATTTGTAACAAAAACAAACAAAAAAACTGCCTCTAGACACTGGAATTTTATACTACACACAAAAACCACAAGTAACAAAGCATTTACAGCCATAAAGAGTAATGTTTCACAATGAATCATCTGAAGTTACTGTTGTCGCTGTGGGCAGTTGTGAAAATCGATCTTTTATATTTCGGGTGAATTTGTGAAATTATACTGAGACTTGTTATACATGCTGTATGTATGTATATATAGATATATACATATAGAGAGATACATCTAGAGAGATACATCTGAAAGTGTGTGTCTGTATGTGCATGTTGCCTCTTTGTGTTATATATAAACGTGACAGTCAGCATATCATCCCTGTCAGGTATTTACACGTATCATGATGTGTGTAAACCTCTTTGATCTATGAATAGTGAAGTATTGGATAGCTTAGGTGGCAAGATGGTCCTAAGGTTGAAGCCAAGGGCCTCCTTCCTCTCCAAACAGCCCTCTATTCACTGCGTCAATGTCGTCGCCCCCGTCCCCCGTCCCCCCACCCGTCAGGGGGTCTGTGAAGTGACAGGGGTGTCATAACCATGTCCATCTTTTTCAGGAATTGTTTGGCATTGTTTAGCTCCGATCTATTCAACTTGCATTAACTCGCACGCTGGCTTAGAGACGTTGATAATCAATCCATTGTGGCTCGGCGTGGCAACGATTGTCTCGTAAAAAATATCTCACGTTTATCACAAGACACGTATTCATATCGTAATGTTTATGTCGTCACGTCCAAACCTTTCTTTCGCATGGCGGTCAGAACGAGTCTGGAATTCGTTTGTCTTTTATTGTTCTTCTTTTCCCTCCAAATGCCGCCAGGCGTTGTTGAAATGTGGTAGCTGGCTTGTGTTTGTCAGGTGGCAAATGCTCATGCTGCCCCAGTAGCCTTGATGCTAACGGGCATGCTCTGCTCCTGCCAGCGAGGACAGACAGTGAGAGTAAACCAGGGCTCAGAGAGAGAGAGAGAGAGAGAGAGACTAGGATAGAAACAGGTGTAACCAACTCAAACTAGGTCTGACCCACGACATGCCTTCATACCACATTCTCGCCTTAAAACCCTCTGGGGTGGCCGTCCCCAACAAAGGACGGGGGGAAAAAAAGGACCAAATAAACCCCATGTACAGTTTGTACAGTCTCATCGTGCACTTGTGTGCATGTGCGCACGTATGTTTGGATAGTGAACAGTTAAAAATAGACGTAAAGCGGCGCTGCTCGGTTGTTGCTGCTTCGCCGTGGTCCTGGCAGACCCCCACAGACCCACATTCTTGCCAAAGAGCCAAGACACGGCCTAGACAGGCCTTATTTCACACAGCTCTGCACGGCCCAGAAACACTGGTGCGCTAGCGGGCTCTCTCTCTCTCTCTCTCTCTCCCCGCTTATACAACAACCCATATTGCCGCACGTAAAATTTGATGACGCCCATTATTAGGGAATAGATATTCATATTTCGTCGGAGAAGAATTTATGAGAATTTTACAGTCTTGATCCGTCTGTCGTTCATCTTGCCTACGTCGAGCTTTATTTCCCCCAATGTCATTTTATGAAGTGGAAATGATATTCAGCCAGTGAAATAAGGGTGTTTTCTTTGAGTTTAAACGTGCTTTGCTGTGACATTGTGCCACCAAACGCTAACAGCATTCCTCCACCTCTTCCCCCTTCTTCTGCTCCTCAGGATGAATTCCATCCTTTCATCGAAGCCCTGCTGCCCCACGTGCGCGCGTTCGCCTACACATGGTTCAACCTGCAGGCCCGCAAGAGAAAATACTTCAAGAAGCACGAGAAGCGCATGTCCAAGGAAGAGGAGCGCGCCGTGAAGGACGAGTTGCTCAGCGAGAAGCCAGAGGTCAAGCAGAAGTGGGCGTCGAGGCTGCTGGCCAAGCTCCGCAAGGACATCCGGCCCGAGTTTCGGGAGGATTTTGTGCTCACCGTAACCGGGAAGAAACCCCCGTGCTGCGTGCTCTCCAACCCTGACCAGAAGGGCAAGATGAGAAGGATCGACTGCCTGCGTCAGGCGGACAAAGTCTGGCGGTTGGACCTGGTCATGGTGATTTTATTCAAAGGTATTCCCCTCGAAAGTACTGACGGCGAAAGGCTGGTCAAATCTCCGCAGTGCTCTAACCCCGGGCTGTGCGTGCAGCCTCACCACATTGGAGTTTCAGTAAAGGAGCTCGACCTATACTTGGCCTACTTTGTGCATGCAGGTAAGTCCATTTTATGTTTTTTTTTGCTTTGTCTCCTCTTTCCTGAACCCAACACCTTCTTTTAAGACTGTGACGCAGCCTATGAACATGTCGAAGCACACTCCACATGGTTGCAACTGAGTGTGTAATAATTCTACTCCGTTGATTCCAAACAAAAACACTTGGATGGGGTCCAAAGATCAAATCTTTATCAGTCAGGGAAGGCCAATGTTCTGCGTGTTGTTGACAACCAAAATATATGCTGTCAAGTTGACATCGAGGAACTCGCGTTCAAAAAGTAGGCCTATTAACCCCCCCAAAAACATGTGAACCTCAAACAAACTTTTAGAAAAGTTCCCGTGCACTTGCAAATTTGTTTATTGCTACTGAAGGACGTCAATTCACCTTGCCCTCACTCAACCCGGACACGACTCTGTACTGCCTGCTCTTTACTGCCTGCTCTTTTTGTATGCAGACACAAATGTTATCTGTAGCAGACACCCATAATTTCATCAGTGGTCAATAAAGCAGTAGTCTGGGAGAGGGAAACAGCTCTGCCAAATTTCTCTCACTGGCTGCCCTCTCCTTGTTTAAGACGGGCCAGATTTTGCGAAAAGTTGGCACACCGTAACGACACAGTCAGTTGCCTCGAAAAACACAATTATCTCTGTCACAATTTGTCAGCAAGTTTTTCTGTTTCTCAACACAGGATGTTGAAAATAATTTTTGAGATAAAAAGAGAGGACTTTAGAGAGTAAAGGCAGATATACGGTAAGCATTTGGAAGTGACATCAAATTGTATACTTTGTTTGAATTTTTTATGTACCAGTTTTTCCTGAACTTAGAAGTAGTACACTCAATGCATCGGTTCCATAAATACTGGATGAAAATAAATATGTAGAATGTAAGAAGATAAAAGTATTATTCACACATTCACAAACGTCACATTCACATAATGCATTTTGCTTTAAGAATAGACATGTTTTAGGACTTATCCAATGAAGTCACATGTCTTTTGACATTATTCCACACAGTAAAAACAATTAAGATACTTAACACAACCTGTTTTACCATGCCTGCCTCAGAAAACCTGTCCCCCAGCAGTGTAGTGAAAATAAGTGTAGAGAAACTGTTAATTGGCGAGAGGCAGTGGAGGATTCTTCGTGCTCTGACAGAAACACAAACACTCACTTTCACTGGCAAGCTCTGGAAACATCTCCATTTCAGCAGGCTAACTGAGCACCTTAATTACAATCATTTCCTTCCCTTAACAGACGCTTGAAAAAACCCTCTGCTGAATTCGGCAGAACGTTCTCCTTCTCTCCTCGAATTATTATAAAAAAAATATTTGGGGACATTTTGCGAATGTTTGTTCTGACCGCAGGAGGATCAGTGAATGGGATCGAGCGTGCAGTTGAGCAGGCAGTGATTTCTACCGAATACCTATAATGTATGGCATACAGGCTTAGTTAACTTGTAGGAGCCATGGGGTGCTTGTTTTGTCAGGCTGGGAAGAGAGCTCTTTATGTAACCGTGGCACTGAGAGAGGGTAAAGCACACTAGACATTTTCAGTTGTCTAGATAATCTTAAGTCACTTTTTTACCCCCTTTTTTTCTCAGGAACACATGCTAGTTTTGAGTGGAATTTGTCGAGGCCCATTGTCACAAAAAATGTTATCCCCACCCTTCCCGAATCCAGAGATTTGATGTTCAGTAAGCCTATTCATGAGTGCTTTGCTTCCGATGACCAAAGTAAGGTTTCATTTCTTTTTTTTTTCTCTTTTTTTTGTCTCCTTGTTTTTTTCTGGTCGCAATTGTGAATGAGGTGTTAGGGAGCGAGCAAGCGGGAAGAGAAAGGAGAGGGGTACCCACAAAGCACGCCTGTTGTAGAGTTAAGCCTGCAGTGTCCTCCCTCTCTCTCTCCCCCCCTCCTCCCCCTCCCTCTCTCTCTCTCTCTCTCTCTCTCTCTCCTCTCCCTCTCTCACCCCCCTCCCTCCCTCTCTCTCCCCCCCTCCTCCCCTCCTCTCTCTCTCTCTCTCTCTCTCTCTCTCTCTCTCTGTCTCTCTCTCCTCTCCCTCTCTCTCACCCCCCTCCCTCCCTCTCTCTCACCCCCTCCTCCCCCTCTCTCCTCTCCCTCTCTCTCACCCCCTCCCTCTCTCTCCTCTCCCTCTCCCCCTTGTCCCGTAGGATCGGGTTTCTTTCTCAGTCTTATTTAAAGCAGCAGAGCATTTCTGGAGCTGCTTGATTAAAAGCCATGTGAAGGCAGCCTGACCTCATGTATGGATGCTGAAGCTGGGTTTTTTGAGGCCAGCTGAAGTCAGTAATTAAATTCATCCCCCAGTCTCTCGCCAGGGCAGGGAGGGTGGGAGCACAACTGGACCTTGATTCATCCATGCAAACAGCACCACATCACCCAGCCACGTCATTCAGGAAATAAGACCCAATTCCAAACCAGTTGGTCTCCACTGTTGATTTATTTTTCCCTCCAGTCTGTGTGAAATCTACAAACAACTTTTTTTTGTGTGTGTTTGCCGTCTTCTCATTGAACTAAGCCCCTCCTCTGGAACAATGTAGTCATGTGTTCATTTGTGCCTACGTCAAGTTTGGGGGGGGAGTGTGTGTGTGTGTGTGTGTGTGTGGGTGGTGGAGCACTAGACCTGGCCATCAGTCTTTAAGCCAGCGTTGTTCCCCCCCCTCACAAGTTTGCCTTGCGTGCCATCTTTAGGAACAATGTGGGGTCAAAGTTCAGGCCCCCTTTCGACTCCACAAGCAGGCGGCGCGGTCAGGGCTAATTTACGACCCCAGTCGTCGACTAGGGAACGGGTGTTGCTATCACCGGATCACTCAACACGTGGGAGAGGTCGTGGCTTAAGATGTTAGGGTCTTGACCTTATTTTCGTGACATTTGACCTCCTAGATAAACATCCTCTCTCGTGAACAGCATGGATGGATTCTCCTGGCTTTGAAGGGCCACACGGCCACCTTGTTCAGGAGGATCCTCCGGTTAAGAAAGAGCCTGTTTCAAATGATTTAAAGCAGATTGACAACTGTTTTCGCAGGAACTCCAATGACAGTTCGGTTTCTTTATCTTGACGTGAAAAGGTTTCAAGGTTTTTTTTGTCTGTCTAACTTTCCGTATCGATCATTTTAAAGTGGTTTGGTGATTGCGATTTCGGTAGTTATCACCACTAAAAAAGGTGTTTCATTTAAAGATGGGATCTTTTTTTAAAGATCTATTCATTGTGGATGGAGCGCGCAATCATTGTGATCATCACAAATACAATAAAAAAGGCAGTATAATGATGACATGGCAAAAGCTAGACAATTTGAATTTTCACAAGGGAGTTTCCCTAGTAAATGCACTGATGGCTGCATCTAGTCAGCAAACTGCTCCCTCACATCATATTTCACAAATCCGAGAGGACTTGAAGCGAACGGAATTCTGTCCAGTGGATGATGTGCCGTTGTCCAGAATGTAATAACTAAAGCGCGGCTACACCCTCCCTCCCTCCCCAGCCCCAGGGCTCTCGGAGAGCACACCTTGATTTCCGCGTCAAGATAACGAGCACTTAAACCTCTAAATGCGTTTGCCCTCCTGACGGTGAGGCTTGTTGATCTCGTGGAGTGTTCCAGAACTCCTCGTGGGGGTGGATATCGAGGACACATCTCAGGGTTGTCTCGGGTCATACTCCTGTCTGGATAACCAGGCAGCGGCACCCCTCACCACCTGCCGGACTGACCCCCGGGGTCACAGCTGACGGGAAGTCATCGCGACGACTCCGGTCGAGCGTCTGGGACACCCCCGACAGGCCGCGCGAGTAAGCAGGCGAACACGGGTCTTTGGGAGCAGTCGTCAGATGTCGCGGTGAACCTTTCCTCTGAGGACAACGTCTTGTTGTGGTCGGGGGGGAAACACTTTGCGAGGCGAGTCGGAAAGGCCTGGGAAGCCGTGACGGGGGAAGTCAGGAGGAGGAACGTTCTGGAGGAACGGGGATGTTCGTTAGCGTCAACGCGGGCGTTTACTCGCTCCATATCTGTGCAACGCAATTGAAGGAGATCACCGCCTTCTCCAGATATCCCAGCACTTAAAGTGTGGAGCTGCAGCACGCCGGCATTTTCCACGGCCGCCTCAAGATATTTATGTCACTCTTACCTTATATGAACTGCTGGTCAGATGGACAAACAGTTTAGCGCGTGTGTTGAATGCTCGTAAAGACGCTTGACCTATTTCCCCCCCCTGAGCTCTTAAAGAGATTTGTGCTGTGTCGCTCCTAACTAGTGAGCGTTGACGATCCATCCTCAAGGCACAGTAACTTTTAACTTCTGATATAAGAGTGAATCCATTTTGTTTTACTGTCCTGTGGAACAGGAAGCTGGGAACTCGCCTGGATAATTTGCTCAACCTCAACAGGTTGGGGGTGAAAGTGTCTTTGGAAATGACTGCGCCTTAGACAGAGCACACACACACACACACAGACACAGCTGCTGTCTGGCGGCCAGCGAGATCGCTAGCGACTGTAAACTGAGGTGCAGTGAAAAAGAGTGAAAGACACAGGCCTTTTCCTTTGTGAGCGGTGCAAACACAAAGATGGCGGTTAGCGGCGCGTAGCCCAGGGGGTTTCAGCGTAACACAATCTGCCAGGACGGACGAGCTGACTTTTGGCTCCTCTCACATTACAGCCGTTTTAGATTTCCCCTTCTCTTCCACAGGCACAGAAATAACAATAATTTGCAGCTATTTAAGGCGATTGTGGGATAAACCACAGCCTTTGTTGTGGTTACCACAGTACACATTGTGGTTTGGGACCCCCCCCCTCCTACACTCAACCTTGTTTTAGGCACCCCCCTCCCGAAATCCCACCAACCACCCAACTGCCAGGGCTATGACTACAACAATGATTGTGTCACCACATTCTCTTTCATGAGTACAGAAACACACACACGCACAACCACACACACACACACACACACACACACACTGTACCATTCATTGTAAATGAGGTTGAGGCCCATTCATAAAAATGCTTTCATTGCCAAGCAGTTTGATATCAACAATGTGCAGTAGCAAGTTAGTGTGGCCAAAGCATCCATGACCTACTGCAGAAATCCCCAATCTGGCACAGCTCTGCGCCAAAGGCCCAACTCGCCAGGATCTGGTGAGGTCACATAATACGCAGGCTTTTTCAAATGTCGCTGGACTGGGACCTCTCGTTGAACCATTTCTATGGTGTCTTTATCGGATTTTTGTAAAGCTGATCAAAATTCAGATGGTGAAACGTTGTAAGATGGTTGTGGGACAGTGTCGTACTGTTCTCTGTGTGTGGACTATCTCCTGTAAACCTGATTGGGCAGCAAATTTCAGGTAATCCGGTTAAAGTACATTGTCAAATGCTGAGCTCTCCCCTGAATCCAGACAGAAATTCCTATTTGGAACATATTTGCTTTCTCCAGAAGGGGATTTAAGGCTTCAGTGATCGCACAAATAAACAAATACAACTCAAACGGATGGAATACCCTTTGTGGGAAGACACAGCATTTTCAGAAGTTTTCAGTTTTTGGGACATTTTATTATTTCGTTTTTTCAATGCATTTTATTTTATTTATTCTAAATGATTATTCCTTGTACCATCCAATCTTAACGAGATTGCTGTATGTTGTGGGGGCTAGCTGTATGTTGTGGGGGCTAGCTGTGTGTAGATGTGGCTAGCTGTGTGTAGTGGGTGGCTAGCTGTGTACTGGCACTGCACAAAAGGGGGGGACGTTGGGCCTCATTAATCCTGCATTAATGCTCCTGTCCACACAGGAAGCCCCCAGCAGGAAGGAGATGGTCACGCAACTTCTGCTCTAACTCCACCCAAACCTCGTCATTTCGCCAAAGTTCTCAATGCCTTTCGTACTTATCGTAACACAAATGGCCCACGCTCTGGATGTCCGCAGGGGAGTGACGACAAGTGTAACTCTGTCGTTACCCGTCCGTTTACATTACACGCTATTAGATGACGACGACATACGGATGGCCCGTTACCTGCACGGTGTTGAGTGCATCCGAGCTGGTGTCGGTCTCACCGGCTCCAGAGGGGTTCAGAGGGCACGGAGCTGGAAGGATCAGCAGCGCAGGCGTCCCTCAGGGGGGCCTGACATGGGCCCTAGACATCTCTTCCCGTCTCACAACTGCAGCTTTGGCTAACTTCTGAGAATGGCCTCTTTGTGCCCACACGCCATTCAACAAGCGTCCCATTGTCTTAGCTCCCTGCTAGCCGCAGCGCTAGTCATTGCACAGTCTTTATTGTGCGCACTTTGATTGTATTAGGACTTGATGAGGACTTCATTTGAATGGTGGGCAGACAGCTCATGTGCTGTGCTGTTCGGACCGGGGGAAACTGTGCTAATCATCTAATTACTGACAGGAATTCTTTTCCCCTCTTTTTTTTTTTTTTTTTTTTTTCTTTCTTTCATTTTTTTTTTTTCTTTCATTTTTTCAACCCACCCTGTGCACACGGGATGAACGAGGGTGAAGAGAGAGGAGAGAGAGAGAGGTAGAAACAACCCATTCTTCTCTCAGCCACTCCTAGAACATTCCACTTGTCTCTCTGTTCACTGATGTACCATGCCACATGATAGTGTGTCGGCGGTGTGCGAGCACATCTCAAAGCAGGCGCACGCACGCTCGCACGCTCGCACGCCGACACACACACACACACTCTTCCTCTCTCACTTACAAAGACACTGATACACTATAGAGAACTGCGGTTTGGAGGCCATGAACAGACAAATAAGACAAAGCAGGTGGGGACTGGACAGTGCGTGAGTGTGTGTGTGTGTGCGCTCTGATCTCACTCGTCTTTAAATGTCATCTCCTCCGTTGTCTTGGTGGGGAGCTGCAGGAATGTCTGGCCCGCCGACGGTGATTTGTGCCAGTCCGTAGTAAAGGAGACTAACTGTTAAACGAGGGTAGGGGAGGATCTTAGCAACTGAGAACCCCCCACCCACCCAGGGCCCCCTCGCTCCGGCCCCCTTGCCCCCACGGTACCATGCCGGTGTCGCGGACGCGCGCCAACTCAAAATGGAGTCTGTCCTGGCACCTCGGCCAGGCCCCTGGCCAGGCCGTCTGTGTGAAGCCTCAGTCGCCGGCAGCCTACCGTTCAGTGTTCCTTGATACGTTCGTTTCACGTTATTTTGTTTTTGGAACGTCGTATCGGCTATCGTTCCTTTAGCGGACAGATATGATCGGGTTACTTACTGACAACTCCTTAAGGAGATTCGTATTTGGGTGTCTTCTAGGCAGTTAGCTATAACTGAAGAGAGTGATAGGACGTCAATATGTCTGTCTGCCTGCCTGTTGGACTGTCAGCCTACCTGCCTGTCTGCCTGCCTGCCTGTCGATCTGTCTGTCTGTCTATCTGCTTGTCTGTCTGCAGCTACAAGGGCTATTGTGTGTTTTCTTGAAAGGTTGAGCTGTATGCCAAGACTTGAGCCCCCCCCCCCCATCCCCTCAACCCCCCCCCCCCACCCCCCACCCCTCCCCTTAAACCAACCCCCCCAAAACCCTGTGATCTACACGGGCCGCCATTGTGTGGGGAAGCCAATTGGGGCGGCATGTAAAAAGAGGGAGCCGACATAAAACAGGACAGCTGTGACTGTCTGTAGGGGAAAGTTGCTACAGATGGCAAAGGAAGTGAAAAAGAAACTACCGTATGGCTGGTGAAATCTAGAAGAAAGACGAGGGGTTTGTTGAACTGATCGTCTTGGGTTTCGCTGTCTGTTTGCTGTGATTGGGTCGTTGTCTTGTTGTTATGTTATGGAGATTATGCTACCTGAATACTCCTTGTACTCGACGCGCCCATCTGCTGTGCAGTTGAGGAGAGATTCATTAGCCTGGTTTCGAAATTCACAATTGGTCAATTGTGATGTAACCGTGTTCCATTCAGTCAAATGATCGGTGTATATTACGTGTGCAGGAACATCACGATCATTAATTACAGTGAAGTGTTACGCAAAGTATTTTGCAATTTCCCTGTCCCGTGTGTCGAGAGTGTGTCTTCTATGAATCTCTGGCCTGTAGTTAGGAATGGAGGTCAGGAGAGCCAGTGGCCTCTCAGTCCTCCCCTCCACCCCCTCTCACCCCACCCCCCCTCACCTCACCTCACCCCCCCCCTCACCTCACCCCACCCCCCCCTCACCTCACCCCACCCCACCCCACCCCCCTCACCCCAGCGCTGAGTCACGGGGCAGTGAGTGAACTGGTCCTGGGGATGCACTGGCTACTGAGGGCTGATCCATCCCCCCCCCCCCCCTCCTCCCCCCAACTGGACAGTAGATCGATCTGCAGCACCGGCCACAGCTTTTCAATCTCCCCCCTCTGCCTCTCTCTCTCTGCCTCTCTCTCAACCTCCAACTCTCGGCCTCTAACACTGCTGAAGCTCTGTGAACACACAGGCTGCGCCGAGGCTGTCGGAAGCAGCAGGGTTTCAGATGTATAAACACATACGCACACACACACACACAGAAAGGAATGGAGAACAAGATTTGGGAATCGGGAGGTGTGTGTAAGCTGTGAAGATGGTAGTGGTGTGGGGGCGACGAGCGGGACTTGAGAGGAGCAGGGTTCGGGGAGAGCCAAGCGGCCCGAATCCAGAGCAGGGGAAAAGGGGGGAGCTCGTCTGCATATCCGGAGGAGAAGCATAGGTCTCTTTTAGGCTCCCTCCAGGAGGTGAACCAGAGACAGAGCCCCCTTTCTGTACGCGAGAAGGCCACCATCGTGTCGAAACGGGCCCGCCTTCTCTCTCCGCGCGTGAGGCGGTCCTTCTTGCTCTCTTGCGTTTCTAAACGATGTTTACGTTCCTCTCGTCAGATGTTCGTTTTGAATTATTGACAAGCGAAGGATAGGAAGGGAAGGGGTTGGGAGGGGCGGGGGGGTGGGGGGGGGGGGGGAGTGGACTAGATTTTTTGAATTATTGAGCCATTTCTCCCCAGCTCTGCCCTCGGTTCCTCCATCTGTGTGCGACGTGGGGGAAATATAAATAAATAAGTAAATAAGGATAATAAGTCTGTGGCGCGGGGCGTGCGTGCCAAGCCACAAGGCCCTGGCACGCGCTGAATCCCTCCTTATTTATCGGAGTGTGGCGAGGACGGGCGCTCCTTCAAGAAAACACGACGCTCCAGCCCCTACGCATCAGCAATTACACACTCTTGGCCGGCGTCGGGGTAGTGAATGTAAACAGCCTGGGTCTGGCACGCCGGGTCACAACAAGAGTCGGAGCTCGCAATTCGGGGGCCTCCCTGAGACGCAACCTGGGGAGGGGGGGGGGGGGGGTTGGTGGGGAAGTCAGGGGGGGTGGGGTGGGGGGGGGAGGAGTACGTTGGTATCTGGGTCCCTTCCTCCGAGCACAAAGTCTCATTGAAGTCTGGTAGGGGGCGGAAGGAGGCCCGGAGACGGGGGGGGGGGGGGGGGGGGGGGGGTGGGTTTGCGTGCGTGCGACCGGCCGCGCGCTAATGAGGATCCCGTTCTCTCGCCTCCCCATTGACGGCGCCTCGACCGCCCAGACAGAGGCATCTCCGGGGTGAATGAGCGTCCCGCGGAGAGGGAGCGCCTCCGAAGACGCAAGTCGCGGTGACGCGTCTCGGGTAATTGATACGGCACCTTTTGTGCCCCCTCCACCCCCTCTCCCCCCCCCCCCCCCCCCCAAAGGGGAGTGTGTACGGGCTGCCTCGCCCTGGTACTCAGCTCGTTAGTCCCGTCTGATGGGTGCGTGTGACTCTGCCGGGGTCCGGGGCTGAGGCAGAGTCCCGGCCCTGCCGTTTCTTTCTGCTCTTGAACCCGAAAACTGTTTTCAGAGGCGAGACAAAAGCTCCACTTGATTAGTCGGGAAGCGTCTGGGAACGGGGAGGGGGGGGGGGGGGGGGGGGGGGGGCTGGGGTGACCAAGCTAATTGGTCGAAATTTCAAAACACACGTTGGGGGGGGGAAAAAGTCCCCCCACCTTGAAACGCACCCGTCTTTCTTTTTTTTCATCTGAAGGCCCTAATCACAAGCGGCCATTTTCTCCTCGTCTTTCTCTTCGTCTTGTTCTTCAGTCTCTCTTCTGAGGGGGCTCGACCCCGACCCCCAGCAGCCAGCGGGCACCACACCTCCTCCTCTCTGAAGCTCACCTTCCTTCACACAACCGAGGGTGCTCGCCCTCCGAGACCTCGGGAGCCAAACAGGGAACGTTGGGAATAGACCCACTTGTAGGCTTGGGGGGGGGGGGGGGGAAGGGTTATGGCGACCCGAGAAGGTTCCAGAAGACTCCAGCCTCCTGACATACTTCCTGTCGGAGCCCGCGCCGCGCGCCAAACAAGCCCCACCTAGCCTCACCCTGGAGGCACCAAGTCAACGTTCTGGAGAGCTACCAGAGATCACCAGACAGTTGAACCTCCTGTGAGTCAAACCGTCCCTCCACCACCACTTGCTGTGGAAAACAAGGGACAGGAGCCCCAGACTGCACCCTCCACCCCCTCCCTGTCACCCCTCATCACACACACACACACACACACACACACAGCCCTCCCCCAGTGTGCAGGGAGGGTGGAGGGTATGGTTCAAAGTCAGATATACTGAGATAAGGCAACAATCAATCATAGCAACTCTGGGCCGTGTGACCAGACCAACTGCTCTGTGCCGTGACCAGGCAGGCAGAATTTAGTGCCTCCCGCTCTTTCATTCTCGCTCTCTCTCTCTCTCTCTCTCTCTCTCTCTCTCTCTCTCTCTCTCTCTCTCTCTCTCTCTCTCTCCGTCTCTCTCTCTCACCCTCTCTGTCACACACATGCTCTCCTTCTCGTACTCTCTCGTTCTCTCCCTCTCTCTTTCTCCATTGTAAAGGTGAAGTACTCTAGTTAGCAAGGTTTTTTTTTTCTTCCATGGATGTCCTGTGGGTGAACTCAGTTTAAGCAGAGTAGAAAATCTAATCTGGAGCAGTGTTTAGCATCCCGATATGAAGATAATAGTCTGCCTGAGTCTTTGACAGACAGTATGGTGGTTGGCTTGTAGCAGGCACTGTTCTCTCAAACCCTGGCAGGGTTGTGTCGACATGACTGTGTGGGCACACACTTCCTTTCCCACCCACTCTCTCTCTCTCTCTCTCTCTCTCTCTCTCTCTCTCTCTCTCTCTCTCTCTCTCTCTCTCTCTCTCTCTCTCTCTCTCATCCTCTCTTTCCCCCATTCCATCTCTTTCACTCTCTCTCACTTTCTCTTTCTTTCTCATCCTCTTATTCCCCTACTCCCTTTCTTTATCTCTCCCATTCGCCCTCTCTCTCTCTCTCTCTCTCTCTCTCTCTCTCTCTCTCTCTCTCTCTCTCTCTCTCTCTCTCTCTCTCTCTCTCTCTCTCTCCCCTTCTCTCTCACATCACACACACACACACACGCAGAGCCCTCTTTCTCCCGCTCCCAGGGAATCTTCAGCCCCCCTGCTCTGCGGCTTCCTGCTAATTAAATTCCTGCGCTGTCCATTAGACGGATAGAGTGAGCGGGCGCGCTGACTCAGCACAGGTAGAGCAGCCCACTGTAATGGCCGGGAGAGCTCAAGTGCCCAAGCAATTCATTTGGCCCCCCATTTTACACATCCCTGGGTCACCACATGCTTTCAAGGGTGCAGAGAGGAGAGGGAGAGATGGAAGGGTCTGGAAGAGGAGGGTGGTGGAGGAGGAGGAGGAGGAGGAGGAGGAGGGGAGGGGTTATGAGCTAATACCCTCAAACGCTTTAATTCTACAACGGACACTCGGCAAGGCTGTGTCCTCTAAAATGTACTGACGTGCTCTTTCTCGAAGCCCCTACGTGCTGGAGCCTCTCCTGTTAGGCCGGAGGTGGGGAGGTGTCCTGCTAGCTGCCGAGTGTCCCGACGTGCGTGCTGCGGGGATCTGGGGAACGGCGCTGAAACCGAGAGAGGTTGCAGCGTGGTGCGTCGTCGTTCAGGCAGCCGGAGAGGAAACCTCCACTTCCTCGTTGAAGATTTTAAAGGGGATTTCTTTTTTGGGGGGCAAAACAGCCCCATATCAAACAGTTACCATAACGACAAGGCCAGTGAGGTGCATGAAGCGCCAGTCAAACCTCCTGTGTGTTTCGTTCTCATGCGAGGCGGGAACCGCACCCCCTCTCTCCCCTCAGGGTTTCTAACGCTGGCAAGACACGGCAAGTCTTATTTAGGGCTCTGACAGGTAATAAACAATGAAGAATTTACATCCTTGACTCCGGAGCGCAGGGCCGACACGGAAGAGAGAGGAGATTCAGGACTGACTGTTCCCTCCGTCTGTCTGGAAACACGTCAGCTAGCTAGCTCCTCCTGACAGCTAGCTCTGTCGCTAACAGTGTCTGTCTGGAAACACGTCAGCTAGCTAGCTCCTCCTGACAGCTAGCTCTGTCGCTAAACGTGTCTGTCTGGAAACGCGTCAGCTAGCTAGCTCCTCCTAACAGCTAGCTCTGTCGCTAAACGTGTCTGTCTGGATTCATAGGAACACCAGACACTGATAATCCCACGTTCAGATTAAGTCAAGATGTACGCAAAGGCTCCTTTGAGTGCCACTGACACAAAAGATATTTGACTATATAATAATGTCAAGGATTTACTTTCCCCCCCCCCCCCCCCCCCCCCCCCCCCCCCCGCAGCACAAAAGCGTCAGTTATTTGTTTTAATCACAAAGACCCCCGGAATCTTCCAACTTGTTATGGTTCCAAACGGTTCCCATCATTGTTTGGTCCTCCGCGTGTTAAAGAGGAGAAGCCGGCCTCTTGTGATTCCTCGGGGGCACGTCAACAGGCTCTCCTTTATGTGCCAGCGCGCAGCTCGAGAACAAGGAGCGCTCCTTGAACCCCCCCCCCGCCTTCCCCCATCCCGCCATCGCCATAGTACCCGGAGGCAACGCGCTGAAAGGGTTAACCCCACCCCCGCGCACGCACACACGCACACGCACACACCGGGCCGAGCCCGAGCAGTACGAAGAACAAACAAGAAATTAGAAAAAAACAAACAACAAAACATCCAGTTTGCCTCCTCCTCGTCCCTCATTAGCATGTGAATCGCCATTCATCCATTTAGGGACCCCGTCCGTCCATCCGAACCCACAGTACCATGGAGGCTCACATAGAGGGCTCACTATCCCCCACTCTCTCCCCTGTTCCACAGCCGTCCATACTAAGGAGATGCCGCCCCCCCCCCCCCCCCCCCCCCCCCTCCCAACACACACACACACTGACAATCAGGGAGATACCAGGGTGTCTCTGTAAGGTGTGGTAGACTGGGAGGGGGGGGCGGGTGGTGGTGGGTGGGTGTAGCAGGATGAAGGGTTGCAAAGAAGCGGTGAAGAGGAGGGTGGGGGTGAGGGGGGGGGGGGGGGCAACATGGAGGCAGGGGTGCAGCTGTCTCATAGACACCCCCATTCCCACACTCCCCATTCCAATGGGCTGGTTTGGACTGGTATAGTCCCTAATTCACCATTTGCCTAATTAACATCTCATCTGCATAACTTGTTACCCCCCCCCCCCCCCCTACACACACACACACCCCCACCCCTAACCCCCCTCTCTGAAACAATGCAGTTCCACTGAAGAGACTTCATCTATAAGCGTCTTCTGGTTAAGATAAAAGAGATCTGCATGTTTAGTTGTGTGTGGTGTGTGTGTGTGTGTGTGTGCGCGCGCGCGCGTGTGTGTTGTCTTCTACGACTCGTCTTTCTCATCGGCCATTAAAGCGGTTGAAGGTTTTGCCCCCGCCGGCCGTGTTCTGGGGTTTAGCGTATCGATGGAGAGTAGATCTGGTTGGAACACTTCAAGGTTCTTTCCCAACCAAGCTGGATCTCCCCGGACTGGACCTCAGCTCTGTGCTCAAAGGCAGGATCTTTCATCGAGGAACCCGTAGCTTTGGTCCTCCTTCCGGACCCTTCTAACCTCGACATGTCTTTCTCTCCTTTGAGATTTGGGAGAGCAACGTCTGAACGCAAAGAAATCGACGTCCTTGTGTCGGTTTCATCCAGGTTCTGTCCAGGCCGGGTTCCTACTCGCCCCTCCCCACCCCGCCCCGGCCCGTTGGTTCCTGTCCCCTCGCTCGGGGACTGTGAGCCAGCCAGGCAGTGTGGACGCCATGTTCTCCGCTCTCCCTGTGATGGGAACCAGATGTTGGAACGCCAGGGTTGTTGGCGCGCTGTCACCAGCGGCGACGTTGATGCGCCGCGCCGCCCCAGCAGTGCTGCTCGCTCGGCACACACGGTCCCAAGGTCAACGTTCCCCTCTTCTTCCCTCGCTCTCCTCCTCCCTCGCTCTCCTCCTCCCTCGCTCTCCTCCTCCTCCTCTCCTCCCTCGCTCTCCTCCTCCTCGCTCTCCTCCTCCCTCGCTCTCCTCCTCCCTCGCTCTCCTCCTCCCTCGCTCTCTTCCTCCCTCGCTCTCCTCCCTCGCTCTCTTCTTCCCTCGCTCTCCTCCTCCCTCGCTCTCTTCCTCCCTCGCTCTCTTCTTCCCTCGCTCTCCTCCTCCCTCGCTCTCTTCCTCCCTCGCTCTCCTCCTGCCTCGCTCTCCTCCTCCCTCGCTCTCCTCCTCCTCCCTCGCTCTCTCCCTCGCTCTCCTCCTCCCTCGCTCTCTTCCTCCCTCGCTCTCCATCTCCCTCTCACCTGAAAGCCATCGTACTTATCTTCAGCATTTTTACCTCAGATCAAGAGGTTGCGGGTTCGAATCCCCCTGCACGTCGTTTTGTGTAAAAGCATCTGCTAAATGAATACATTTGTATTATATTATTATTATCTCGAGGTTTGCTAAACGATTTCAACTTGAAGACACTTAACCAGATTGTTAAACTCCCACTTGTAAATGACGGAGGGATGGCTTCTAACGGGCCTCTAACTTCGAATCGAACTGATTTTGTGACTGTCAAATAGGTTTCGCCTACAAACACTGACACAGTCCTATGAGCACCACTCAGCTGGAGTTGTTTATGTTCATGTTGATGACAGATAACAGCCGAGACGAGGCTAACATTGTGTTCCATCGCAGCCCAGATCCGTACGCTGCCTCCAAACCCAAATACACTTGTTCAGTGGCTTTCTTTGCGTACCGAAAAACTCCAGATGCCTTGAGGTTTAGTGTGAAATGAGAGGGGAGTGAGGAGTGTGCGGAGGGCTGCAGGGTTGTTAGCGAGGGCCTGGTCTGCATGTGCATCCCCTCGCCATGTGCCTGGCTCCGTCACCACAAAACAAACTACAGACGAGTGCTGTGACCACACAGCTCTCCCTTTCTCCTCCTCCTCCCCGCCTCCCTCCCTCCCTCCCTTCCTTCCTGCTTCCATACTTCTGTTTTCTACTTTGTCTCTGTCTTTTTTGGGTCCGGCTCTTCCACCCACTTCTGTTTTCCTGTTTCAGCTTTTAGACTTCTTTTGCTCACTCTCTTTTTTTTTTTTTCTTTCCTCGCACTTGTCTCCCTTCCTCATTTTTTTTTTTTTTTTACTCTTCCTCCCTCCCCCCTTCCCTCCCTCCTTTTTTTCCCAGGGTGATTCAGCATTCAGGGAAAGGAGTTGTTTTGAGGGGGAAGGAGGGGGAAGGAGGGAGGGAGAGAGGGGAGACCGGGAGGAGAGAAAGTGATATTTCTATTTTGTGGGCCTGCCCTGCGTCCGAGCTAAGCTGAAATTGATGACAGGGTTTGGGTGTATTATTACCCCCCCTCCAGCCAACCCCCACCCCCCCTCCTGCCGTCCCAGACCCAAGCTTGTTCTTTCTCCGCAGAGAAGGGAGGGAGGCAGAGAGAAAGGAGGATCATTTGTGTGGCCACAGCCAAACCTGCTCTCCTCTGACCTGCCTGCCATAACTCTGACCAGCTACGTTTCTGTTTCTTGTTTGGTTTTCAGTGTGGGTGAGAACCCAGCGTTTATTCCCGGTGCATACTTCCCTGACAGACCAAAGTTTATGATCTCCCCTCTCGACCCCTCCTTCCCCTACCTCTCCCCTCATTTCCTTTCCCCTCTCCCCTGTCCCCCCTCTCTCCTCGCCTCCCTCCCTCCCCTATCCCTCCTCTCCTCTTCTCCTCCTCTCCCCTCCCCTCCTCTCCCTTCTCCTCCTCCCCTCTCCTCCCTTCTCCTCCTCCCCTCTGCTCTCCTCCCCTGTCCGACTCTCCTCCTCCTCCCTCCCTTCCTTCCTCCGCCCCTCCTCTCCTCTCTCCTCTCTCCCCTCCTCCCGCCTCTCTGTGGAGGGTGTGGACCAGCAGTAAGTCTGTGTGTCAGCAGCATTAGTAGCACTGTCATCCTCTGGGTTCCAAGGGCTTTTGAGGGAGGACACGTTTTAGGTGCCATCCAAGCAATTAGCCGCAGGATCTGTTAAGTACCCCCCTCCCACACACACACACACACACACCACACACACACACACACTCTCGCTCTCTCATTCTCAAACTCGCGCACACTCACACCTCTCTCATACTCAACCTCACGCACTCACACTCTCGTACAAAACGCACACACTCTCTCGCTCTCTCTCTCTCTCTGCTGAAACACACACTCACGCTCTCCGTCGCTCGCTCTCTCGATCGGGCTCCAACACACACCCTCACACGCAGACGAGCAAACACCACACCCTCCCCTTTAAAAAAAAAAAAAAAAGCCATTAAAATAAAAATACTGTTAGTTAAATGTAGCTTCCCTGTGATCCTTGCCATAGGCTTTTGGACGGTTTTTCGTCTGAAGATATATTTAAACAGCGTTTAAATCGTGTGGCAGGGCTGGAGAGCGGCCTCCCACTGCAGAGAGAATGCACTGGAGGTCTGCGGGGGGAAATCAATGGGATGATTGAGCAGAAGCTTAATATGGATTCATGTATTCAGTGATCACAACAGCGTGTGGCATTGATCTGTGGATGACTTTACACACTCACGCACGCACGCACACGTACATACCAACCCAGAAGACGTGTGGGGTGAACAGGAGCTACGAGACACGTTAGGCAGAGGACAGAGCCGGCGGAGAAGCCAACGCCGGACCTGATAGGCCGTAAAAAAAAATACAAATAAACCAGCCTTCTCATTTCGACGTCTTTACTAGTCTGATCATGGACAGCCGAGTTTGGTGTTATCGACTGGTGTCACTGCATGCCAGCACCGGGGGCCGCGCATCCGCCAGTAAAACCGCCCCCCCCCCTACCCCCCCCCTCTCTGCTGAGCCAGCCAGCGAACACACACACGCAAACCACACATCTCGCCCGCGTGTGTTGCAGCTTGATTAATACGCCCCAGTGTCCTGGCAGTCCTATCTCTGTATGTGCGCTTCCCCCGAGCCACACGCGGGGGGGGGGGTTTTGTCCATTTTTACAGATTACCTCGTTGGAAATAAGTTAATTGACCTCATTAAGCATTTCTTTCGAGGCAAGACATCCTCGTGAAGGGAGGAGAAACAGGTACAGTGTGCTGTGTGTCTAGAATAATAGCATAAGCAGGAAATATAATGGAGGCCAGTAGAATTCTTGAGTGTCAGGATACTGGTGCTCCCCTGTGTTCTGTGTGTGTGTGGGGGGGGGGGGGGGGGGGGACAGGTGGGACGTTAGAACAGGAGAGGGAGATGGATGGAGGAGAGGAGAAGAGAGAGACAGGAGAGGAGAGACAGGACAGGACGAAGGAGAGATGGGGAGAGAGAGAAGGGATGCCTCAGACTCACATTCAGGAAAAGAATTACAGGAGCAAGAGCAAAGTCCTTCCTTCGAGCCTTCCCTATTTGCTCCCTCTCTCCTCTCCCTCTCTCTCTCCCTCTCTCCCTCTCTCCCTCTCTCCATCCGTGTGGTGCGCGGCACATGATATTGAATCTCGTCATCTTTGTTTTCAACAAACACGGTGCAAGCTGTTGCTGGCAGGCCAGGGCTGGGCCCAGCCCCATCTGGAGAGCAGGGAGCATGTGTGAGGGAACTGGAGGGGGGGGGAGGGGGGGGGGGGGGGGAGTAGAGGGTGTTGGGAGAGAGTCCGCGTATGCCGGGGTTAGGGTTGGCGGATGGGGCGTGGGGGGGTACTTGGTCCCTTACTGACCTGAGCTCCTCTCCTTCTCTCCCTCCTCTGCCTCTCGCTATCGTCTCCTCCCATCTCCTCTCACCTGATAATCAATTCACACGTAGTACATACGAGGGACCCTCTCTTCTTTTGTTGTTGTTTGGTTGTGTCTGACGACGACAAGTCCTCCCTTTTAACGCGTGTTTCCACAGAGGAGGTTAATCTCGGAGAGGAGGCGGGAGGGAGGAGGATGGAGGGCAGGGAAGGAGGGAGGGATGGAGGGAGGGAAGGGGAGGGAGGCTTAGAGGATGGTTAAGGGCAGTGTTGTGTGAAGGGGCAATCATTGGAACAGTGGATAAACAGCTTCACCTGTCCACACATGGTACTACAACACTGCCTGCCTGTGTGTGTGTGTGTGTCACACAGGGACATGTGTGTGTCACTTGGGAAACCCCGCCTGCTCTAATTCAGGGCCTGGTCCAGTCCCTGCTGGAATTGATCGGTAGGGGTGCGGGAGGATTGGGTTTCTTGACCCCCCCTCCCATCCCCCTCCCCCCTTTTTCCCCCCCCCCTCCCCCACCCTACTACCCCCCCCCCCCACAGCAGCAGTTGCCTGTGTTCCCTCTGCTCTCACTCTGCGATTAGCATGTACACGCTAACGTCAGTCATTAACGCTGTCATGTTAATGACACGCACAGCTCAGCTGCAGACGCGGGCTCCCGTGGCTTCTACACGCACGCACACGCACGCACACGTATGCACACACACACACACACGCACTTCAGCGACAAACTAAGCAGTCCCCACCAACTGTGTGCGAGCATCCGAGGTGCTCGGTAGTGTCTGCATCGCTGGGATGAGGAGGGAGTCAACACGCTCCTATGTGCCGATCGCAGGGCCATTTCAAGTGGCCCGGGCCCAGCTGATTAAAAGGATTACATTTTGATTTGTGGGAATTGATTGGAAATGAAATCAAACTGATTGCGACTCTGCGGGCCCCTGCCGTGTTCAAATACGGCGAGAGCCCGAGGATCTCACCACAAGTGCCCCAATCAGCTGGCGGGGGGGGGGGGGGGGGGGGGGAAGGGCGGTGCGCGGGCTGGCGTGGGCTGGCGTGGGCGCGCGTGTTTGCCTGAGATAGGGTTAAGTGTTTGATTTGAACATCTGTCTTTAATGAGGGCCCTTGTGTGGCTGCGCTCGCTCTGTGGTCTCCCTTCGTAGACTGGGCATGCCTGTCCCTCTCCTCTCCTCTCTTCTCCTTCATAGACTGGGCCTGCTGTCCCTCCTCCTCTCTCTCTTCTCCTCGTAGGACTGGGCCGCCTGTCCCTCTCCTCTCTACTCTTCTACGTCATAGACTGGCCTGCCTGCCCCTCCTCCTACTCTCTTGTCTCTTCATAGACTGGGCCTGCCTTGTCCTGCCTCTCCCCTCTCCTCTCTTCTTCTACTTCATAGACTGGGCCTGCCTGTCCCCTCTCCTCTTCTGTTCTCCTTCATAGGACTGGGCCTCGCCTGTCCCCTCCTCCTCTCTCTCTCTTCTCCTTTCATAGACTGGGCCTGCCTGTCCCCTCTCCTCTCTCTCTCTCCTTCATAGACTGGGCCTGCCTGTCCCCTCTCCTCTCTCTCTTCCTCCTTCATAGACTGGGCCTGCCTGTCCCCTCTCCTCTCTCCTCTTCCTCCTTCGTAGACTGGGCCTGCCTGTCCCCTCTCCTCTCTCTCTCCTCCTTCGTAGACTGTCCTTGCCTGTCCCCTCTCCTCTCTCGTCTCCTCCTTCCGTCGACTGGAAGTCCCTCTCCTCTCCCTGCGCACAAGCCGGCTCCACCCCGCAGACAGGCACCGGAGGATATGAACGACTTTACCGCGCACTGAAACACTCTGATAAACCTAATAAGCGGTGACATTTTACTCTAAAAGACAGCAAAACGAATCCCAGAGCAATATGATAGTAATTCACGAAACGTCTATTAAGTTCATGACTTTTGGAGCCAGGTTGACATATCACTGGAGGAAGACTGTGTGTTTCAGTCTTCCGGAGTTCTACGCGGCTGTGTGGGTGTGCATTACCGTGTGTGTCTGTTATAGTTCAAACTGTGTGTGTGTCTGTGGTACTGTGGTGTGTGTGTGTCTGTGGTACTGTGTGTGTGTGTGTGTGGCTGGAGAGTTATAGTGCTGTGTGAATGAGACCCACCAGGACCATCGTTCTCCAGAAGGACTCTCTGTTCCTCCCTCCCTGTGAAACCCAACACGCGTGTGTGTACGCTGTACTCACACCGTACACACACACACACACACACGCAACGCACGTACCCATACGAGCGCTGTGCACATACCGTACATGCTGTACACGCACACGCACACACACGTGTCTCAGTGTCCCTGGTCTTCACTGGGGTTGCAGATTTGAGAGCACAGTGCTGGGGTTAGCTGGGGTTTGGGCTTAGGTGTCACTCCCCCCTCTCCTCCTCCTCCACCCCCTCTCCTCCTCCTCCTCCACCCCCTCTCCTCCTCATCCTCCACCCCCCCCCCCCCCACGCCCCGCTCAGTCACAGAAAATCCTGGGCAGTTAAAGAATGTCTGTTGGGAGGGGAGGGGGGTGAGGCTTAGAGAGGGAGGTCAGGAGAGGGTGGGGGCTATCAACAGAAGGGTTGCCCGGTAACCATCGTCAGTGGGCTGAGGGGCTGGAGGCTGACTAGAGGCCGGGGGGTGGGCGGGGGTGGAGGCCACAGGGCTGGGCCTCTAACATCACCCGCTGCAGTGGGAAGTGTGAAGACTTGACGACAACCCCCCCACCACCACCACCCTGCCTCCACCCCCCCTCGCCCACCCCCCCCTCGCCCACCCCCCCCTCACAGAAGGTGTTTTTATTTGTCATAATCACAAACATCCACTCCAATCAGAAGACGAGAGCACGCAGCCCTCAAAGAAAACAGAAGAGAACTTAAATTCCCTTCAAAGCAAATGGGTCACGTGTTGCACTCCCCTATTCTAAACTGTATTTATTTGAATTCCCCCCCCCCCACAAACACTTCACCCCCCCACCCCCCCCACGACTCTTCTCGTACTGTCTGCGCTGCCCGCCTGCGAGCTCTCAGCTTGTTAGTGTGCTTATTTCGATTTCACTCTCAGCTTCTCAGAGCAGCCTCAATTAGAGGAATCTCTTACTGACTTTTAAAATACACTCAAGCTCACACACACGCCACACACACACAGGCAGTAGAGGAAGGTATCTACTCTCATTTGAAAGCCCATGCCCTTCAGGTGTGTGTGTGTGTGTGTAGAGGGGGGGGTGGGATGGCTCATGTCGGTGCTTCTTATAAATAATTCCTCTCCGTATTGCTCTTAAACGCTGGTGCCCCTGCAGCGGGCAGTCACGCCGTCACCCCTCCCCGTGAGCCAGCCTGTCCAGGGTCCCGGTGCACGGTCCCCCACGCCCGCCACTGGACCTCCCCGCGGCCCGGGGGGGGGCCCGCGCCGCGGTCAGCAGCGAGACGAGCGCCATCGAACCAGGACCTGGGAGTCCCTCAGGCAGGGCCGCTCGAACGCCCCCCCCCCTTCTCCCCCCCCCCCCCCCCCCCTTCCCCACCCACCTTCCCCACAGACGTGAGCTTGCTGTCTGTCTGGCTGCATCAGCAGTGCAGCAGCGGTCCTGGAGGGGGGACAGAGGGGATAAATCAAACTCACCCCCCCCCTCACTGCGGCTGGGGGGGAGAAGGGGGGGTCAGCTGAGTCTGGCTTTCCCACGCGTCCCCTGAGGGCTGGTGACGAGGCACAGGCCAGCACGCAGACCTGCCCTGGGAGGGGGGACTGACTGTGTGTGTGTGTTGGAAGGATGCAGTACAGATAGATGGATGCAGGTGGGGATAGGGGTGGCTGTGGTAGAGAGAGGAGGCAGGAGGACAGTGTAGATGGAGAGAGCCTGGTCTGGTGGGAGACAAGTCCCACAGCTCTTCACAGTGTCCAGAAACGGAGCGTCAGAACTGCAGCCCGTGTTCATCCCAAACCAGAAACGAGCAGCATCCAGTCCGTTTCTCGCCACATCTTCATCTTAAGAAGCAAATCTCGCCTCGGAAAGAAAACACAGCGAATGAATAAACAGCGCGTTTAGAGAGAGAGAGAGAGAGAGAGAGAGAGAGAGAGAGAGAGAGAGAGACAGGAGTGGGAAAGAAGCGCCCTCCTCAGGAGGTGTGACCTCCCTCGACCTCTTTGCGTTGCTCTGGTCGGCTTCACCCCCTCAACTGATGCAATAAGGAGGCTGGATTTGAGCTCCGCCGCCGGCCTCGGCTCTCCCAGAGCCCCGGAACCTCTGCTCTGAGAGACACTCCAGGGATCTGATCTCTCTCTCTCTCTCTTTCTCTCTTTCTCTCTCTCTCTCTCTGTTCTCTCTTTCTCTTTCTCTCTGTTTCTCTCTGTCTCTCTCTCTGTCTCTCTCTCTGTTTCTCTCTCTCTCTCTGTTTCTCTCTGTCTCTCTCTCTGTCTCTCTCTCTGTTTCTCTCTCTTTCTCCCCCCCCCCTATATCTCTTTCTCTCTGAGGCTCCTGTCTCCCACGGACTACTGGGAGATGGAGTTTTTATCTCCAGTTGCTAGGATAACAACGCTTAAGCTTCCAGCGGTCATGAGTCCTGCTCTCTCTCTCTCTCTCT